>CM032449.1:176949467-177314246 GCA_019049505.1 Pachyrhynchus sulphureomaculatus
GATGGATGACAGAAGAGTTAAGGTGCGTGAGATTACTAGTGCTGTGGGCATCTCGACTGAATGGGTACATAATATTTTGCATAAACATTTGGACATGAGAAAGCTATCCGCAAGATGGGTGCCGCGATTGCTCACGCTTGACCAAAAACGGAATCGTGTGAAGTGTTGCAAGGATGGTTTGCAGCTGTTCCAGAAGAATCCGGAGGACTTTAAGCGTCGTTTCGTCACTGTGGATGAAACATGGATACATTACTATACTCCTGAGACCAAACAACGATCTAAACAATGGGTTACCAAGGAGGAATCTGCACCAAAAAAGGCGAAGACCGTTCCTTCGGCCGGAAAGGTTATGCGACTGTCTTTTGGGATTCGCAAGGGATAATCCTCATGGACTATCTGGAAAAGGGTAAAAAACTATTACAGGTGAATATTATTCATCGTTATTGGACCGTTTGAAAACCGAGCTGCAAGAAAAACGCCCGCACACACCTCAGCAGTTGTGGTCGCAAAATTAATGGAAATAGGATTCCAACTCGTTTCACATCCCCCCTATTCTCCAGACTTGGCTCCCTCGGACTACCATTTGTTCCCCAATTTGAAGAAATGGCTGGCGGGACAAAGATTTTATTCAAACGAGGAGGTAATTGCAGACACTAATGGATATTTTGCAGACTTGGACAAATCCTATTATTCGGAAGGGATCAACAAACTAGAACATCGTTGGACGAAGTGTATAAGCCTAAAAGGAGACTATGTCGAAAAATAAAAAAGGTTTACTCCAAACACATAAGTAGTTTTTATTTTTGCACGGACTTTTCAAACCAGCCTCGTAAATATATATATATATATATATATATATATATATATATATATATATATATATATATATGTGTATATATATATATATATATATATATATATATATATATATATATATATATATATACACAGTCGACACTGTTTATAGTGAAACTCTATATAGTGAAAAACTCTTTTATAGTGCAATTTTTTCAAGACCTAGAATATCTTACAGACATAGCAATATATACGGATTTTTTTTCTTTATATAGTGAAAAACTCTCTATAGTGAAATTTCGGTCAACATTTTGGTCTATATATATATATATATATATATATATATATATATATATATATATATATATATATATATAGGGTGTTTTTTATAGAGGTATAGAACTTTGAAATGGAATAAAACAAAGTTGAATTTTTTAAATTGACATGAAATTTACTTTATTCGAAAGATAATCTTCTGGTATTATAATTTAAATATGACTTCTGGCATATGACCGCCACGGCTGGCTCGGACGTAGTCTAATCTGGAGGTCCAATTTTCGATGACTTTTTCCAACATTTGTGGCCGTATATCGGCAATAACGCGGCGAATGTTGTCCTCCAAGTAGTCAATCGTTTCGGGCTTATCGGCGTAGACTAGCGACTTCACATATCCCCACAGAAAATAGTCTAGCGGCGTTAAATCGCACGATCTTGGAGGCCAAATCACGGGTCCGAAACGTGAAACTATGCGGTTACCAACGTTTCCTTCAATAAATCAATTGTGGCACGAGCTGTGTGACATGTTGCGCCGTCTTGTTGAAACCACAGCTCCTGCACATCATGGTTGTTCAATTGATGAACGAAAAAGTCAGTAATCATGGCTCTATAGCAGTCACCATTGACTGTAACGTTCTGACCAGCATCGTTTTTAAAGAAGTACGGACCAATGATTCCACCAGCCCATAAAGCACACCAAACAGTCAGTTTTTCTGGATGTAACGGTGTCTCAACATACACTTGAGGATTATCATCACTCCAAATACGGCAGTTTTGTTTATTGATGTATCCATTCAAACAAAAGTGAGCTTCATCGCTAAACAAAATTCGCTTATGAAAATCGGGATCAACGGCAATCTTGTTTTGGGCCCATTCACCGAATCTACGCCTTGCTAAGTGATCGTGTGGCTTCAATTGTTGCACGAGTTGGACTTTGTAAGCACGCAAACCAAGATCTTTCCGCAAAATCTTCCATAAAGTGGATGAACACATATTCAATTCTTGTGCACGATGGCGGATAGACTGATTCGGGTCTTCCTCTACGCTACGCTCTACAGCAGCAATGACTTCTTCTGTACGCACTGTACGACGTCTCTGTGGATGCGTATTATCATTTAGAGTAAACGTGGTGCGAAAATGTTCCATAGTTAATCGAATTAATTGCTCTGATGGACGATTATGTTGACCGTCAGTCTATTCATGTTGAAATGCCAAACCAAACTAAACATAAATCACTTGACAGCTGACAAAATGGCCGCCAGTTAAAAAAGTGTTGCCAACTTAAAGTTTTATATACCTCTATAAAAAACACCCTTTATATATATATATATATATATATATATATATATATATTATATATATATATATATATAACCCAAACACACATCTCGCTTGGCCAAGAATTGGTTTTCTGAACAAAGGATTCGGGTGATGCGCTGGCCTTCACAATCACCTGATTTGAACCCGATAGAGAATCTTTGGCACTATCTGGATAAACAAATTAGGAAAAGAATATAAAAAACCGGGACGAACTTTGAATCGCATTAAAACAAGAATGGAAAAAAATACCACCCGATTTTTGTGCTAGGCTTATTGACTCTAAGGGCAGAAGTCGGCGGTGATTGACGCAAAAGGATATCCCACTAAATATTAAATATTTTCGACATCTTAGTCATCTTAGTGGAATTTTTATTTTATAACAAAAATGTTTCCATACTTTTGTGTGTGCATAATTTTGTTACGTTAAAAAACTAAGCACATCTATGATATATATAAAATGCAACGTCTCTCTGTCTGTCTGTCCGTTAGTGCGCGTATCACTGAAGAACCACTTTATCCGATTTACGTACTTTTTTTTTTTAAAACATACATATGTTCTCTGGCCAGGTTATAGGCTATATTTTATTACGATAGGTAGCATAAGGAATGAGCAGTGACGTAAAATAGTGAATGATGCCGGAAATAAGTTTGCCGCTAGCGCGTGCCTTTGCAATAAACCGCCTAAACGATTAAATATGGAACAATATTATGCAAAGAATATCTGTAATGTATAATCTATAATATATATAAAATGCAATGTCCTCTGTCTGTCTGTCTGTCCATTTGTGCGTTTATCACGCGGGAACCACTTATCCGATTTACCTGTCTTTTTTTTAAATCCATACATATATTCTTTGGCCAGGTTATATAATAATAATAATAATAATAATAATCTATATCTACAATACATAAAATGCAATGTTTGTCTGTCTGTTTGTCTGTCCGTTAATGCGCTTATCCCTCGAGAACCACTTATCCGATTTACGTGATTTTTTAAATTCATACATATGTTCTCTGACCAGGTTATAGGTATATATTTTATTGCATCTATAATATATATAAAATGCAACGTATCTCTGTCTGTCTGTCTGTCCGTTAGTGCGCTTATCACTGGAGAACCACTTATCCGATTTTCGTACTTTTTTTTTTTTTAAAACATACATATGTTCTCCGGCCAGGTTATAGGCTATATTTTATTACGATAGGTAGCATAAGGAATGAGCAGTGACAATAATAGTAAATGAAGTCGGACAAAGTTTGCCGCTAGCGCGTTCTCTTGCAATACACAGTCCAAACCATTAAATATGGAACAATATTATGTAGCAGAGAATATGTATAATATATATAAAATGCAATGTCTCTCTGTCCGTCTGTCTGTCTGTCTGTCCGTTCGTTAGTGTGCTTATCACTGGAGAACCACTTATCCGATTTACGTACTTTTTTTTAAACATACGTATGTTCTCTGGTCAGGTTATAGGATATATTTTATTAGGTGACATAAGGAATAAGCAGTGACGATAATAGTGAATCAAGTCAGAGAAAAGTTTGCCGCTAGCGCGTTCTCTTGCAATACACTCCCTAAAGCATTAAATATGGAACATCATGTAGCAAAGAATATAATATATATAAAATGCAACGTCTTTCTGTCTGTCTGTCTGTCCGTTAGTGCGCTTATCGCTCGAGAACCACTTATCCGATTTACGTGTTTTTATAAATTTATACATATGTTCTATATAACTCGATGTAAGCCTAGATAATGGGAGATCAGGTGAGATAATGGGAGATAAGGAGAAATAATGGGAGATAAGTCGAGATAAGCCTCGATAATGGGAGATAAGGTGAGATAATGGGAGATAAGTATAAATAATGGGGAGATAACGAGAGATAATGGGAGATAAGCAGAGATAAGTCTAGATAATGGGAGTTATGGTGAAATAATGGGAGATAAGGAGAAATAATGGGAGATAAGGAGAAATAATGGGAGATAAGTCGAGATAAGCCTAGATAATGGGAAATAAGGTGAGATAGTGGGAGATCAGAAGAAATAATGGGAGATAAGGAGAAATAATGGGAGATGAGCAGAGATAAGCCTAGATAATGGAAATTATGTAGAGATAATGGGAAATAAGGAGAAATATTGGAAGATAAGGAGAAATAATGGGAGATATTTTATTACGTTGGGTAACATAAGGAATAAGCAGTGACGATAGTAGTGAATCAAGTCCACGCGAGCGGAGCTGTGGGCCCGGCTAGTTTCTAATAAACAATAACTGTTTTAGTCTTCAAAATGTTTGTTAGCATGTACACGATTAATAAATAAATGTTGTAATTGTAAACCGTTTAAATGTTAAGACTAGAGATGGGAATTTGAATGTTTCCATATATATATATATATATATATATATATATATATTATATATATATATATATATATATATATATATATGCATATATGCACATATGTATATTTCATTTGACACCTCTCTCGATGAACTGGTCAAATTTTTATTTCACTTCCGATTTCACCCTACATATACGAGATAAATTAATTATCAAACGTAATGGGCTCGTGATAATTTTCGCTCAATCTACATTTTATAAAGAATATTCCAGAATTTTTTCAAAATTTTTTGGACATTACTTTTTGGGATGGACTGGGGGGACTGTCCATTTTTTTTAAATAATACGTAGAAAAATGTGCGCAAGTATTACATCTTATATATCGTGTTTTGACAAGCTTTCATTTGACACCCTACTAGATAACCTTAAAAAAAATATTCACTTCCTCCACAAGGTAACCCCTTAAGTCAAAATTTTACTTTCAAAACTAAGCTGCTCTAATTCAATAACCATAACAAAAGTTTTTATTCTAAAAGCAATCACGGTATGAAACACTAATTTCGCTAGTCTGACTTGCACTTTCTGGTTTTTAAAGTTGAAACGTAACAGAGTACGGAGCCACATGCTTGCAAAAGGTGCAAAAAAAGAATTTCTAAAAATTTTTTGTTAATTCTTCCCACAGCAAAAGTACATCTTTTTCGACACCCTGTGTATATGATGATAATATTAAATATCAAGAAAAATTAATGGATATCATATACTACGTGTATAAAGTTGACAAATAGCAAGTCATCCAAAATTACAACCGTTTGGCCCATTTTTTTTTTATTTTTGTCAACATAATTTGTCATTTCGGCACCGAACGCTATTTAAGAGTCAAAAAAAAAGTATGTAAAAAAGTTAAATTACTTATCTAAAACAATATTAGTTCCCTCCGGCTACGAAAGGGTGATGTGATTGATCGGACTTTCCAGAATTTTAATATCTTTTTTTTTTTTGCTTGCCAAATGATCCCTTTTTGTAACTTTCAAACTTTTGAGTACAAAGCACACAAAGTTAAAAGACGAAAGTTGTCAACAGCATAAATTATTTTGATGTGTGGAAGGAGTAGATCCTTTTTTATTAAATTTTATTTGAGCATGAAGAAAATGTAGAATGGATATATGGATACATAGATAACTATGGCGTAGCCAAGGAAGGGACAGAGGGTACTCAATTAGACAAAAAGTCAATAAATATATCAATCTAGGATAACTACTATAAAATTTAACAAAGAAAACCAAACAGTACAAATAAAACGACAATTTACGAGGGCAGTCTAATAAGTCAGTCACTTTGAAAGAAAAGAAAAGTTTTTTGCACAAAAATTTTATTTCTTTTTCAACATAATCTCCTTTTATGTCTATACATTTGGCCTAACCAGTTTCTAACTTTTTTAAATCTTCCAAAAAATATGATTTTTCAGTCATCAAAATACACATTTTGTTCATCGATGATCTCCTCGTTTGATGTGAGCCAATTGTTCAGATTTGGAAAGAGGAATAAGTCACAGGGGCCCAAATCTGGAGAATAAGGTGGATGAGGAAGCAGTTCGTACTTCAATTCCACAATTTTGGCCATGACAATTGCCGGCGTGTGAGCTGGTGCGTTATCGTGATGGAAAAGAATTTTTTTCTTTGCTAAATGGGGTCGTTTTTTCATTAACGCAATGTGAAATTGATCCAATAATGAAAGAAAATATTATCCTGTGATAGTTTTCCTTCTTTCCATGTAGTCGATGAAGATTATGCCATGCGAATCCCAGAAAACTGTGGACATGACATTTCCAGCCAACCAAACCGTTTTTGCTTTTTTTCGGAGCACTTTCGTCAGGAGCAATCCATTATTTTGACTGTTCTTTAATTTCTGGAGTGTATTAATGGATACATGTTTTTTCATTTGCGCTAACATATCTCCGCAAAAATTCACTTGGATTGTGCTTGAACACGTCCAAACACTGCTTACTTCAAACTTGGTTTGTAACCCTAAATGATGCTATAAATAACAAAAATAAAAGGAGGCAGCAATTTGAGCGCCATCTCTCAATTTGGACTACTCAATATATATCACCAAACACTTTATTTTTGCACTCGACGCGCATTTCGCTAACCATGTTAGCTTCATCAGGAGCGATGATTGACTAGACTCAATATATATCACCACTACACCAAACACTTTATTTTTGCACTGCGACGAGCGATGATTGACTAGTCAATCATCGCTCCTGATGAAGCTAACATGGTTAGCGAAACGCGCGTCGAGTGCAAAAATAAAATGTTTGGTGTAGTGGTGATATATATTGAGTAGTATCATTGTGCCAAAGATTCCACATTCCCAACTTAGTCTCAATTTGGAGTAATTTTCCTACGTTTCACTAATTTATCAAGCAAGTCTCGTAAATTGGTTAAGGCAACGTTGGTTAAATTAAGTTACATTTTGGGAAACAAAAGAAAAAGTTATACAAAACTGTTTAAACAATGTATTCTACCTATTGTCATTCATAATTTATAAATTTGGAAGGGAAATCTAGGTGCTTGGGATTAGACCATGTCGATCTGGAGTAATTTTCCTACGTTTCGTCTACGATTGCACGGAATATATTCAGGGATACATATTCTTGGAAATTAGAGGCTTGAAACGCTACGAATGGGTTCAAAGGGTAACAATGGTACAGGACGTAAGAGTAGTAAAACGAAAATGGGAGGGAAAATTCCGATCACACCATTATACAAAAAAATTATATTAGATGTAACAACCAGATAATATACTGGTTACCGTGGGAACACTACAGAGGAAGATGACAACCTCAGGTGAGATGGACTGGCCCAAGCAAAATTAAAATACCAAGGGAAGGTATCTGTGCGAAGTTTTCCTGAATAGGACTAATAGATAGATAGATAGTGTCTACAGCACTCAGTCCTGTAGGACGGTTAATTTATTACAGTGTTCTATGAACAAAATATTACAAATCTTCACAAATATTTTCTTATTTTCCAAAGGCGACCTTTAAAGCCCAAACCGAGGAGTTTATTAATCAAATATATATATACTAGCCGGGCCCGCGGCTCCGCTCGGGTGGACTTGGTTCACTACTATCGTCACTGCTTATTCCTTATGTTACCTAACGTAATAAAATATCTCCCATTATTTCCCCTTATCTCCCAATATTTCTCCTTATCTCCCATTATTTCCATTATCTAGGCTTATCTCTGCTCATCTCCCATTATTTCTCCTTATCTCCCATTATTTCTCCTTATCTCCCATTATCTCACCTTATCTCCCATTATCTAGGCTTATATCGAATTATATATACATATGTATAAATTTATAAAAACATGTAAATCAGATAAGTGGTTCTCGAGTGATAAGCGCACTAACGGACAGACAGACAGACAGAGAGACCTTACATTTTATATATTATTATATTCTTTGCTACATGATATTGTTCCATATTTAATGCTTTAGGCAGTGTATTGCAAGAGAACGCGCTAGCGGCAAACTTTTCTCCGACTTGATTCACTATTATCGTCACTGCTTATTCCTTATGTCACCTAACATAATAAAATATATGCTATAATCTGGCCAGAGAACATACGTATGTCGTAAATCGGTTAAGTGGTTCTCCAGTGATAAGCGCACTAACGGACAGACAGACAGACAGAGAGACGTTGCATTATATATATATTATAGATATTCTTTGCTCCATGATATTGTTCCATATTTAATGGTTTAGCATGTTTAAAAAAAAGCATGTAAATCGGATAATTGGTTCTCCAGTGATAAGCGCACAAACGGACAGACAGAGAGACGTTGCACTTTATATATATTATAGATATCCTTTGCTACATGATATTGTTCCATATTTAGTGGCTTAGGCAGTGTATCGCAAGAGAACGTGATAGCGGCAAACTTTTTTCCGATTTCATTCACTATTATCGTCACTGCTTATTCCTTATTATCGTAATAAAATATAGCCTATAATCTCGCCGGAGAACATATGCATGTTTTAAAAAAAAAAGTACGAAAATCGGATAAGTGGTTCTCCAGTGATAAGCGCACTAACGAACAGACAGATAGACAGACATAGATACGTTGAATTTTATATATATTATAGATGTAATAAAATATATATCTATAACCTGGTCAGAGAACATATGTATGAATTTAAAAAATCACGTAAATCGGATAAGTGGTTCTCGATGGATAAGCGCACTAACGGACAGACAGACAGACAGAGACACGTTGCATTTTATGTATATTATAGATATAGATTATTATTATTATATAACCTGGCCAAAGAATATATGTATGAATTTAAAAAAAAGACAGGTAAATCGGAAAAAAACACAGAAAAAACAAATGGTTCTCGCGTGATAAACGCCCTAATGAACAGACAGAGAGACATTGCATTTTATATAGATTATAGATTATAGATATTCTCTGCTACCATATTTAATGGTTTAGGCTGTGTATTGCAAGCGAACGCGCTAGCGGCAACCTTTTTTCCGACTTCATTCACTATTTTACGTCACTGCTCATTCCTTATGCTACGTATCGTAATAAAGTATAGCCTATAACCTGGCCAGAGAACATATGTATGTTTTAAAAAAAAAAGTACGTAAATCGGATAAGTGGTTCTCCAGTGATAAGCGCACTAACGGACAGACAGACAGACAGACAGACAAAGAGACGTTGCATTTTATATATATTATAGATATATAGATATATATATATATATATATATATATATATATATATATATATATATATATATATCCATATATATATATCCATATATATATATATATATATATATATATATATATATATATATATATATATATATATATATATATATATATATATATATATATATATATATATATATATATATATATATATATATATGTATATATATGTATATACGGCAGACAGTGAAATGCTTTTGAAATATCCATACCTTCTTGATCCAACCTTAGATAGACTCAACTCTGAAAGATGTTGCCTCATCCTTTGCCGATTTTCCAGGGCGAGAGCCAAACTCGGTGTCAGCCAAAATACTATTCTTGCATAGATGTTCGCGTTTTCTCAACCTTTCAGTATTTGCGACCTAATTTTTCAAACATTTTCATCTCGTCTCCCCCCCCCCCCCCCTCTCATACAATACCAATGCATGCAATAATAATGTATTTTCAGTATTTTTATGCTAAAGCTACACTAAGACCTTAATTACAAACCTTACAAACTACCAAAAATAAGTAAATTTATTCATATTTGGGAACACATATCTGCTGCGTTGACAAAATTAGAATCGATGACTCTGTATTGCTCTCTGTCACGTCCACCATATCGGTAGCGGCTTCGCGAGAAGTTCCGAGTTGTCTCGAACATTCGAGCCCAAAAGTATATAAATGCTGCATCTCGTTCAATTACAGCCTGTCTCAGTCGATTTGATCCTTCTACTGCTATCGGATTTATCGTGAATGTGTATGTTGTAATTTACGTGTTAATTGCAATTCAAGGTATTAAGGATTCACGGCAAGAAAACTTATACAGAATCATGGATAAATTTTTAAGTGGGTGTAAGCGAGCATTAGACGATAGTGAAGCATCAACAAGTGCACAAACGAGCGTGGTTCCGAAAATAAAATCGAGAAGATATTCTCAAGGATACTTAAATTTAGGGTTATTTGCTCAAAAATCTTGGCAGCAGACAGCATGAAACCAAATAAGTTCATAGTGAGTACCTTAACAAATCCCGAGAATTCTTCGAATTAAAATTAAAATCAGATGTAAAGCAGAAATCATTTTTTTTTTTAAAACTTTGTCTGTGAATGAAAGAGTTTTACTTGCCTCTTACAAAGTTTCATATAAAATAGCCAGGTGTAAAAAGCCTCATACCATTGGTGAAGAGCTTGTTTTGCCAGCAGCAATTGAGATTGTAGAAACTATGTTTGGAGATAATTTTGCCAAACAATTGCTATCCATACCATATCAAATGATATTGTTGCCCGTCAAATTGGTGATATAGCTGAAGATGTACAGCATCAGCTTTCGGGAAGTTGCGTGACAAATTGTTTTCAATTCAGCTTGATGAGGCAACAGATAGCAATAAAGAGGCTCATTTCATTGCCCATCTTCGATTTTGTGATGGTATGTCGTACGAGGCGAATATGGAGTGGAAAAATTGCGTCGAAATATGTACCGATGGTACTCATTCAATGTCTGGAAGATTTCAAAGTGTATAAGCACTTGTGAAACAAAAATCTCCACTGTGTGTGTGGACACATTGTATGATCCATAGAGAAGCTCTGGCTTCCAAAGAAATGAGTCCTGCTCTGAACATTGTGCTCACTACAGTTGTAACCGTAGTAAATTATATTAAAATGAGACCCATAAAATCTAGAATTTTTTTGCACTTTGTAAAGACATGAGTGCCGAACATTCAGCGGTGGTACTATTTTGTTGCGAGACAAGATGGTTATCACGTGGGAAATGTTTGCAACGTGTTTATGAATTAAGTAATGAAATCGCCATTTTTCTAGAAGAGGAAAACCGACCGGAAGCCTAGAAGTTTCGAGAGAGTTTATTTGTGATGAAATTGAGCTACTTAGTCTATATATTCGAGAAACTAAATACCTTAAATCTTCAATTCCAAGTAACAAATACACATATAAGTGATAAAATTAATGATCTTTGTAAAAAATTGGAATTGTGGAGCAGAAATGTAAAGCAAAAAAATCTAGAAATACAATACATACAAGGCTGAAGAACAACATGTGAAAGTTGTTTTAGTAACCATTCAAAATCATCTAGCCATGTTGACAAAGAATTTTAAAAAGTATTTTCTTACTGACGACAACTTGGTAGGAAGTTACGAGTGGATTGGGGATCCATTTCAAAATATTGCCGAAGGGCTCTCAACTTCCGAAGAAGAAATCTTCATAGACTTCACGGCACGTGGCGACATCGAAAGACAATTTAATAATAAAATTACTATTTGAATTTTGGGCAAGGGCAAGTTTTTTGCACTGAAAACAAGAGCATTTCGTGTACTATTACCATTTTTAACATCCTACCTTTGCGAAATAGGATTTTCTGCGGTGGCTGTTTTGAAAACAAAATATAGATCTCAACTAAATATAGAAAAAGAACTCAGAGTGTCTATTTCTAATATTAAACCATCTTTCGAAAATCTTGGCTCTGCAAAACAGGTCCAAGAGAGTCACTAATAATTATTAAACTTGTTTTTAATTTAGTATTGATATGTTAATTATTAGGTAAATACATTGTGCAGTACTAATACAATCCTATTTATACGTGTATTATATCAGTGTAAATGTGTATTTTATTTTTTATTATGTTAGATTGTATTTTGTTTTGCTTTCCTTTCAATAAATTATATTAAATGTTTTTAATGAATGTTTTTAATAATAATTTCTTTTCGATACGCTCGCCCCCCTCCCCAATAGTGTAATCACGCTCCCCTAATGGGGTGCGCCCCACAAGTTGAGAAACGCTATCTTATACTGTCCACTGCTGGAGGAAAGCCTCTCTCAAGTATTGCCACTTTTTTCTGTTCTGGGCCGCTTGTATCCAATTTCCAGCCACTTTTTTCAAACCATCAGTCCACCCACTTGGTGGTCTATCTCTACTCCGATAGACTTCGGATCTTGGTCGCCACTTTGTCTATCATCCATACTTAAACCTAACAACATGCTCAGCGCGATAATGTGATTTGAGATGTGATCTCTAAGAGTAACTCCTAACATTGCGTTCTCCATCTTTCGTTGCATGGCATATATTTTATATGCACTGAAATAATTTAAAAGTAACATATAACATTTAGACGATAATTCTCAAGGCGGGAAGGACTTTAATGGATGATTTGAGCCTCGAAGAGTAAAGATCCCTAAAGATACTTTACACAATCGGAAACGAGATGTCGAAAAATAATGTTAGTTTCGACAGAGGCTAATTCAAATAATAATGATTTTTCCTGTGACCGAGCTGTAAAATATTATTTTTTCGAACATATAAATTAATTAACATTTCATTGGATCTTTTCAGATCCGTAGATGAACTAGACTCAGAATCCAATTCAGCACCTTGGACTCCTACGAAACCCACATCTGAAGTGTCCATGGAGAACGCTTTTGATGGAAAAATGTTAGCAAATGAACCAAAAAGAACTTATTCTAGAGAAGAATGTTTACATGAAGCTGCTGCTACAGGTGGACCAAATATTGGAATGAGAATAAGGTGATTTTTATTTCCTAATTATCTTTTGTTGAAACGAAAAATATGATATGTTATTTGATTGGCTACAATTTTAATAAACTCAATTTCTTGCTCTAGAATACACTATTTCTCTTAAATTTCAGGCACAAAGATAAAATTCGTGAACGCAGCCTTAGACGCAAACGCGAAAAATACGAAGACGGTCTTATTTCCAGAATAAGAGGATCTAAAGAAGAAGATGCCTACAAACATCGATCATCGTCAATTGAAAGTACCAGTTCGACTCATACAGATGACGTTACAAGAGTACTGAGAATGTCGGACGCGGATTTCAATGAACGACGAAAATCTAGTCCGTATGTTATGGATAATAGTGGAGTGCTGACGGCGAGTTTAACTATACCTGTGCAACCTGGTGCATCGTATAATATAGGTGAGCTAGCAGAGCGTTAGCGTATCAAAAATTTGAACTTGACTGTTAAAGTGATCCTTTTTGTGTTATATCCCCTCTTCTGAACCAAATCAGTGAGACTAAAAGTTTCATTATCATTTTTTGTTTCAGATGATGACATTCCTTATATAGAAGACGTAGAAAACGGTAGGCAGTATATGACAATAGGTGTAGTCAAAGCACCTACGGTACCTATCAGGAGACGAAACACTTCTGTTGGTAGTGATTCCTCCGTAGCTTCGAATGTACAACCAGTTACCGGATCATTATCATTAGGTAAGCCTTCTTACTCTATTCTTATAAAAAAGACACACTTCACTCAAATTCAAGTTTTTTTTTCAAATTTCCATTATTTTCTTATTTTTACAAGCATTGTTCTGATCAACCGACCTGTTGCGTTTTCTGCTCTATACTTAATAATAATAGTTAAAAAGTGATTTTATTTTTCCTTCTAGGTCAAAGCTACGATTCAGCAGTAGGTTCTTCAGCACCAACCACACACTCCTCCTCAATGCAAAATACCCCCACTTCAGTAACTTCCAGTATAGCGGACGCAGGACACTTTTCTTCTCCACCAAGTTGGGCTAGTAGTCCCCCAACATCCCCCGACAGTACTCAGACGTCTATAAATTATATTCCTGAAGATGTTAATGTACTAAAACCTGCTCCCAAAGGCAAGAATGTCACAAAGGACACACCCATTATACAAAAAGTAACATTTTCTCAAGGTCCCAGTCCACAAACCATTCAAAAAGTAAGAGATCTGAAGGCTGCAATGTACGGAGATATTCACAAGAGCGCAAGTGCAATAAGTTTTGGGGAAAGTAGGGTAGAACGGGAGCCAAGATTCACGCCAAGCATTACCAGCATTGGAAATGCCGTTCTGAAATCGAAGACAGCCGATTTTGAACGGATTATTAAGGTCGAATCAAGCCCAAAAGTTCAAACAACTTCACAAATACCAAGTACTGTTACTCTTACTACTACAACAAGTAATAATAATACTGCATTGTCAGATAAGGAAAAGAAAAAATATACGAAAAGAAGATATACTGATACAAGACATCCAACTAGACATATACCTGACTTAGAAAGTTTAGAGCTTTCTGGAAATAAAATAGAGCAAACTACAACGTCAGCTGCTGGTCCTGTTTATAAGAGAAGGGAACTGATCTCCAGTGTACCCTCAAAATAAATAATGGCGACAAAAAATTCATGTGGAAATATAACACTCCAGATCTTTATCAAAATTCTACAGAATTTAAGACACAAGCTAAGGCAATGTAGCCAATATAAGAACTGGCAATGAATGATCAATACTAAATGCTTAATTTATTTGAATCCTACTTTGCACTGCTTTCTTCACATTCAACTGATGTTAGTGAATTTTGTATGTACCATAATTAAAACTAATTCCAGTTGACGTCCGCAATTGGCTAGTTTGTCAACGACCGTAAATGAAAAGATATGCGGAATCTCTACCATTAATTTAATGATGGAGAATCTTTATTTGTTTGAAAGGAGTTTTTATTTGTCTGAATTTCTCGAAAATTCGTTAAGATAAGTGTAGTATGAAGAGAGATTCCAAAGTACTAGTCCTAGGTGACAAATGGATGTTCACCTTGTCAATATCATTTTTTTTTTACGGCCTTTGAAACCAGCAAAAGGAAACAGTTTTAGGAAGAAAGGTTTGGTTTAAAGTGACGTAACAATGATCTAAACTAAATCAACTACGAAGTATTGAAACTATTCAAAGAGGACAACAGTCGATATAAACAGAGTTAGTTATATCTGATATTTTTGTATATAAAGTTATTTTATCTGTGTAGTTTGCTAAAAATATATTTTTTTAATAATTACGACTAATCTAGTCATTCAAATTTAAAGTTTAATACCGAAATATTTAATGTGTTCAAAGATATGTTTTTTTTTTCTTAAAAGTTAGGAAGAAGCCCATACAATATGATTTTTTTAAAATAAATTCTGGCGTCTGAGCTTTCTTCCCAAAATTAATTTTTATTTTATCGTAATAATAAAATATGAATCAAGCACTTATATTGGTAAAAATAAAACATATAGAGTTAGAAGGGTAAGAAAAAAATATGTGCTTTAAATTTCTAGTCGAAAACATGTGCAATCTTTATTATTATATAAAGTATATATTTTTTAAGTACTGTGTATGATGTTTTTTGTTGACGTAAAGATGAATACATTGTGTAAATATATTTTATTAAAGTATAGTAGTTTTTTTTATTTGTCTTTTTACGTCCCTGGCTAAATGAAAATATTGTAAAGGGTGTTCAAATAAGAGTGTGTTTCATTTTAAATTGCGTGCTATTTTTCATGTTTCAGATTTGCAGCTGTCATTCTTTGACATTTGAGTAGTAAAAGCTATACGGCTAACGAAAATGGAACGATATACAGTTGAATAACGCATTAAAATTATTAACATTCACTACAAAAATGATGAAAATTTCGCGGAGACAGTTCGCTAAGTTCGTACTGCTTTCGGTCGAAATAAAGCGCCTTCTCATCCAGCAATTGTGAATTTAATCGATAAATTTGAACATCTCTATCAAGTTTCGGATGTAAATAACCCAATTCGTCCTCGTCCAGCCAGATCAATTAAAAACATTGCCGCTGTAGCTGAAAGTGGTGCGGAAGACCAACGTATGTCAATTCGAAGACGTGTACAGAAATTGGGCGTATCTACAGTCAGTCTGCAGCATATTTTATACAAAGATCTCGGTCTAAAGGCTTACAAAATTCAGCTGACACAAGAATTAAAAGCGAGAGACTATAGACAACGCCGTAAGTTTGTTAACTGGGTGTAGGAAATGCAAGAAAATTACCTTAACTTTTTCAAGAAATCATTCTCAGTGACGAAGCACATTTTCATGTGTCTGTCTACGTAAATAGGCAAAACTGTCGGATCTGGAGCTCCAAAAACCCAAGAGAAATGGTTGAACAACCTCTTTATCCACAAGGAGTGACAGTTTGGTGTAGTTTTTGGGCTGGCGGTGTCATTGGACCGTACTTTTTCGAAAATGAAGCTGGTGCGACCGTTTTTGTGAATGATATGCGTTACCATCAGATACTAACTGACTTTTTTTTGCCTGAAGTGGATGCTTTGGATGCGTATGACCTTTATTTCCAACAGAATGGTGAAACAATCGGGTTATTATGCGAAAAGTCTCCTGGTCGTGTAATTTCTAGAAATGGTGACTTCAACTGGCCACCCAAACCGTGCGATTTAAGGGGGCGATATAATTAAAACTTTCAAAAAATCGAATCTTTTTTTTACATAAACTATTAGGGCAACATCTTAAGAATATGCCTTCAAAATTTTAGAAAAAATTCAAAGTTTTAAAGAAGTTATAGTAAATAAACGGGACGACAGAGTGAAACTAGCAGGTATACGCGATCGCTCAGGGGGCCTTAATTTCTATTATATTTGTATTATAGCTGCTTAGAACCGTTACTAATTTCTTTGAAGAGGCTGAAAGGTTATTATATAGCCCTGGAATTGCTGATTAACAGGTAAGTTGGAGATATTAACTCACCGAAACTTTAAACGTGTTTTTTTCGAAATCGTCTTTTCAAAACTTGCAGGAACTCTCATTTAAAAAACCATTCAACCAATCTTAATGAAATGTTGACTATTACTTTATAACATTATTAACTTCTATGTAAACCTAAATGTTTTGGAAAATGACCTGAAAAACTAATTTATTGAAAAAACAGACAAAAAAGTGAAAAAAATCGATTTTTTTTTTAAACTCGTACAATTTGTATTTTTTTTTCAGTTTTTTTAGGTTCATATAGAAGCCACAAATATAAAACATTATATATTTCAAATTGGTCTTTTTCAGAGCAATGCAGCAGGTACTACAATGCCCGCAAACGTACAACTACTGATTGGATTTGCTGAAAAGATACCACCATAATGATGAATATTTTAATTATTTGTAAAAAAAATAGGTACATTTATTCAACTGAAAGTATGTTTAAATAAGTAGCATACTTACAAAGGTGTATATTTATTCTTTTCGCCTGAAAAAAATTCTCAAAAATTATGCTTTTTTGGCCTTCTAATTGTATCGCCCCCTTAACACCCTTAGACTTTTTCCTTTGGGGCTATGTTAAAGATAAAGTCTACTCCAATGCTCCAGTAACTATTGAAGCGCTAAAAGACAATATCATAGCAGAGAAGCATAAGAAGAACCGAGGCGGAAATTTCGCAAATATTATATTCCATCATTAGCCGCTTATTCCCATTGGTATGTTTGTCGATACGATATGATAGGAGATATTAATTTCAAACTGATACATAAATAATATCTAATAAGGAGATGAAGCCTATAGTGCCACCCTTTCCAAAATTTCCTTTATATGAAGAACATTATTCCTTTGGAAGAAATTACCTAGAACAGTGTGCCCACCGAGGGACAATTTGCAGCGATTTAAATTCTACATGGATCGCTTTTTCCGCACACATTTCGTGCCTGTAGGGTTAAAGGTTTCTTTGCAGAACTTATGCCAGTTGCCCGTAAAAAATAACCTTCATGTGCTGGTTATAATACTGTTCTTATATTTGAATTATCTCAATCCAATCAAACGTTTTGTTTGATATTTTAAAATTTTATATTAATTTTAGAATTTCTTACCAACCACTGTCAAATCGTATTCAGAAAAAAAAAAATTATTACTGATCGAGATCTGGCGAATGATTCCATTTTTGGTTAACATACAATTGTCAAATTTGGGATCTTAAGACTCTTGAGAAGTATTGCAACACTGAAGACTTGGATTCTGCTGTAGAAAGTACGTGGTGATTCGTCGGGTAACTGTTTGACGTGTTTAAGTCTTTGTGGGTCTTGCATTGGAAAGCTTTACCTTTAAGTTTGTTTTTTTTTATAGATCACTATAACGATTTTTGATCTGCTATCGTTATGTTATACTTGTATTCACAAGCAGTCACACACTAATATCTACTCAGTATATATCACCACTACACCAAACAGGTTATTTTTACGCTCGACGCGCGTTTCGCTAACCATGTTAGCTTCATCAGGAGCGATGATTGACTAAAGCTTAACTACAAACGTACTTACTTAGTATACTTAGCCTAATCCTTGATTTACTCAGGCGGAACTTATAGTATAGGCGAGGCCATCAGTTCCGGTCAAGTAACCAGTAGAGCGGACTATAAGGAATAAGCCCTCTGTCTTTATTTAAACTACTTTTAGATTTTATAATTTCCATATTTTCGTATGCGTTCAACAATCTCCTATCAAATATATTTTTTAATTAATCTTAAATTATCTAATGTCACAGTATGATCGGCTTCAAGGGCATGTTCGGCAATGCTAGACTTTTCTGTTCTACTATATTTTAAATGTACTAAATGTTCTTTAAATCGTGTTTTAATTGACCTTTTAGTTTGCCCAACATACTTTTTGTCGCAATTATTACAACTAATTTCATAAATTCCACTTTTTTCCCAATTAGGAATCTTATCTTTGGGATTTCCTAAGATATTCCTCAAATTGTCTGATGACTTATAGACTAAAGTGAGGCCTACCCTATTAAATACCTTACTGAGTCCCCCTGCTATATTTCGGATTATATAGTATGGGGACATACTTGGTCTTATTTTTTTCGCGTGTAAAAAAGGTCGAATTCTGAATATTTAACCTGACCTTATGTCTATCTATTAACTTATTAGTAAGTCTTCGTCATAACCATTAACTCGAGTTTTAGAAATATAATATATACGATTTCTTTCATTACTGAAGTTTACTCTGTTCAGAGGAAAAGTGACCAAACGATGAACTAAAAAATGTAATGCGGCTAATTTGTGTTGTTTGCAATGAAATGAATCATTGGGAATATATCTATCTGATACTCCGTCTTTTCTATAGATATCAAATTCTGTACCTGTTATTATTTTTAAATAATTAAAATATCTAGAAAAGACACTTGCCCTTTGTTCTCAATTTCGTAAGTGAATTTAATGGAATCATATCGGCTATTTAATTTAGAAACAAAATCATCTATATTTGTTTCCATTGTATCAAAAATCGCGAAAATATCATCCACATACCTATACCATACCCTTGGGAAATACTCAAATTCTTGACTGGCTTCGGTTTCAAACTTACTCATCGATAAATTGGCTATGAAAGGTGATAAGCAATTACCCAGATATTATTGTGTAAGTTTATGGTATTGGTACACTTGGGAACAAAGATCTGACGTCAAAAGAAATTAAGATTTCACCTTCATTAAGAACTAGATTTTTTGTTTTATTAATGAATTCTAAAGAATTCTTCACTGCAAAAGTATTTAATGGTAAATTTTCAAGTTCTTTTGATAACCATTCAAATATGTGGGTGATCCGACCGATGAAACAATGTTGGGCAAACTAAAAGGTCAATTAAAACACGAAATAAAGAACATTTAGCACATTTAAAATATAGTAGAACAGAAAACTCTAGCATTGCCGAACATGCCCTTGAAACTGATAATACTGTAACATTAGATAATCCAATATTCATTAAAGATGTATCTGATAGGAGATTGTTGAATGCATAGGAAAGTATGGAAATTATAAAATGTAAAAGTAGTTTAAATAAAGACAGAGAGCCTATTCCTTATAGTCCCCCTCTACTGGTTACTTGACGGAACTGACGGCCTCGCCTATGCCATTAGTTCCGCCTGAGTAATTCAAGGATTAAGTATAAATAGGGTATGTTTGTAGTTTAGCTTTAGTCCATCATCGTCCCTGATGAAGCTAACATGGTTAGCGGAACGCGTATCGAGTGCGAAAATAAAGCGTTTGGTGTATGCTGAATTTAAAACGCGGTCGTACAGATACAAATGATACTGAACGCTCTGGACGTTCAAATGAGCTGGTTACACCGGAAAACATAAAAAAAATCCACAAAATTGTTTTCGATGACCGTAAAGTGAAATAGCTGACACCCTAGAGGTATCAAAAGAACGTATTGGTCATATTTTGCATGAACATTTGGAAATGAGAAAGCTCTATTCGAAATGAGTTCCGCGTTTGCTCACAGAGGATCAAAAATAGCAACGTGTTGATGATTCTGAGCACTGTTTGGACCTGTTTAAGCGCAACAAAAAGGATTTTTTCATGCGATATGTGACAATGGATGAAAATGGATCCACCGTAACACACTGGAATCAAATCGGCAGTCAGCTGAGGGACAGCAGCCGGTGAAAGCAGCCCAAAGCGATTAAAGACACAACAGTCGGGTGGGAAGGGAATAATTTTCATCGACTATGCTGAGAAGGGAAAAAACCATCAACCATATAAAGTTATAGGTTTGAAGGCAGAAATCGCAAAGAAACGACCCCAAATGAACAAGAAAAAAGTGCTCTTTCCTCAAGACAATGCACCGTGTTAATGGTTACAATGGCAAAATTGTAGGAATTGAAGTTCGAACTGCTTCCTCATCCACCGTATTTTCCAGATTTGGCCCCCATCGACTATTATCTATTCGCAGACCTCAAAAAATGTTCTCTGGAAAGAGATTTGGCTCCAGTAAAGAAGTTATCGCCGAAACTGACGCCTATTTTAACACTTTAAACTGCCATGTGCGTCATATCGGCGGACACGGCTTCTGCACCGAACGCCATGTGCGCCATATTGACGCACACGTATAAGAAGTTTTATCCGCTTTGTGTGTCTAAAGCGCGCACAGTTCTCGTATGTTTGTATGAGGTGTTAGATAGCCCTGGCGTAGGAGAACTTGCACCAGAAATAGCCTACAGAAATAAAGTAAATTTTTTGTTTGGTTTAATTTTTTATTTTAGAAGTATATTTTATATGCAAAAGTCAACGTTATTAGGTATACATATGTAAATGTAATGAAGTTTTTCACCCCTATATATCATACAAAAACAAATATTTATGATATTTTAAGTAATTTATAAAAGCATTATTTGCACATATGCGGTTTCTCGGGACATCCGACACATACGTAGCGTACTGTCTTGGCCATCTTCATAGCATACTTTCTTCCTTGCGCCTCAGAAAATCTTGTGTAGCAACTCTTGCAACGGCTTCTAATCACTCTAGAGTTTTTCTCTGAAACTTCTAGCTTGTGAGCGGTCAATGGCTGTCTTGCAATATTTTCTAGATCAACCGGTTGACCATAATGAAGCAGTTGAGAGCATAATTTTTTCCCTGAACTTAATTATGGATATATTTTTTTCCATTTACTTTATTATAAAGGAAAAGGGAATTTACGACAGTTGTTTCCAGTAAGGCCTCCACTGCTACCTTTCGGTACCATTTCAAGGCTTTCCTAACAGCCGAAGAATAAGAAGCTCTTTGATCAGAGACACCTAT
Source organism: Pachyrhynchus sulphureomaculatus (assembly GCA_019049505.1). Taxonomy (NCBI): domain Eukaryota; kingdom Metazoa; phylum Arthropoda; class Insecta; order Coleoptera; family Curculionidae; genus Pachyrhynchus; species Pachyrhynchus sulphureomaculatus. The sequence continues at coordinate 176,971,310 of CM032449.1, forward strand.
GAACGTCTTGCCTGCGTTGTAATCAATAACAGCGATAGGTTTTTGGCGCTGGCCTATATCAGCTGTCTCTATACTATGTTTTGTACTAAGCATAAGGACATCACGTTTGTCCTTCCACTTGAAAACAGTAATGCCATCGTCACTTTATATGCCAATGATTTCGCCACGGTTTATGGAAGATTTGGTAACCTGCTTGGGATTACATTTACGATTACTTCGGAAAGTCCCGACGAGATGAGTTGAATGCGCTGCTAGCTTTCTAGCCAATCCCACACTGGTATACGAGTTATCACTAAATAAGGTCCTGCCAGAATCAAGTAGATTATCCATTAGCTCTAAAACTACTTTATCTGCAACTGAAACTCCATCGTTTTCAGATTCTTTGCCACAATAAATTTTCATATTATAAGTGTAACCTCCATTTGCACATACCTTCAATAGTTTTATGCCAAACTTGTATCTTTTGCCCTTGATGTATTGGCGAAATTTCAGCCGTCCTCTAAACGGCACCATAGTTTCATCGATGCACACATTTTCTAATGGAATGAAACATTCTTGATACTTGGTTACCAAAGAGCTAATTACAACTTGAACTTTGTGTAAACGATCGCCGGGCAGACATGCTTCATTGTCAGCGAAATGCCACATACGAAGTAAAATTTCGAATCTGTTTCTTGACATAAATTTACACGCAGGGCTGTTATACAACTCAGAGCGACTCCAGTAATGAGATAGCGAAGGCTTTTTATCTAGACCCATCCACAAGATTATGCCCAAAAATACATGCATTTCGATAGCATTTGTATCTATCCAATCATTCAGTCGAGAGTGTTGTGTTATTGACTCATCTGAGATTTTTCCAATTATAACTTGTTCCGCATAACGATTTGTTTCACGCACCATAAGGTCAATTAGTTCATCATCGACAAATAGCTTGAAAGTTTCAAGTTCTGTTTTACCACTAAGGGTGTCCACAACTTCAGGAAGAATCCCGTGGTTTGTATCAAAAAACATAAATTGTTTAGCTTCCGGCCAGAAGGGTTTCTCTAAGTTATATTATCCCCATCTAGAAAGAGTGCCTTATTTTTATTTTTTTGGATTAATTGGGCAAGTGGAATGTCATCGTCACTTGAAGAAGATTGTTCAGAATCTGTAGGTATGTCTTGGGCTTTGACACCTAAAAATGTTTGTTTACACGTATACTTATAGTAAAACTGAAAATATTGTAAATTTCAAAGTACCTTTTCTTATAGTTCTAGATGCATGAGTAGCTGCTCTGCGTGTCTCAGTCAAATTTAAAAAGTTGATATTTTCACCTAAAACGACCGAATAATAAAGATACGAATTATATATAATTTTTTTGTTTGTTACCTTTCCTTGCATTTTTTTGATGTAGATGGACGATTGTCTTCTTCCGAACTCGTCGTGCTTGGTGTATAGTTTTTGTCGGCATCTGAGTCGTCAAATTCGTCAAAAGATTCGCAGCTCATAGAGTCAACTTCATCACTACTCATATTCAGTTGATCTGCCCACTCTTGCAATTGTTTTTTGCTGTTTTTCTTCTCTTTTCCAAGACACTGTATGCACTAATCAGTTTGCAAAAAGTTTAGAAACACAAACCACAACTAACAATAACTTCCTAACTTATAATAATACCGGCACATCTAAATAACCTCAAAACGCATAGAAAACTATAATAATTGACGCCAAATGAAGATAAACACGCAAAGACCCGTCAATCCATTAATAGGGGTGAGGAAACACCCGAACGATGCAGAAAGCGGTGCAAGGTCACGCACATTTGTGTGAGTCAAAATGAAGCACACGGCTCAAATGGATTTTTAGTTGCTCTTGCGCCGCGTGAGTCATTCTGTCACAAAAAAAAATATGCAGTATCACCAAAAATTGACTAAAAAATTAAATTTTCTACTGTAGGTTACCACTAGACACCAATTTGATACAATTTTAACAAAAAAAAAATTTTGGCGCAGAGGCAGTTACATCTGAAATGCCATGGCAGTTAAAGTATTAAAGGCAAAGAGAAATCCTTCTACAAGAAAGGTACAGAAATGTTAGAAAAGCGTTGGACTCATTGCATCGCGAAAAAAAAAAAAAATGTGTTTTTAAATAGCTAGACCAAAAACTTTTCGGCCTACGTATTATACGTATTAAATAACTTCAAATAAATATCATACGACATAAATATCTATACCTCTGTTTTACTTAATCCTACCTAGTTCTTGCATTTGTTATACTTTAAATATTCTCTTTTCTAAAAGAAGGATAAATTAAGTAGTTTTCGAAAAACTGTCCATTTAAATATTTGTCCGTTCGAAATATTGTCCGTTGGAACAATTGTCCATTCGAACATTAGTTGGTTCGATTATATGTCCTTCGATAACACTGGTCAACAAAAAAAAGGAAATTTGGCAACAATTTTTCTCTAACAGCTTTTGTTTTTGAGTTATAGCTAACTACCCTCATTTACTATTTTTACTTAGATTTTCGTTTTTTATTGGACACTGAAATATATTTTGTTGTTGTTTTAGATATGGCTTCGTCAAGAAGATGTTGTGTGCTTAATCCTGATTGTTTTTGCTATATTTGTGGTGAATATATATTTGCAAAATATCGAAAACCTATATCGGACTTGTGAAAACTGCGTATCATCAATACTTTAAAATAAAATTGTGTTATCAGGACAAGCCATGGGTTCCTCATATTGTATGCCAGAAATGTGTGGTATGTCTACGGTTATGGTCCAGTGGAAACAGAGATGCAATAATGTTCGTAACGCCCATGATTTGGCGAGAACCTCGAAACCATCATGACGATTGCTACTTCTGCGTTGTGAAAATAAACGGAATTAACCCTGGAAATCGAAGTAAGTGGTCATATCCCAACTTATCTTCTGCTCAACGACCTCGATTAAAATCACAAGAGGTACAACCCAGCACATCTAAATCTTCTGATGATCCAAATCTCTGTGAACCAGAACGAAATACATCAAGTGAAGACTCTAATTCAGACTACAAATGTAGCCTTTCAGAACCTCAACCATTTAATCAGAAAGAACTAAATGACTTAGTAAGAGATCTGAACTTACCAAAAGAAGCTTCTGAAATTTTAGCATCTCGTTTAAAAGAAAAAAAATTTGCTTACTCCGGAAATCAACATTACATTTTATCGTACCCGAGAAAAAAATCTGTTACCGTATTTTTCTCAAGAGAAGGATTTAGTTTTTTGTAACGATGTTGGTGGTATTTTGCAGCAGATGGGATTAAAACAGTACCAACCTAGTGATTGGCGTCTTTTCATAGACAGCAGCAAAAGAAGTTTAAAGTGTGTTTTGCTTCATAACGGTAACAAGACGGATCTATACCTATTGCACATTCGACGACTTTAAAAGAAGAATACGTAAATGTTTCTAAGGTTATGGAAAAAATTAAGTATCAAGACCACAAAGGGGTCATTTGTGTTGATCTGAAAATGGTTAACTTTCTTTTAGGTCAACAAGGGGGGTACACAAAGTTCCCTTGTTTCATGTGTCTCTGGGATAGTCGTGACAAACAACACCATTGGTCACAAAAAGTTTGGCCAGTGCGGGAAGGGCTAGTTGGTACAAAAAATGTTATAAACGTGCCTTTAGTTAGCCGAGACCGCATCATACTTCCACCACTTCATAATAAACTCGGCATAATGAAACAGTTTGTGAAGGCGCTTGACAAAAGTGGCGAATGTTTTAATTTTCTTTCACGCAAGTTTGCAGGATTAAGTTCAGAAAAATTGAAAGCTGGAATTTTTGATGGGCCACAGATTAGGCAACTCGTGAAAGATCCTAATTTTGTCAAATCAATGACTGAAGTCGAATCCAAAGCTTGGAATTCATTTGTTTTGGTTATGAGTAGCTTCCTAGGCAAAAAGAAATCTGACGACCATGTCGAGCTTGTTGAGTGCATGCTATCGAACTTGCATGAGCTAGGGTGCAACATGAGCATAAAAATCCACTTCCTGCACTCGCATTTTCACAAAATCTGGGTGATTTTAGTGAGAAGCAGGGTGAAAGATTTCATCAGGATCTTCGGACAATGGAAGAGCGTTATCAGGGGCGGTGGGACTCACATATGATGGCAGACTACTGCTGGAGTTTGCAACGAGATCTACCTAAAGTCGTTCATTCAAGGAAATCTTATAAAAGATCATTTGCTAGTGTTCAATAGAAATTTTGTTAACATAATGTATTATTTTTTTTGTATTTTTTTGGCAAAATAATAAAACTGTATATTTCAAAAGGTAAAGCTGTTAGCAATCTTCCAGTATTTTTTTCATAGTCAGGGCCATAGAAATACCCAATAACAGAAAAAAAAATAAAGGAAACAAGACTTGTGTTGACCAGTGTAATTTATCTTTCGAAATTGTGTCTTGTGTCAGACAGACACCAAAGTGCTTCCAAAAATGTTTCGTTTGTCAATATCGGAACGGAACACTAAAAATGGTATACAAAATATTACAATTTAGTCAAGAAGAAAAAATAACAGTGATGTAAATGAGCTCAAATTGTTTTGATTAAAAAGAAAATATTCCTCAAAGCACGCTAAAAAAACTCAATAAACGCCTGTATGATAATTAATTAAAAATAATTACTCCCATTTTTCCATTAAAACAACTAGATATGTAAGTTGCGATTTCCATTTCTTTTATTTCTCTTGGTATCACAATATTTATAAAACATCATGTATACAATAAAATACATAGGCAATATTAAATATTATAAACAATATAATAAACTTCTGCTTAGCTAAAACTATGTATATATAAAGTATTAAAAATGGATGGAATGAAATTAAGCATTTTTTAAAATAACACCTTTCGACTGGTAAAACAGTATAATACATAATAATTATTTTTCTTCTTCTTGAAGTTCCATATCTGATACGGAAGTAGGCGACCCTCTCAGCTTTGCCCGTGATAGGTGCCTTTTTTTAAGTGTTTACACGGCCAAAGGAGACCTACAGTTTTCATGCCTGTTCCGAACGGCCAAAGTGAGAGGGGTTTACGAGGCATGATACTACGGGTGGTTTGCCATTGCCTTCCCGAGAGAGGCGACCGTCATTTTGTATTTTTTTTTTAATTGATTACTTTTTTTTCCGAGCCGAGATTCGAACTCCGGTCGCCGGCGTAGAAGGCCTTACCTTAACCACTACGCTATGGCCGCCTCTATAATAATAATTAACTGAGAAAACTAAGATTTGGAATTAAAATAGTAATCTTGATTTGTTCATTTTTTTTATATTCTTAATAAAGTTCAATTTTAATGATACCATTTTGTATACCAAAGACTAGATAATATTAATATAATTAAACTTTAAAGTACTGTTGAACTTTTATCTATTTTATCTATCCAAAGGTTTATTATTAAAAATATCATTTACGAAAATAGTAAAGATATGTTATGTCTATCTCTATTTAAAATTGTACTCCATTTTATTGTTCATATTTCTAGTTATCTCTGCAAGCGAGAAAAGCTTATATAATTTTGGATAATTTAGTATAGATATAAAAGTTTAATTTGTGACCGCTAGCCTGATCTAGCCGGGATAAACTAATTTTCCCTTGGGGGTAACTCTCTTCATTACGTTGTAAACAGCCCTCCCAAGCGACAGTCCTGTAAATGGTTTATAGTTTACAGAATTAAATACGCAGATGATACTGTCCTAATGGCGGAAACTCTGGATTGTTTGTAAAGTACAAGGGTTGTACGATAACTACCTGGCTTTGACAAGAAAAAAACATTTTTATGTGTAAAATTTATTTTATTTTTCAACACAGTCTCCTTTTAGTTTGAGACACTTGGTCCAACGTTTTCCTATCTTTTGTACTCCATCTCAAAATACGACGACTTCTCCAACCCTTCAAAGCATGCGTTTGTTTCAGCAATCACTCCATCGTTTGAGCCAAATTTTGTTCCGGCGAGCCATTTTTTCATATTCAGAAATAGGAAATAATCGCTAGGGGCTAAATCTGGCGAATAGGGTGGATGCGAAAGCAATTCGTATTCTAACTCATGAAATTACTTGATGAAAGAGAATTTTTTGCTTCGCCAAATGCGGACGGTTTTCTTTCACAGCATGGTTGAAAATCGTTTTGCCCTTTTCAAGATAATCGACGGGGATTATACCGCGTGCATCCTAAAACACTGAAGCCATGACTTTGTTAGCCGATAAAAGTCGCCTTGGCCTTCTTTGGCGCCGGTTCGCCACGGAAAACCCACTGTTTGGATTATTCTTTGGTCTCTGGTGTGCTGTGATTAATCCATGTTACGTCAACAGTTATGAATCGACGCCAAAAATCATTCCGATTGCACTTAACATCGCCAAACATTACTTTAAAATTGACACACGTGCGTGTTTATTGTCAATTATGAGCAAGCGCGGCATCTTACCGAAAGCTTTCTCATATCCAAATGAGTTGTTAAAATGTTCTGCAACCACTCAGTTGAGATGCCCACAGTCTCAGCAATTTCACGCACTTTCACTCTTCGATTATTTACCACTACATCGTGGATTTCTTTAATCATTTTTGATGTGGTGCCCTCATTTGGACGACCTGGACGTTCTTCATCAAAAATGCTGATACGGCCGCGTTCGAATTCAGCTGTCCAATATTTTATGGTGGACAACGAAGGTCCAGAGTCACCATAAACTTCGCTGAGTTCGGCTTTTATCTCATCACTCGTTGTCTTTAACAAAAACAAATATTTCATCACTGCTTGATATTCAAAATTTTCCATTGTTGTGAAATCACAAGAGTAGTTCTAATTAAATGGCTGACGGGATTCTTGTGAAAGGTTATGTTTATGAAAAATATATTTTTTTAAATAGTAGTAGTGCCATCTCTGGCCGAGGCCCGGCACTTTTATCGTACAACCCTCGTATTTTAGACAGTGTAGTTGAAGTTAGTTCAAGCAAAGACATTTTTGATTAATATCATACCAGAGAAAAGGTATAAAAGAAATAGGTGTTAATATATTTTTTAGGATTTGAGTGTGTTGTTTGACTTTCTTGATATTTTTTTAAGAGAAGGTATGGGAAAAGGGTGAAAGGAAGTTGCACGTCAGTTGTAGTATTACAAAGTTCTTGGGCTCTAGAAATTCTTAATCATTTTTAGTTATATAGAAATCCATTTGAACTGATGGATTGTTTCGATACGTTATATTTAAGAGGACACCGTTAAAAACTTTTATAATTTTTAGGCCAAAATTATATAGCACTTTTTTTCTGTTACAAGCAGAGTTTGTAATTACGTATGTATATGTTATTTACAAAATTCTTTAGAATACACGCCTGAAACTTTTAAAAATCAACAATAAAGTAATATCGTTTTAACGTTCTTGGAACGAAAATATAAAATATATAAATGTTTTAAAACATATAACAAAACCAACACTTACATATCGCTACGTCAGAGCTTAAATTATATTAAAAAATTCACAAAAATGGACGGATTTCAATAAGGAATGTCAAAAAAATTAAGTAGATATATTTGTACAGAACTATAACTAAACTAGGTTATATTTGTTGTTGGGGTCCCATTCAAATTATAACCTTACATATTGCGAAGTTAAGAAACACAAGCATTAAAAAAGAAGACAGTGGCGTTATTTAACAAAAAAATGAGGAGAGACTAGTAATAGTCCTTTTCCCACGAATACGAGAGGTATTACCTTTGCACATGTAACTGTAAGCAGTTAACTAAGGACAAGATACTTCCGTAAGAGTTGAGAACAACATTTTATACTCGGTACGTCACCAAAATTCGGACAAATTTCAATCGAAATTTCCCGCCATATTATCCCTTTGTCAGAGGTCGCCGCTGGTGTCCCGAGTAGCAAACTGACTGAAGTAAATACTGTTAGGCTCAAACTTGCCACCATGTGGAAAATAAGTGCGGGGTATAAACGAAGAGCCGCGATTATCGAAGGCCTTCGTGCTGGCCGGTTAGCCCTGGAAATAATTCGGCTTTTCAGATTCTGAAAAATTAACTATTTATGACGTTGCAGCCAAGTACAAGGCTCAAGAACAGTCCAACGAAGGTTCTAGTACGCCGGCGGGAAACCGCCTCTTGAAAAAATGTACCCTAAGGATCCCAGAAGTCATCAAAAGGACTAAAGTGCTGATTTCGGAGTACCCAGGGCAATCGTGGCGTTAATTGTGGATGTAAGCGAGCCGACAATGCGTAGAATTGTTGAAGAGGACTTTTGATACCAGTCTTACACAATTAAGATAAGACAGATGCTCTCTGAAGATGCCAGGGCAAAGCGAGTGGTTTGCTGCAATCTGCTTGTCTGTTCTTTGAAAGACGAAGCGGCGGAAAGTATCAGATTCCTATCCGATGAAAAACTTCATTATTGATGCAAAAATTAACCGGCTTGCTCACGACCCCGAGAATATCTCCGTTGCTAAGAGAAGAAATTTTCGGCCAGGGTCCACGTATTAAGTGTTGTATTCAGTGAGAGTGATGTCATGTTTGACATGTTTTTGGTCCAAGGAATTCTGACCTCCTAGTAGTCCAGATTTGAATCCCTACGTATCGGACGTAGTTCAAAGGGTCGCAAACAAGTTTCAGCATCCTAGTGTGACGTCAAAAATGACCACTGTTGAGGCAGCGTTTGCCAATATGAACAAGGTGGAATTACAGAGGGCGTGCCGGCGCAGACCGAGAATGGAGGCCATTATTCAAGCTAATCGGGGACACATTGTTACACATCAGTTAAAAAAATGCCCTTAAAAGAGAGTTGTTTCATCTGTTCGGATTTTGGTGGCACTTTGTACAAGTTTACAATTATCAAATTCGTGTCCTTATTTAGACAATTTTGACATAGACAAAAGACCGATTCCTAACATTCCTCTATATTCGTTTCTTGACAGGAAATGAGCCGCAAAAATAGCTTAGTTTTTAATCGTAGATCTAGGCAACCACTCTTGATGACGCTAAAATAGTTAAATGAACGCACGTCGAGGGTAAAAACAAAGTGTATGGTGCAGTAGTAATAACGGTTGTAAGTCAATATGCCTTGGATTCGAAAATCCCAAAGTAATGAAGAGTTAAAAACTGAACAAGATATACATACCAAAAATAGTTATAGTTTACACATAAATATTAAATATTTGGAATTGCAACTGGTAAAGGAATGATCTTTGCTCCATTAAACAACGCCACTGAAATTGAACTTTTCAAAATTCAATTTAATATAACAAGTATCGGAATATTAAAAAACTTTTTTAAGAATTCAGCTTGAGTAGTACATTAATAACTAAAATTTTACAATAAATATACAAAATTTAACAATACCTATCAGAATATAAAGTTGTGTTTTACACGGTTACAAGAAATTATAACAATATTAAAAGATTTTAAAAAATATATATATAAGCAATAAATATGCATTAGAATTTCAATCAAGACTAGAAACAGTTAAAAAATTTAGAAAAATTAAGATACTTTATAACAAAATAAATTTTAATACAAATATACAAAATAGAAGCAAGACGGAATACAAGCAAACTTATTTTTGGAAAAAGAATTTTCTTCAGATGCCATTCGCTTCGGGCAAAGAGGCGGAGTTTACTGTCTGAAGACTAACAGCGCCCGCGGTGGCGGATATACGCACTTTCTCCGAATGTTCATGTGTTAAAGAATGTTTTATTTGCGATATTGTGTTAACAATTATGGATAGCGGCGAGAAATGTTGTGCCGTTGGCTGTCAAAATAGCAAAGGGATTTCGCCCTAAATAATATTCTACGGCTTTTCTATAAAAAAAAACATAAGTTGGAGGAACGGGAAAAAATGAATTCAAGCAGTGAGACGTTCAAAGTGAGTTTATGTAAATTACAATACTTTTATACAGAATTTATTTATTGAATAAATTTTTCTGCAGAGGAAGTTCTAGAAACTAAAAGAGTTTGCGAAAGTAAGAATACATATTGAACGGATTATGTAATTAATTAGAATATATAATATTTTGTCAAAATTCACGATAAAAAATGCTTCCTTACGCGGATAATATTATATTCATGTGCTGCGCTTTAGTGAATTTGCAATCCCTGATTATTAAATTAGCAGAAAATTCTGGATCTCCGTAAAAAATGTACGAGTTGTTCAATCAATCAATTAGACATAAGTATGATTTTTATAATATTCCAAACGTTAGATTTTACTTGCCATTTGCACCATTGTCAATGGAAGAGATGAATAAAAAAACTTTGTATACAAAACCCATGTAACATTTTTTAATTAACATTTTTGTACATAAATATCGCCTCAATCGAGGAAAAGAAGAAATATTTTTCGTATTTATTGCCTCACTTTACAATTTTCATTCGAATTTCCTCTCGAGACAATTTTTTAACTAGAAAAAGCTTATTTTGCTTCTTGCAAATTCATACAATACTTTCGTGGTGTATTTATTAATTTACCTAAGCTATACTTCATCAGTCCTAGTCAATTTTCTTGCATAATTCAGACCAAATATAGATAAAATAAAAATTTTCGAACTTTGGCACGACATCCTTTAAAAACTTCTCATCTCTGTGCACTTCAATGCATTTCCAAAATATTTTAACGTCTTTTTTAGAACTAAATTATGGGAAATATTGGTTTTAATCTCAATTTTGGCCTCGCACTATGGGAACTAGCTTAAAATGAAAAACAGTTGAACTTTCCCTGAATGATGACGGCGTGCACCTTTTTTTTATCGGGAAAATAATAAATTAAGCAGAAAAAACGTCAACTTGTCATTTGAATCGATGTAAACATTGGTCGGAGAAAGTGCGACATTTTGACGTCTGGCGGCACCACTTGTTTCTTTGCCCGCAGCGATCAGATCATACCAAAAATGTAATAATTTTGTATAATATCCCTGCCAAAATACTTTTATAATAATTGTTACTTTAGAATAACCTAAAATTGATTGTCACTTTTTCATTATTCTCACAATCACGGCAATAACAAAGGCACTCAATATCATTTTTTACGCCTAACACCAGTTATACAACGAAATTGAATCACAAACATTACAAATGTAAACACTCTCCTTAAAACAATGCTAAAACTTACAGTCACACATAATTTATAAAGTATTTTTCTACACTTCTGTGCTGTGAGTCTGTATCCTCACTTTCTTTGTACTGCCATTCCTGTTTAATGTTGGCGAGGTCCCACTGAAACCTGGATTCTGTATGCCTAAACCATCCTTAGGTTTAGGTTTTTTAAGACTACTTCTCAATGGCGACCTGGAGAAATACCAAAAAATATATAAATAAAAATTTTGAAATTCTATTGCTATATATACGAGTATAAAAACACAATGTCGATCAAGCATTCCCCGTATATTATTATACTATTTTATTTATTTATTTATGTTATTTTTGGCTGGTATGGAAGCTTACATTCCTTTTTCGAAAAAATGCCCTTCCAACGGCAAGCCTTGGTTTGACCGAAAATGCAAAGAAGCTGTTGCTTGGCGTGTAAATCCTAACACCATAAATCATAACACCTTTGTTCGCGCTTGTCCCAACAATTCCAGATCCTTTTGGTCAGTCGCTAAGGCAGTTAGTCAAAATTTCACCAAATCCACCATACCACCACTCACACGGCCAGATTGCAATGACACCTGTTGAAAAAGCAAACTTGTTGGCTGAACTCTTTGTTTCACATTCTACTGTCGATTTCCAAGGAAAAACACCACCTACTATTCCCATATTGCAGTCAAGGATGCCCGATATTGTCTTCAGACAGCGGATCATTAAACGTATTTTAATGAAATAAACACGAAATAAGCTTCTGGCGCTGACGGAATATCTGCCATAGTTCTCAAAATCTATGTGAAGGAACTAACACCAGTTTTCTGTAGACTTTTCAACCTACCCTACAGAAAGGGAATATATCCTTTCTGCTGGAAATGTGCCACAGTTCAGCCGATACCTAAAAAAGGCAAGAAGACCTTGCCAAATAACTACCGACCAGTCGCACTGCTTTCAATAATATCGAAAGTCATGGAAAAGGCTATCAATCAGCATCTTCTAAAATATCTTGAAGGATTCAACATTATTGGCGATCACCAATATGGGTTTCGTAAACATAGATCAACAGGAGATCTTCTGACTTATGTAACACATGTTTGGAACAACGCAATTGAGAATCTCGAGTGGTTGCTTTTGCCATATCCAAGGCATTCGACCGTGTTTGGCACGATAGACTGTTGGCTAAGCTGTGCTCTTATGGTATGTCTGAAAAGTTCTGTTTGTAGCTCTCATGTTTCCTCAGCCTTGGGGCACACCGGCGTTGATAGTGAAGATGTTAAAAAGAAATCCTGCCGGTCGACGAATTTTTTTCTAACACCTTCACTATCAACGCCGGTGTGCCCCAAGGCTCCATACTATCTCCTACTCTCTTTCTCATTTACATTAACGATCTGCTGGAAAAGAACGGAAACCCAATCTACAGCTTTGCAGATGACAGTACGCTTATTTCTTTATTCACTTTGAACGTTAATAGTAGGTAATGGGACTTATGTGATTTTTTTTATCTTTGATTGGTTGGTTGTAGGTGGGGCAAACGATTATGACTTTTTGTGCAATGTAGCCTGTCGGCTTACTGTGCTTCTCTCCCTCTTGGTTACATGAGTGTCGTCCCTTTAGCTTCCTTCCAAGATCTTCTTGTGGTAATTTATCGCCCCGCTGTAGATCGGCCAGTATTAATTTTGTCTGGGCCCTTGTTAAGCAAAAGATGTGAGTTGTTAGTTTCTTTGAGTGGGCCTCAATTACGTCTCTCGCATGTCTTTGGCCAGATGTTGCAAGTCAACGATCCATATGTTCCTATATCTATTGATAGTGGTATTTACCACCTGTTTTGGTATACCACACAGAGGTTCGAGTCCTCGATGTAGTTTTTAACTCCGAATCTTGCTAATTCATGCGTCTTTTCATTACCTTTAATATCCGAATGCCCTGGAACTCACAATAGTTCAACCCTATTGTTTCTGGAAGATATTTCAAACAGATCACATTTACACCTCATCTAAAGCGTTTAGAGAAGCTTGACTGTCTGAAAGAATATATATTTTTAGTTGCGGTACTCTCGTCTAATATTCTCGTAAACACATGCTTGTAATAAGTGAATTTCTGAATATTATTGCAGTTGTCACTAGTGGAACGCTAAAACTCCAGTTAGGTTGGGTTATAGACCAGACCCATTGCCTTCATCGAAGTCTCCACCTCCATCCATAGAGTTGGGTCGCACCCAATTCTGCACGGTTTTTCAAAATTATATAACGTTGTGATATAATGAGATTAGTCGTAAATTAGATCCATAACTCTTGTATACCCAAATTGTGCAGATTGCTGTTTCCATTCCCCGTTTGTCCTTATTCGATAGGCCCTATTATGTATACCTCTAAGGGCATTAGTCCTAGAATATTTTTTGTTACTTCAATGATGGTAATAGTAAATCCATGTAAGCGGAGCAGCAGGACATATAATAGTCATGTTATTTAAAAACTGAGTAAGAACCACTTCGTAAATTCTAAAATTATTTATGTTTCTTTATTATGAAAATATTGAATGCTTTACCTTGCCATACCAGCTGAAGACGCTACAGTAGATCCATTTGTAGACCCTAAAGTCGTCGAGGTGGTATTCATGGAAGCCATGGAGCCATTTGATGCTGCTGTATACGGTTTACCACTGGCATCTGTCATTGAAATGCCCACACCTATAAAAAAAATGTATCCTTGAAAATAATGAACGTTATTTATATTGGTCACATACTACGTCCTTTCTGTCTTGCTTTACCCTGACCGAAGCAATTACCAAAAACTTTGAAATGTGGCTTTATCGTAGAATTCTAAGAACAGAACATGTGTATAACGAAGAAGTTCTCCGAAGAATGGAAAAAGACACCGAAATAATAACCACAATAAAGGCTCATAAACTTGAATACTGAATAATGAGAAACCAAAGAAGGTGCGGCATATTACATCCAGTAACTGCAAGGGAAGATCCCAGGGAAACGTGGCCCAGGCCAACACAACTATTCCGTTCCGCAGCGAACCAGGTCATAATAGCCAGAATGATCGCCAACATCCGGACTACAAGAAGAAGAATATTGGTCACGAATAAGCAATGATCTGTTTGCGGAGGCTCACAGAGGTAAGCAAAATAAAGGCAAAGATTTAAAGTATCGGTAAGTTTACAAATTAATTCGAAAAAACTTCGCAATAGGGACCTCCAAAAAAAATAAATGTTTGTTTATCTTCACAAACTTATTATTATTATATATATATATATATATATATATATATATATATATATATATATGTATATATATATATATATATATATATATATATATATATATATATATATATACATACATATATATATATATATATATATATATATATATATATATATATATATATATATATATATATATATATATATATATATATAAATAATATGGGACGTTTCTCGTCAACGGGTATACCCGTGTGAACAGAACTGAGAGAGACGTCTACATATGTGTAATGGCTCAAAATAGTCTACTTTCGAACGCTACCTGGCCTTTTAAAAAATTCAATATGGCGACTAAACTCAAAATGTTTAAACAAAAAAATATATTTTTATATCATAAAACGAATAACGTCAAAAAAAAATTTTGAAAATTCGTACTTGGGGGTTTTCGAGGGCACTGAATTCAGTTCTACGGTTAGTTTTTTGATTTCGCATCCTTATAAGGGATGAAAACAGGGATTGAGGTGAATCAGCATTTGTAAAAATTTTGTTCTGCAGATCAAGGAATGAAAATTTGAGGTTTTTTTTATGCTTCTAATTATATTTTTAAGGGAAGTTTTCAAATCTCTTATAAAGGTGAAAATTAGGGGTTGGGGTGAAATATTGACATAATTATGTTTTATTGCGTTATGTTGACTCCGATGTCAGTTTTATACTATTCCACCCTCGAAGAGGTGAATATAAGGGTTGGTACAGTGAAGAAAGTTACTGAGAATCGCCATATGCTGTGCCGCATATGGCCGAGTTTTGGTCGATTTTGTTAATTTTTTTTCGTAGTATTTGAATAGTAAATTACATAGAACATCTTCTTTATTTAAACTATCCAAAAATTATAAAATTTTACCAGTATAATTAAGAAACAACGTGTGGTATTTTCAGACATAAAAGTAAACGGACAGCACATCAGCAATATCAGATATGCCGATGATACTGCTATTGTGGCTGGTAATCTTGAAGACCCACAAAACTTAGTAGAAAGAGTCCATCAATATTTAAAACTATATGGCTTTACCCTCAATATTTCGAAAACCAAGTACATGATAGTTTCTAAAAACCAACCCTTAACCGGGCCCCTTAACAATTAAGAAGAGAATAGGTGAGGATGTTCAATTATTTGGGTACTACAATCACATGGTACTATGGTGCAGAAATTATATATCGCGTTGAAAAGGCAAGCGTAGCATTCCTTCAAATGAGAACCTTATTCACTTCGAAAGGTCTGAGTCTGCAACTGAAGGTCAGAATGTTGCGCTGCTATGTCTTCTCTGTTTTACTTTACGGAGTCGAATCGTGGACGATGAACGAAGCAGTAATGAGGAAAATAAATGCCTTCGAAATGTAACTATACCGACTTATCCTGAAAATTCCCTGGACACAACATGTAACTAATAACGAGGTGCTCAGGAGAATGGGAAAGGGTCTGAAGCTGACCTGGACACTGAAAAAACGTAAATTGAAATATCTTGGCATCGTCATGACGCACGACAGGCATAGACTGTTGCAACTGATACTTCAGGGCAAGCTTGAAGCAATAAGAGGGCCAGGCAGAAGACATCACTCCTGGTTGAAAAACCGACGAGACTGATTCGGGCTCAGTTCGATACAGCTTTTTCGTATCGCTGCTAATAAAATTAGAATAACTCTGTTAATCGCTAATGTCCGGAACGGATGAAACACTATTAGAAGAAGAATGTATTTTCAGAACAACAGATAAAACATTTTTTATACGAGTGGATGCCATAAAAAATTGACAAGGCGATATCTTTTATGTAAATAAAAGGGAAAATGGGAAATTTATGTCCTTGTTGCTACGTGGGAAGAAACTGATTATTTTATTATACGGTAAAGAGCTTTTTGTCCTGTAATATATTATGTTATTTAACTCAGCCTAAAATACATTAATACATTTTGTCACGAATTTAATTTTGTTAATCAGCGATAAATTGTTTTTCATCAATACGTTTTTTTATTAAAATAATAATTTTTCTTTTTTTATTTTTTTACAGGGGTTGATTGATAAGTCCGGTACATTTTGCTGAGATGGTAGGTATCTCACACGAAAAATGAAAAAGCTCCGTGCGCGATGGGTACCGCGTTTTATGATCACAGACTAAAAACGCACGAGGAAGGACATTTCAAAATCGCGTTCGGAAAAGTGACAGCGTAATCGGAAGGATTTCTGGCACTGTCTTATACCATCACTCCCTGGAGACAAAATGGAAGTCAAAACAATGGGTTAGCGAACGTGAAAGTGCACCGAAAAAAAAAAAACGAAAACGTTCTAATTGGCGGTAAAAGTGATAGCAAGTTTTTTTTTTGGGACTCACAGGGTATTACTATGATTGACTATTTGAAAAAAGGTAAAAGAGTGGCTTTTATTACACAACGTTATTGGACCATTTGCAGAGTAAGTTGAAGCAGAAGCAACAAAGATTAGCGCGCAGAAAAGTGCTCCTTCACCAAGACAATGCGTCTGCTCACACGTCGGCCTTTGTAATGGCAAAAATGTACGAGCTGGGGTTTGAAATAGTCCCCACCCAGCCCATTTCCCAGGTTTGGTCCCAAGTGACTTTTTTGTTTCCTTACCTCAAAAATTGGCTTGGGGAGAAGAAATTTTCGTCAAATGCCTATACTCTAAACAAGTATTATTCGAAACAATTTTTTTTCTGAGGTAATAAAAAAATAAAAATCTCGGACCAAATATATTATTCAATAGAGATTATGTCGAAAGATAAATTTGTGTTTTTGCAAAAAAATGTTACTTTTCTTATTTATTGCAAGACTTTTCAACCCGCCTACGTGTATTTCGTTAATTTTTTATTTTTCCTCAAGAATTGGGATTGCAAAATTGGAAATTGGTGGAGGTCAAATGGGCTACTAAAGGTCTGTTAAACTTTAGAAATCCTCAAAGTTTCTTGGTTAAGAGTAACCCTGTAATCGATAAAAATTATTTAAAGAATAAATCCTTAAAAGTGCTGTCCTGTGTAGACCACATTATTTACTTAGCAAGGAAACTAGCTCCTTCTTGTTCTTTAATCAATAATCTTAAAACGCAACTTCTTGCAGGCATAGTTTTATCCAAAGCTCTGCTTGTTTACACCTGAACGTGAACCAAAATTAACACTGGTCTCGAGAAATGCCGACTGGAAACGATGAGTTACGATTTGATTGAATGTCAGTGTTGTAAGATTTCTAAAATTTAAAATGTTCAATTATTCAGCGGTTTTCGGTTTATTATTAAAAGCAATTAAAGTAATTAACATTATATCTACAAGAAACACTCAATATTTTCTAAATAATAAGTTATACATAACCACATATAACCTGCTATCAAAATTAACAAATGTAAGTGACAACATCGGTAAGTATCCACAGCCGGTTTTACTAGCAGAACAGATGCGATCATCGATTTTTAGAGGCCTTGCACGGCCGCGAGATACTGTAACTTTTTTCCATAAGACTGAGTTGGGAATTCGTCCAGTGTTTTCTACTTGTCCTTACCGTACTCACTGAAATTTGTTGTGGATCACTGATTTGGCGGGAAATGATGTTTACGCTTTAAAATAAAATACAGTATAATTGTTTCACTGAATTTATTCAGATCACTCTGACACGTGTTTCGGTCTCGCGATTATTTTCGAAGAGGTTTACGATAAGACTAAACTTAAGTTCTAAAAGATATTACATTTAGATGGTAAATTGGTTCTAAATTTAAATTAAGAGGTAATAAAATTGGGTTAATTACAGATAGTCTATCTTCACACGGCGTCTAATATGAGGGTATTTCCAATTTCTATTTGGGTGCTCGTTATTTTTATATTATTTTTAATGGCTTTTTTTATGCTTAGAATTTCTAAATAATCCATATGTTTTTCCCTTTTGAGCACTGTATACCAACTTCATCCTCTAGTTATTAAAAAGGTGATTATTGTCTATGCAGTGTTCAGCAAAGCCTCTTAATTTTTGTTTTTTTAAAATAGAGTGCCTGTGTTCGATTAATCTTTGTTGTAGGCTCGGTCTCGTTTGTCCCACATAGACAACGTCACAGTCATCACAATTAAGTTCATATATACCAGTTTTTTCATATTTGTTAGATTTTTCTTTGTTATTAATTAGGTATTGGGCTATATTGTTTTTTATTAACACTTATTTCTAGCTTATTAAGGCTATTGTTGATTTTGTTATTAATACCACCGACATAGTTGCTAGCAAATAAAATCGTAGCAAAAAAATAGTAACAAAATCAACAATAGCCTTAATAAGTTAGAAATAAACTGTATAAGTGTTAATAAAAATATAGCCCGATATCTAGTTAATAACAAAGAAAGATTTAGCAAATATGGAAAATCGGGTATATATGAATTTAATTGTAATGACTGTGACGCTGTCTATGTGGGACAAACCGAAGGGAGCCTACAACAAAGATTAAAAGGACACAGGCACTCTGTTTTAAATAAACAAAAATTAACAGGCTTTGCTCAACACTGTATAGACAATAATCACCTTTCTAATAACGAGAGGCTGAACTTGCTATACAGTGCTCAAAAAGGAAACATGGATTATTTAGAGATTTTTAGTATAAAAAAAGCCATTAAAAATAATATAACACGGAGGCTGAAAAGTTTTTGGTCTAGCTACTTAAATACATTTTTTTTTGCAAAATTCGACTTTATTCATAGTCCAACGCTTTTCAAACATTTCTATACCTTTCATGTTGAAGGATTTGTCTTTGCCTTCAAAATAGGCGCGATAACTTCTTCATTGGAGCCAAATCTCTCTCCCGCAAGAATTTTTTGAGGTCTGGGAAGAGATAGTAGTCGCTGGGGGCAAAATCTGGAGAATACGGTGGATGAGGAAGCAATTCGAACTTGGATTCATGCAATTTTGCCATTGTAACCATTGACTTGTGACATGGTGCATTGTCTTGGTGAAAGAGCACTATTTTCTTGTTCATTTAGGGTCGTTTCTTTGCAATTTCTGCCTTCAAACGCACCAATAACTTTACATAATATTCGCTATTGATGGTTTTTCCCTTCTCCGCATAGTCGATGAAAATTATTTCATACACATCCCAAAATACAGAGGCTAAAACCTTCCCACCCGACTGATGTGTCTTTGGTAGCTTCGGGTTGCTTTAACCGACTGCTGTCCACTCAGCTGACTGCCGATTTGATTCTGGTGTGTAGTGGTGGATCCATGTTTCATCCATTGTCACATATCGCATGAAAAAATCCTTTTTATAGTGCTTAAACAGCGCTCAGAATCATCAACACGTTGTTGTTTTTGGTTCACTGTGAGCAAACGCGGTACCCATTTCGAAGAGAGTTTTTTCATGCTCAAATTTTCATGCAAAATATGACTAACATGTTCTTTTGATATCTTTAGGGTGTCAGCTCTCTCACGCAGTTTCATTTTACGGTGGTCCAAAACAATTTTGTGGATTTTTTTTATGTTTTCCGGCGTAACCACCTCATTTGAGCGTTCAGAGCGTTCAGCATCATTTGTATCTGTACCATACCAGTTAATAATGAGTGATTTTCCAGGGGCAGAGTCCCCGTAACACTTATCAAGCCATTGCTTTGCTTGAAAATATCAAAAGTAGCGTCAGTAAAACCCTTGTAACTTGTAAACTAATCATCGAAATGTCATGAAATTTTGACATGTATCATTTGAAGGTTGGTGCTTCCTGAAAATCATATGGATTTTTCGAAAATGGCGACATCTATGTGTCAGATCAAAAACTTATCAGGCTAAGTGTTAAATATAACGAACACCCAAATAGAATTTGGACACGCCGTGTTAAGATAACTTACCTGTAATTACTTCAATTTTATTACCTCTTATTTTAAATTTAGTCCGTAACACGTGTCAGACTGATCTGAATAAATTCAGTGAAACATTATACTGTATTTTATTTTTTAAAAAGTGTAAATATTAAGATGTTTTATCTAGAACCGACCACAAACTCCATAAATTTTGTTTATAATGCCCGGAAATGATGTTATGAATGACTTACTCTGTCTATTCCTTTTAGTGTCTCGAGTTTTATTCTATATTCGTACCCATGTTATGAGTAGGTTTTCGTATGGTGTAAAAGTATGAAGATCCTCAATGGCCATCTATCGACTCTTCTCACTGCAGAAACGCATGTTGACCATTCGGAAGGTGTCCATTGCAGAAAACATAAAGCTTCTTTTTTTTAAATTTCAAATTAGATCTGCATAGGTTATGCTGGTATTTAGCAAACAACACAAGCATTATTTTGCACATAATAAGGACTTTAATACTGGTTTTGATACCAGAAATACCGAGAAGCTACGTGTCCCTCTCCATAATATGATATATAAGAAGTGACCTCTCCATATGGGCATCACGCAGTTTAACTGTCTTCCTCAACATCTTAAAAATCTCGGCAACCTTTCCTTTTATAAAAGAATAATTAAAGATATTTTGATGAATAATACTCTCCATAACCAGAATGACTCTTTTAAATTGTTTGAAGTTTGACACCGTTAATAATTTTTATTCTATACTACATTCAATCTCGTTTTTTTACCTTTCCACGTGTATTAGATCAACGAAGGTAATCGTGAAACTATAATATAAAGTAATTATAATATCAGCTCGATATCTCCTACTTTATCCTAAACTCTAAAAACCACAAAAAGTTTCCGTACCATTCGTGCTTCTATCCCGAAATCCAGGATTTCCATACGTCGTAGGCTCTACTGGCATAGCAGTGGTCGTTGGATCGCCACCTTCTCTTTTGGCGAATAACATGTCGTAAAAAGACATTACAAATAGGGCTGAGTTTAATATTATAGAGAGAATCTGAAAACAATAAATAAACAGGTAAGTAAAAATAATAAAAAACAATTTAATTTTTTTTAGTTGAAATAGTCATGTTAAATTTTAAAAAATACGAGGCTGGTTTGAAAAGTCCGTGCGAAGTCCGAGAGATCGCATCACCGGCGCGTATCGAGGTCATGTTTAGTTAGTAGCATCTCTTGAATGAACGCACACCAAGTTTCAGCCATATTGGTCTATTTCTTTGTGTTTGGCATTCGTGTGAATCAAGGAAGTCGAGTGATTTTCAAGAAATGGACGAAAAAGAATTTTGTGTGGTGATTAAACATTACTTTATGAAAGGCAAAACGCCTCAGGAGACTAAAGAGAAGCTTGATAAACATTATGGTGACTCTGCACCTTCGACTAGAACAGTTTATAAGTGGTTTCAAAATTTTCGGACTGGCCATATGGGCACAAGTGACGCTGAACGTTCTGGACGGCCTGTGGAGGTTACGACTCCGGAAATCATTGATCAAATCCATGATATGGTGATGGATGACAGAAGAGTTAAGGTGCGTGAGATTGCTAGTGCTGTGGGCATCTCGACTGAACGGGTACATAATATTTTGCATAAACATTTGGACATGAGAAAGCTATCCGCAAGATCGGTGCCGCGATTGCTCACGTTTGACCAAAAACGGAATCGTGTGAAGTGTTGCAAGGATGGTTTGCAGCTGTTCCAGAAGAATCCGGAGGACTTTAAGCGTCGTTTCGTCACTGCGGATGAAACATGGATACATTACTATACTCCTGAGACCAAACAACAATCTAAACAATGGGTTACCAAGGGGGAATCTGCACCAAAAAAGGCGAAGACCGTTCCTTCGGCCGGAAAGGTTATGGCGACTGTCTTTTGGGATTCGCAAGGGATAATCCTCATCGACTATCTGGAAAAGGGTAAAACTATTACAGGTGAATATTATTCATCGTTATTGGACCGTTTGAAAACCGAGCTGCAAGAAAAAAAGCGCCCGCGATTGGCCCACAAGAAAGTCCTTTTCCATCACGACAACGCACCAGCACACACCTCAGCAGTTGTGGTCGCAAAATTAATGGAAATAGGATTCCAACTCGTTTCACATCCCCCTTATTCTCCAGACTTGGCTCCCTCGGACTACTATTTGTTCCCCAATTTGAAGAAATGGCTGGCGGGACAAAGATTTTATTCAAACGAGGAGGTAATTGCAGACACTAATGGATATTTTGCACACTTGGACAAATCCTATTATTCGGAAGGGATCAACAAACTAGAACATCGTTGGACGAAATGTATAAGCCTGAAAGGAGACTATGTCGAAAAATAAAAAAGGTTTACCCCAAACACATAAGTAGTTTTTATTTTTGCACGGACTTTTCAAACCAGCCTCGTATATAACCAAAAAAAACTAATCCTAGACAATTAGTTTAAAATATAAAAAATTATTCTGGATAGTCCAGAAGTTACTATAGGCTTTAGAATACAAAATGAAATTTATGATAATAGTATACACAAGTTACGGTATAAATATAGGAGAAGAGAAATATACGAGGATGGATTGAAAAGTTGGCGGCCTCACCAAAAATAATTCTAATATTTTTATTATAGTACCCTCAATAAGTTCATATTTTCTTTGGTTGTCACAGCGTAAAATTTTGTTGCTGTAGAATTTGTGATTTTCGGGTTAGAACGAGTTTAGTGAGACCAAGTGCAGCGTTTTGGTCTGTGCTATTTAAAAACTGTTTTAATATGTGAAAATTTGCCTACTGTAGTGGACCGCAGCCAATTTTATGTTCAAAGCAGTACGAAATGGTAAAAAAAAACTCGGACAATTTTTTTTTGTTACAGTTAAATGTATTCTTGATATTAGAAAATCATTAAAAACTTAAACTTTTTTTTGTAATTTTGCTTTTAAAAAAGTGTTCATTATTCATCATCGTATTTTTTGCTTATTATTAAGTAGCCGTGCCCGCGGCTCCGCTTGCGTGGACTTGATTCACTAGTATCGTCACTGCTTATTCCTTATGTTACCGTAATAAAATATATCCTATAATCTAGCCAGAGAACAGACAGAGAGAGAGAGACGTTGCGTTTTAAATATATTATATATATTATTATTATTATTATAATTATATAACTTGACCAGAGAATATATGCATGAATTAAAAAAAAAACGTAAATCGGATAAGTGGTTCTCGAGTGATAAGTGCACTAACGGACAGACAGACAGAGAAACGTTGCATTTTATATATATTGTATTTTTTGTTATATGACATTGTTCCCTATTTTACGGTTTAGGCAGCGTATTGCAAGAGAGTGCGCTAGCGGAAATTTTTTTTTTCCGTCTTGATTCACTATTACCATCACTGCTTATTTCTTATATTACCTACCGTAATAAAATATATTCTATAGCATGGCCAAAGAACATATGTATAAATCTAAAAAAAACACGTGAATCGGATAAGTGGTTCTCGAGTGATAAGTGCACTAACGGACAGACAGACAGAGAAACGTTGCATTTTATATATATTATATTCTTTGCTACATGATATTGTTCCGTATTTAATGGTTTAGGTAGTATATTGAAAGAGAACGCGCTAGCGGCAAACTTTTTTCCGACTTGATTCACTATTGACATCACTGCTTATTCTTTATGTTACCTAACGTAATAAAATAAATCCTATAATCTGGCCAGTGAACATATGTATGTTCAGGTAAATCGGATAAGTGGTTCTCGAGTGCTCAGCGTACTAACGGAGAGACAGACAGACAGAGAGACGTTGGATTTTATATATTTATAGAAGATTATGGATAACCTGGCCAGAGAACAAATAAATGTATGAATTAAAGAAAAAAACACGTAAATCGGATAAGTGGTTCTCGAGTAATAACCGCACTAATGGACTGACAGACAGATAGAGAGACGTTGCATTTTATATATATATTATACAAAATTATAGATAACCTGGCCAGAGAAAAATGTATGAATTAAAAAAAAAAGTAAATCGGATAAGTGGTTCTCAAGTCATCAGCGCACTAACGGATAGACAGACAGACAGAGAGACGTTATATATATTATATCTTTTGCTACATGATATTGCTCCATATTTAATGGTTTAGGCAGTGTATTAGAAGAGAACGCGCTAGCCGCAAACTTCTTTCCGACTTGATTCACTACTGACGTCATTGCTTATTTCTTATGTTACTTAACGTAATAAAATATATCCTATAACATGGCCAGAGAACATATGTATGTTTAAAAAAAAACACGTTAATCGGATAAGTGGTTCTCGAGTGATAAGCACCCTAACGGACAGACAGACAGAGAGACGCTGCATTATATATATATATATATATATATATATATATATATATATATATATATATATATATATATATATATATACGAGGCTGGTTTGAAAAGTCCGTGCAAAAATAAAAACTACTTACGTGTTTGGGGTAAACCTTTTTTATTTTTTTTCGACATAGTCTCCTTTTAGGCTTATACACTTCGTCCAACGATGTTCTAGTTTGTTGATCCCTTCCGAATAATAGGATTTGTCCAAGTCTGCAAAATATCCATTGTGTCTGCAATCACCTCCTCGTTTGAATAAAATCTTTGTCCCGCCAGCCATTTCTTCAAATTGCGGAACAAATAGTAGTCCGAAGGAGCCAAGTCTGGAGAATAGGGGGGATGTGAAACGAGTTGTGTGCTGGTGCGTTGTCGTGATGGAAAAGGACTTTCTTGTGGGCCAATCGCGGGCGTTTTTCTTGCAGCTCGGTTTTCAAAAGGTCCAATAACGATGAATAAGATTCAGCTGTAATAGTTTTACCCTTTTCCAGATAGTCGATGAGGATTATCCCTTGCGAATCCCAAAAGACAGTCGCCATAACCTTTCCGGCCGAAGGAACGGTCTTCGCCTTTTTTGGTGCAGATTCCCCCTTGGTAACCCATTGTTTAGATTGTTGTTTGGTCTCAGGAGTATAGTAATGTATCCATGTTTCATCCACAGTGACGAAACGACGCTTAAAGTCCTCCGGATTCTTCTGGAACAGCTGCAAACCATCCTTGCAATACTTCACACGATTCCGTTTTTGGTCAAGCGTGAGCAATCGCGGCACCCATCTTGCGGATAGCTCTCTCATGTCCAAATGTTTATGCAAAATATTATGTACCCCGTTCAGTCGAGATGCCCACAGCACTAGCAATCTCACGCACCTTAACTCTTCTGTCATCCATCACCATATCATGGATTTGATCAATGATTTCTGGAGTCGTAACCTCCACAGGCCGTCCAGAACGTTCAGCGTTACTTGTGCCCATATGGCCAGTCCGAAAATTTTGAAACCACTTATAAACTGTTCTAATCGAAGGTGCAGAGTCACCATAATGTTTATCAAGCTTCTCTTTAGTCTCCTGAGGCGTTTTACCTTTCATAAAGTAATGTTTAATCACCACACGAAATTCTTTTTCGTCCATTTCTTGAAAATCACTCGACTTCCTTGATTCACACGAATGCCAAACACAAAGAAATAGACCAATATGGCTGAAACTTGGTGTGCGTTCATTCAAGAGATGCTACTAACTAAACATGACCTCGATACGCGTCGGTGGTGCCATCTCTCGGACTTTGCACGGACTTTTCAAACTAGCCTCGTATATATATATATATATATATATATATATTATATATATATATATATATATATATATATATAATATAATAATAAAAGTATAAAGTATTTATATTTCATTTAAACATCCAGGTACATAGAAAACAGTTATTGAAAAGAAAAAATTCTAAATTACTCGAAGAAAATTAAATAAATTACGTAATATTTGGCCATCATATTGGATTCGCCGTTTTGAATTTTTCAAATCGGTCATCGGATTCTTAATCAGCACCCCGAGAAACCCCTTAATAGCCAATTTCAAAATATTTAACGATATACAGAAACGTTAATTTAATCATCAATTATGTTCGAAGCATGATCCCCCTACAACTGAAGAGGTTAAACAGCCATTTTATTTTAAATAATTTTTTTAAATTACGGTAAAACTAAAAAGATAATCTATATACTATTCTTTTGGAAAATTTCCCGTTCTTTCATGTGGTGCTATTAGTTTTTCGATATCTTTTTTATTTTTAGAGATATTTGCGAAAATACAAATTTTACATTTAATTCTCGATTTTGTAGATTTAGCGTATACTTTAGAGTAACGAACTTTCTTTTGTCATATTCTACGTCCAAAAAATAGCTGTATGCCAAAATTCAGTTGGTTAACATTTAATGAGAGCTTTTCGTCAAAATTTACCTTTGACGATTGGGTTATTTCTAGTTAACATAAAAAAATTAAGAAACCTAGTACATTGAAATAGGACAACATGTATGATAACAATAATGTTGCTACTAGAAAGATGATTTCTCCAAGAAGAAAAAAGATCTGAAAAATTCAAAATGCATTTTGATGGGGAAGAGTAGTGTAGTAGAGTAGATTTTGGTGAGGAAAAATTAATTCACGGTGTAACATAATCCCGAATATAGCAAAAAATCGTGTTTTTTGCATTTTAAGGTTAGGATATCTCGAAAATCTAATGTCTTGGAGCATCTGTTTGGCCAAACGCATTAAAAACTGCAGAGGTAGTACCCATTTATAAAGCTGGTGTAAAAACATGATCCAATAAACTATAGACCTATCTCTTTAATATCTAATATAGCTAAAATTTTCGAAAAAATCATACACTCTCGCTTATACAACTTTATTAAGAAAAACAAATTAATATCAGAACACCAATATGGTTTTGTCAAGGGTAAAGGAACTAAAGATGCTTTAAAATTTCTTGAGTAATACAATTTATAATAATTTAGACCTAAATATTCCAATAATTGTAACATTTTTGGACTTAGCTAAAGCTTTTGACACAGTGAACCATGGAATTCTTTTAAAAAAACTATATCATTACGGTATTAGAGGTATGGCTTATGACTTAATTAGAAGTTATTTAAATAATAGGATACAGACTGTCAAAATAGCAAGTACTGTCAGTGCCCCTAAACAAATTACATGTGGAGTCCCACAAGGAACAATCCTTGGACCTCTATTATTTATTTTATACATAAATGACATGCTTGAAATTTTGGAAAAGCAGTCTGTGATGTCATATGCGGATGATACAGCCATTATAAAACACTGAAGAAACTTGGGATAAAACCCAAAATAAAATGAATGATCTTTTAAAAAACAGTAAGCACATGGTTAGCATTAAATCAGTTATCTTTGAATATTTCAAAAACAGTCTTCATGACTTTTGGTGTGTATCGTGATAGCATTCCGAGTGATGTAACTATTAATATTAATCACAGTAGAGTAAAAAGGGTTGAATTCTGTAAATATTTGGGCATTGTGTTTGATTGCCATATGAGATGGGATAAGCATGTTGAGAATGTAGTGAAAAGAACGAAATATCTGCTATTTGTATTTGCTAAATTATCAAGAACTATGTCGACGGGGACTCTATTAACGATTTATTATGCTCTTTTCCATAGCATTTGCTCTTACGGAGTGATTGCGTGGGGTGGAGCATATGATAATGTTGGGATTCGGTTGCAGAATTTGCAAAATAGGATCTTAAGGATAATCTTGAAAAAACAAACTAATTATTCTGTCCCATTGAATATCTCACAGATGTTTACATTAGAGTCATTGTTGCTTTATTATGCAGGTATGCGAAAGGAACACGCAGAATCTCATAGTAAGACTAGAAACAAAAACCTTTTATTGCCAAAGATAAATAAAAGAATAAAATTTAAGAGCAGTAAGATTACTGCTATGAAGGTGTTTAACAAACTGCCCGGAGAACTGAAGAATTTAGAATTAAGAGGTAAGACTCTGAAAAAAAAAGTTTAAAGGTCGGATTGGATCATCGGATATAAGTGTGGCCACAATATAATTAATGGAAAGTACGTTTTTTTTTTTTTTGTTGTTTCTGCTTTTTGTTTTCTGAATTTTTCTGTATCTACTGCCACTGTTGAGCAACCAATAAATTTTCATTTTATATTTTTTTAAATTTAAGTTTGTGTATTTTAGTATAGTTTATTATAATTGTGTATAGTTCTTAAGGATTTTTGTCCACCAGTCCTATTGTGCAGATAACTTGTGTTATCTTTATAGGTATTGCATATTTTGTATTGAATTGTAATAAGTCTGGTTCAAATAAATAAATAAATTCTGAGGTCGGATTCGGATTGAGCGCACTAAAAACCATTGGGAAATTATACTCTGGTGTTCGGGTCTGGAATTTCGTCTAATTTTGTCGGCCTGTGTTTTTATTTTTTCCATTATTTCCACTTTTAACGACAATACCTCGAATTATATTATTTTTTTTGTGTATTTTTTCGAAATATTTATGAAAATTACAACCTATTTTCTACATTATAAAAGGTGTCTTCTAAATAATGTAAATATATATCTGTCTTCGTACAAAAATAATATGTTATAATTCCATATTTCCCTTTTATTCGTAGAGCGAAATATATCTTTTCCTTGGTATCTTTCATCTCTAAAACCTAAAAAGCAAAACATTGTAAGACCCTACAGTGATATATTATCATGGAGTCTTCTTTTGCTTTAAATTGTAATTCATTACATGGTTTTAAGTAAGGAAATTTTATTATTATTTGTATTTTCGTTTAAAACATCCTTATTAAGAGGATAGGAATGAAAATTATGCTTCCTCCTTGGGTGACATACAATGTCAGTTAAGCAACAGATTAAGAACCTTAAGTCTTACAATGGTCTCAAGTCCGGATTAAGAATTATTTTTTATAAAAAACCTTAAAATGCAAGTTAATGTTAAATACATTTTTTTTTTAATAAACAATATGTGTATATATATATATATATATATATATATATATATATATATATGTTTATACATATATATATATATATATATATATATATATGTATGTATGTATATATATATATACATATGTATATATATATATATATATATATATATATATATATATATATATACATATATATACATATATATATATATATATATATATATATATATATATATATATATATATATATATATATATATACATATATATATATATATATATATATATATATATATATATATATATATATATATATATATATATATATATATGTATGTATATATATACATATGTATATATATATATATATATATATATATATATATATACATATATATACACTAAGGTATGACTGGCAGTGGGTGAGGGGGGTGGAGGGAGAGGAGGGGTAAAGGTGTAGGAGGAGGTTTTGGTAAGATGCTATCAGAGAGGAAGAGCTTATCAACTTCGTCCTTGGTCTTGAGCAGGAACTTCTTATTGTACTCATTTCCTATGAAGAGATTCGTGAGTAATGTTTGTGCTTTACCCCCTCCACTCCCTCCACCCACCTCACCCCCTGCCAGCCATACGGAAACAGGTCTCTCGTTAATATCTTTGCCCTTTATATACCCGGTCTTACTTCAAAATTGGTTCATATTCTGCGTGCCATTCCCAATTAAGATTGCCAAATATTATTTCTATAAAAACAAACGCATTTTTAGCAAATTGAAATCTTCACTACCCATCCTTTCAATGTCAGATATTGTCTACTCCATTTCCTGTCTAAATTGTCCTGCTGTGTATATTGGACAGACGTCACAGTCTCTCAATCTCCGCAACGCATTACATAAAAGTGACACCAGATATCATCCCCAAAGGTGTGCACTTGGGATCCACTCTGTCAATAATGGACATTCCTTCAATTTCAGTGAACCAAAGATTCTTCATTTCCAAAAAAACCTTTTTAAAAGAGAATTTCTTCAGATGTGTTATATCAACGAAAATCCGCACAACATTAATAAAAGAACTGATCTTGACGGTTTGAGTAACATATATAGTTTTCTCCTCTCTTGTGATTCACCTTCCCCACATAATATGTCTGGGTCGTCATTCTCGTCATAGTACTTCGCCTTCGGTATTCTATAGCTCTCTCCGGTTACGTATTTATCTCCTGGGTGTCCCTTTTTGGGTACATATTCTCATGGTTGCCGTGAAATTCTTTACAATTACTTTCTCATTTTCATTAAAATTGCTTAGTATATACCAACTAAATTAAACCCTCTTCACTTTTTAGCTCCCTTTCCCAATCTCCCCATTCTTCTCTCAAGAAGAAAATTGCGTTCCCAACTTTTCCTTTTATACCAAAATTCCATTTTAATGACGTAGTACCTAATTTGTACTTAACCGGTTCTTTCCTGGTTGCTTAACCTTTTTCCCTTTTATTTTGAGTGATCCCTTACATCTGTCAGATGGTTGTCCTTTTTCAGCGCCTTGTCAAACTTGTCATTTCTCTTTTCAGATCGCAGGTGGTTAATTAATTTTGATTTTTCAGCATCCAAGGTTTCTAATGGCATCCTTGCTGTAAATGCCATATTTTTAAATTAATATGTTAGTGAATAGTGGCTGCTTTATTTCAGTGTTGGTCTTTGTCGTGACAATTGTTATTTATGGTCATTCTTGTTAGATTAATTCGCACACTGCATGTGAGTCACTTGCAATTTTTTGTTTCGACATTTCTTCATAATAATAATAATAATAATGTACTTTTCCTTATAACAACAATACTTTTGAACAACAATAAGTGTTTATCAATAATTATAAGATTGAAACTAAAATTATAAATTAAAAATTAATAATTAAAAATTAAACCTAACAATAATAATTTTCTGTGCCCAACTTTCCCTTTTGGTTGCTTCGTTGTCTCTTTTTCAGTTTGTGCCCTGATGAAGGTCCCAACCTAGGACCGAAATATTGGCTAAATGAATATAGTGTGAATATCTGTTGTTGCCCATATGCCGAGTTCCCCAACTATTTTCATATCTTAGGATTTTGTTAGATACGGCAACTTTTGCTTTCTCTCTATTATATATATATATATATATATATATATATATATATATATATATATATATATATATATATATATGTATATATAAATAAATTCGGAAGAATGATAAAAAGTGCTTTATTCAAAATATGCTCCATTGCTTGTTATACATTTTTCCCATCTTTCGGGCAAATTGTGAATACCACGCCAGTAAAAATGGTCCCCTTTTGCTGTGAACCATTCATCGAGCCATTTCTTCACATCTTCGTACGAACCAAAGCGCTGCTCAGCAAGTACGTGACTCATCGATGCAAACAAGTGGTAATCGGAAGGAGCCAAGTCTGGGGAGTAAGCCGCATGGGGTAGAACTTCCCAGCTAAGTGCTTCCAACGTGTCGCGAACTGGTTTTGCCGTATGTGCTCCATCATTATCAAGAAGAAAAATGACTTTGTGTTGCCTCTTTCGGTATTCTGGCCTTTTTTCAAGCAGCGAACGGTTTAAATCGGTCAATTGTTGTTGGTAACGTTTAGTATTAACCGTTTTCCCAGGTTTTAACAGCTCATAATAGACCATGCCCCTCTGGTCCCACCAAACATAGAGAATCGTCTTTCTGCCAAAGCGATTCGGTCTTACGGCAGACGTGGATGGTACGCCTGGGTCTACCTATGATTTTTTTGCGCTTGGGATTCTCAAAATAAATCCACTTTTCATCCCGTGTAACTATACGATGCAAAAACGACTTCCTTTTGGACCAAGCGAGCAAAATGTCGTACGTGTTTTTGCGCTTTTCCATTTGCCTATCGTTCAACTCATGTGGACCCATCTACCGGCTTCTGAATCTTTCCCATCTCTCGTAGCCGATTGGAAACAGCTTGTTGATTAACGCCCAATTGCTCGGCGAGTTGTTTTTGTGTTTGCGAATCATCTTCGTCCAACAATGCTTGCAATTTCACATCTTCGTATTTTTTTGGCGGTTTTCCACGTTCCTTGTCTGCAACATCGAAGTCATAGTTTTGAAACGCCGAAACCATCGTTCACACGTATCTTGCGATGGAGCCTGTCCACGATAAGCTTCTCGAAGTAATCGGTATGATTCAGCAGCAGTTTTCTTTAAATAAAAACAAAAAATTAAAGCTGCCCGCGAATGCTCTTTATTCGGTATAAATTTCGACATATTGAACACAACAGTATGCACACACTTTTCCAATTTATGACTCGTTCGCATCTAACACTTGTTGATGACATAACAAAATGGCGCAGTGTCAAATCTTTATAACACAAACTGCATTGGTGCACCATCTGTTATCTGAAATTCGCATTTCATACTTGTACACCTGGTATATATTTAATTTTTGGGATTTTATGAATATTTAGTATTCAAAATTAAACTTAAACTGACGTTTCGCCCTTTGGTTTAGGGCATTTTCATTTTTTCTTTATTTCTACAAAGTATAAAAATAAAATACAATTCCAATATCAAGATAAATTCTATTAACAAATAGAAGGGCGTGCCATGGGCTCCCCTATAAACTCAGTAATAGCTCAATTAGTTATGGAACATTTAGAATAATATGTTATAAATAAATTAGAGTACAACACACAAAAGATTTGTGGATGATTGTTTATTGGCAGTTACAAATGATAATACTGATAAAGTCCTTCATGATTTCAACAGTTTTCATCAAAAGTTACAATTTACTTCAGAAATCGAAAATAACAATGAAATATATTTCTTGGATACAACTTTAACTCGAAAACATAATAAAATAATCACTAAATGTTATACTAAGCCAACGTGGTCTGGCAGGTATTTGAATTTCTACTCTAATCACACAAAGGCACAAAAAGTAAATGTTATTGTATTTTTAACAGATCGTGCAATAACGCTGACCTTTTAAGACCGAAAGCACTGAATCAAATGAAATCAATGTTAATACAAAATAGATTTAGAGAAAAAGACATCAACCAAACAATAAAAACAAGAATATACAAATTCTATAATAAAAAAATCAAAAAAGATGAAACCAAAGAACAAAATCAGAACAAATTTCTCCACTACCTTACCTTACCTTATCAGAAAAACTAAAAAGCACTCTAAAAAAATATAACGTAACTGTTTGTCACAAAATACAAAACAAACTAAGCTCACTATTTACAAACTTAAAAAGCCAGGTACCAACCATGAACCAATCGAACATAGTTTATTCAGTATCTTGTGCAGATTGCCCAATGCATTATATTAGTATGAAGACACAATTATTAAAAAATAGACTCAATGGACACAAATATTAAAAAAATGCAGCAACGGCACTTCACAAACATACAACGAAACTTGGACATGATTTCAACTTTAACGAAACAAAGATTTTAAACAGAGATATTAGCACTGGAAAACTTGCAATAAAAAAAATTATCGAAATTTAAAAAAATGAGAAATTTACAGTCAATGATAAAAGTGATATAAAAGGAATTAGCCATGTTTATACAAATTTAATCAGGTAATATTTTAAAGTGTATACAAAGACTTAATATATTAACAAAAAGACTACCTGCTTAATATTCAAAAAAAAATCAGAGATCAATAATACAAAATAAAATCTACATCGATAAGAATGTTACTATGGCTTGTGAGTAGTAAATAAAACATGTGAGATTTAAGGTAGGCTCCATGAGATTTTAATTTTTGAAGAACGCACTAAGAATATATTTAAAAAGTTTATTGTTGTGTGAGTTAAATAATTTGTATTTGTACTAATGTAACTAAATGTAATTTATTTTTACACTTTGTAGAAATAAAGAAAAAAATTAAAATGCCCTAAATCAAAGGGCGAAACGTCTGTTTAAGTTAATTTTGCATACTAAATACTGTAGAACCTCGGATATCCGAGATAATGTGGGGGGCACCACCTCGGATAACTGAAAACTCGGATAATCAGGATTTTTTTTTTATTCATTCAAAAAAATAAACACCAATACTTTAAACCGATATATTAACGTTTTAAACATATAAATAGGTACATACATTTTAAAACAGTGAAATAGGTATCTATGCGCTTCTGTTTCATATTGCATCTTCTTTTTCTCGCTGCAATGTTTCTCCATCTATTAAGAAGAAGCAAATCCGCTGGGGTTGCCTCTGGTTGTTGTTCAATATACCTCAAAGCTTTTTCCAAAGAAGCAAAACTTTCTTGATGAGAGACTGTTCATCCACCGCCATTCGTTATTTCTTCAAAACTCATTTCTTCTTCTAAATCATCTGCTGTAATCCATTCAACAACATCTTCGCTTGTCACATTTTCGCAACCTTTTAATTTTTGCATTAATTCAAATAAACTTTTTTCTTTTTCTTCTATCTCGGTGTCAAAATTTGAACAGAACATTTCTCCACGGCTTCTCAATTTCAAAGCTAATTCATTTAATGGAGTATCATATTCACTGTCATTATAGTCTTCAAAATCAATAACTTTTGACCAAGATTTTTGAACAGTGGTAGTACGCACAGGATCCCAAGCTTGACTTATCCAGTAAATAACATTTTTCAGTGTAACCTTTCTCATCCCATTGATAATATCTTCCTTTTCTGTGTATTCTAACAGATGTTCAAGATATAAATGCCTATAATTTTTTTTAATGTTTTCGAGGATGCCTTGCTCCATTGATTGCATTATGCTGGTTACATTTGGAGGAAAAATTTCGCCCACATGAAGTCCTTCTCCAGGGTGAGAGGGGGCATTATCCATTAACAAAATTGCTTTAATAGGAAGACGGTTTCTGTTCAAAAATTTAGCCACAGATGGCACGAACTCTTCTTCAAACCAGTTAGTAAATAAGGTCACATCCATCCATGCTCTCTTCTGACTTTTGTAATAGACTGGTAGGGCTTTGGGTGAGATGTCTTTTAAAGCTCTTGGACGTGCAGACTTGACAATCATCATCAGTGGGATTTTGTGCTTGCCAGATGCATTGGAACATACCATTATAGTTAATCTTTCCTTACTTCGTTTGTGCCCAGGAGCTGATTTTTCCTGTCGAGATGCCAATGTTTTTGATGGAAGCATTTTATAATTCAGACCAGTTTCGTCACAGTTGAAAATTTGATCACATGTGTATCCACAATCTTCGATTTGCTTTTTAAAGTTCTGCTTAAACTTCTCAAGTGATGAGAACAGCAGAAAGTTTTTCACCACATACAGTCAGTTGTCGTACACCGTACCGTTTTTTCCAGCAGTCAAGCCATCCAGAACTGGCGATAAGCTGATTTATCTCTGGGAATTGCCTACTAATCATTATTGCTTTCTGTTGTAAAATTGGACCTGACAGAGGCACACCTTTTGATCTCTGTTGGTTAAACCACATGAATAAAGCTTCGTTAACCTTTTCATAGTCGCCGGTTTTCATTGATTTTCTTCCTGAGGACGAGAAGGCTTGATTTATACACCACTCTTCTATTTTTGTGCGGTTTATTTTCCAATCTCCAACTGTTACCTCACCTACTCCATAATCTTGTGCAACAACTTTAATTGTCTCTCCTGTTTTAATACTTCTGATGGCTTATAATTTTTCTTTAATAGGAACGACGATTCTTTTACGCTTGTTTTGCTCCATTATAATACGACAAACAAAAATTCAAACAAAGCAGTTCGTATTAATTACACTTAACTACCAGAACTCCAACCAAATAAATTATGTGAGTATACTCGTACTTCTCCGTAGTAAACGTTATAACGCACTGCATTTACGTAAATTTACATGCTAAAAGAGTCCAAAAATATAAATAGGGGAACCCCTAACACGGGCCAGGGGTATTCCCCGAAGGCCCCGACGATTTTAAATGGAAATATGTACATACATATTTTAGAAGCGTGGTTAATACGCAGCATAGACGCGCGTACCTCGGATAATCAGGTTCTTAGATTAGCTCGGTTAATCCGGAGCTCAGATAATCGCGACTCGGTTAATCGGGATTCTACTGTATTCATAAACTGAACCCAAATCCCAAAGATTGTATATATATATATATATATATATATATATATATATATATATCTATATATATATATATATATATATATATATATATATATATATATATATATATATATATATATATATATATATATATATATATATATATATATATATATATATATATATATATATATATATATATATATATATATATATATATACAGTCGACACTGTTTATAGTGAAACTCTATATAGTGAAAAACTCTTTATAGTGCAATTTTTTTAAGACCTAGAATATCTTACATACATAGTAATATATACGGATTTTTTTCTTTATATAGTGAAAAACTCTCTATCGTGAAATTCTTTCACTATATAGAGTGTCGACTGTATATATATATATATATATATATATATATATATATATATATATATATATATATATATACTTTATTAAAAAAAAAATATTTAACATTAACTTGTATTTTAAGCTTTTTATAAAAAATAATTCTAAATCCGGACCTGAGACCATTGCAAAACTTAAGAGTCTTAATCTGTTGCTCAATTGACATTTTATGTCACCCAAGAAGGAAGCATAATTTTCATTCCTATACTCTTAATAAGGATATTTTAAACGAAAATACAAATAATAATAAAATTTCTTTACTTAAAACCATGTAATGAATTACAATTTAAAGCAAAAGAAGACTCCATGATAATATATCACTGTAGGGTCTTACAATGTTTTGCTTTTTAGGTTTTAGAGATGAAAGATACCAAGGAAAAGATACATTTCGCTCTACGAACAAAAGGGAAATATGGAATTATAACATATTATTTTTGTACGAAGACAGATATATATTTACGTTATTTAGAAGACACCTTTTATAATTTGAAATATAGGTTGAAATTTTCATAAATATTTCGAAAAAATGCACAAGAAATAACATAATTTAAGGTATTGTCGTTAAAAGTGAAAATAATGGAACAATAAAAACACATACCGACAAAATTGGACGAAATTCCAGACCCTGACACCAGAGTATACTTTTCCAATGGTTTTTAGTACGTTTAATCCGAATCCGACTAAACATCAAGTTTTCGAGGTATCCTAAGCTTAAAATGCAAAAAAACACGATTTTTCCATAAATTTGGGATTAAATTACACCGTGAATTAATTTTTTAATACGCTTTGTTCTTCTTTTTAGTTCTGCCCTGAAGAAGGTCCCAATCCAGGACCGAAATATTGGCTTAATGAAAATTGTGTGATCTCTTATCACGCCCTGTTTTTGCCGAGTTCCCCAACTAAGATTGTATTTATATGTATATATATATATATATATATATATATATATATATATATATATATACATATATATATACATATATATATATATATATATATATATATATATATATATATATATATATATATATATATTTATATTGTTTACATATATAATAATAATAATAATTTTATTTCCTCTTTTTTGCAAAACAACATTTTACGTTATACATTTCAATATTTTCGCTATAAAAAGAAGAAAAAGGAGCTGAAAACAATTAAAACTGTTCAAAGTTCAACCCTATGTAAACTACATCATCTAGTATAGTATATATTGTATATTTAATATATATTAAAAAAAAAAGGGGACACCCGGATTTGAACCGGGGACCTCTCGAACTGCAGTCGAATGCTTCTACCACTGAGCTATATCCCCTGTTGAGAGTAAAAGAACAAGTATGTTTCTCCTTATCGACCTATACTTTATTAAATAGTAGTTAAATATTGGTGCATTTTTGCTCGATTACGTTATATACGTAAATTCCCAAATGATTATCGTAACGGCAATATACGACACGTTTACATCAGTAATTAATTTACCAGTAACATTTTATTTTTATGAGAGCTAGCAAAGAAAGAAAAGTAATCATTGTTACTCAAATGATATATATATATATATATATATATATATATATATATATATATATATATATATATATATATATATAAATATATATATATATTAACTTACTTCAATATAAAATCCTGGTCCCCTTGTTACTTCAAATCCATTTCTTTCGTCGTCGATTTGTGTAGCAAATAGACTAGCTGACACGATGGCTAAAAGTGCTGAAAAATAAATAAATAAATAATCACAGAGTATTATGAAAAAACACTTAGCCTATTTGAATTGGCAAATTCTTGTGTCAAGAGTCACTGAGAAAAAGTATTGATAGATGGCGCTCATGTCTAACGAAAGGGGTTATATTCACCTCGAATTTTCAAAAATTCGATTTTTTTTTACTGATTTTTATTCTCTGTACTTCTAAGAGTGATTTCAGTGATTTCGGTAGATATACAGATGAACAGAAGATGCAATGCTACACCATAAAACAAGATACTAGTGTGATCAAAAAATAGTAAGACTTTTAAATTTAAATCGCCCAGGCATTTCCATATCGGATTAATTTTTTTTCGTTAGGTGTTGGTAGGACCTTAACTGCCATCTGTGGCAAATTTTAAGACCATAACGTCAGTAGTTAATAAGATTCGCTTGCATTCGTTCAACAAAAAAAGTGCGTTTTTTCGATTTTTAACATGAGTGTAAAAATTCAGCAAAGAAGTTGCATGAAATTTTGTTTTAAAAATGGTTTTTCGGCTTCCCAAACGTTCGAAATGATAAAAAAAAGTCATTTGGTGATGATGCTCTATCCAGAGCAAGTGTTTTTGATGGGTAAAAGTTGTTTAAAGAAGGCAGAGAACGTGGTGGAGAACGATCAACGTCCAGGTCGTCTCATCTACCGACGAGAAACACGTCAAGCAAATCGGGGATTTGGTTATGCATCATTTGTGTGAAGCTATTCGTCTCAAAAAGCCGGAATTATGGGCCGATAACTTTCGGTTTTTTCATCACGATAAGGCACCTTCTCACACAGCATTGGTTCTTCGCGATTTTTTCATCAAAAATTCAACTCATATCATACCGCAATCGCCCTATTCGCCTAATTTAGCTCCGTCGGACTTCTGGCTATTCCCTAAACTCGCTTCGAGGACATCCTTTTGAGTCGATTGCGGAGATTAAAGCCGAATCGAGGAAGGCTTTAATTCCAGAAATCGGATTCAACAACTGTTTCGAAGACTGGAAAAAAACGTTGGCATAAATGCATTGTATCCAAGGGGGATTACTTTGAAGGGGACGAAATAAATTTGGAAAAATAAATAACTCGTTTGCGTTTTATTTCAAAAGTCTTATTATTTTTTTATCACAGTAGTATATCATAGTAATAGGCGACTCCAGTGCCAAAATAGGGAAACTATTGAACAGTGTCGGGAAGTTTAGTCTGAATACGAAGAACAGCAGAGGAGAAATATTATCAAATTTTGTAAACGGAAATAACTTGTACGTTATAAACACATTTTTCTAAAAGCCAGAACATAGACGATGGACGTGATAAAGCCCAGATGGTATAACAAGAAACGAAACTGATTATGTGTTATCAACAAGAATATTGTAATTGACACGACAGTCCTGAACACGATAAGACGAATATCGACAAGCACTGGAAAATCATATAAGACACATAAAATGCCAAACAGAATTTTTTTTATTATTATTAAGGGGTAAGGGCGCGTCAACTTCAATGGTTATTTGGCGCCCGATATGATTTAGATTACGATATTTAATTCTTTTAAGTAATTAATGATTCCCAGCTTATTTGAGCGAAAAGTGCTTACGATTTGTTTGATGTTTGATAGTATGTTATGTTTGTTTCTTTTGTGCGAAAAATGCGCTGCCTCAAATATATGTTTGATAGTCAATTATTGATTGCAGATGGAGCACAGTGGTGCTGGTTCACTCTTTAGTAGGTGAGAGTGTGTCTGGTATGTATGTCCAATCGCTAGTCTCCCGAGTTTTACATTATCTTTTTTTTTTTTTTTTTTTTTTTTTTATTGGTCTAGCACACGTGCTGCAGGGAAGTCCCTAAAGCGCTCCAGGAGCGGCACGAGTGCGGAAAAAGCGATTCACGTTGTTCTTGAATCGCTGTAAATTGTACTCGGTGGGAAACACAGCGCTGGGCAAATTATTCCAAAGGGATGACGTTCTCCATATAAAAGATTGCTTGAAAAGCGTCGTACGCGGAGTAACAAGCTGAACCTCATACGGATGCGAAGCACCAGCGCGACGTGTATTTCTAACATGCACCGCTTTGGGAGGAATTAAGCGGGCTACATCCTTCGAACACTTTCCATGAAAATACTTGTAGAACAGACTCAAGTCGCCAACCGTTCTTCGATGTTCCAGCGAATCAAGGCCGCCGGTTAATTCCGGGTCCCCAATCAGACGGACCGCTCTTCTCTGAACAGAATCCAACAAATGCAGTGTATGTTTGGGAGCGGAGCCCCAAACGTGGGAGCAGTATTCCATAGTTGGTCGAATTTGGGCTTTGTAAAGAATTAACAGTTGCTGTGGGGTGTAAAGCTTTCTGGTTCTAAATAATATTCCCAATTTTTGAGAAGCTCTCCTTGCTATGCCTGCAACATGTTCATGCCAAGACATATTTGCTCCCAAACTAACGCCCAACAAATTGAGCGACGATGCTAGGGGAATGGAGTGCCCCGACATAGCTATGTCGGGTTCAGCAACGTTAACTTTTTTAGAAAAAACTGCCGCTTGGGTTTTTCTAGCGTTAAATTCCACTTGGTTACTGTCACCCCAAGATAGAATTTCTTCCAGGTCTTTGTTAAGTTGAACGACCTCCTGCTGTCTGCGGATATTCGCCTGAGCAGCCGATGTCCGAGCGTTCAAGGTGAATGAAGAGACAAGCGTACTGTCATCTGCAAAGCTATAGATTGGATTCCCGGTCTTTTCCAGCAGATCGTTAATGTAAATGAGAAAGAGAGTAGGAGACAGTATGGAGCCCTGGGGCACACCGGCGTTGATAGTGAGGGTGTTAGAAAGAAATCCGTCGACCGCCACTCGTAAAGAACGCTCTCTGAGGAAACATGAGAGCCACAAACAGAACCTTTCAGACATACCATAAGAGCGCAACTTAGCCAACAGTCCATCGTGCCAAACACGGTCGAATGCCTTGGATATGTCAAGAGCAACCGCTCGAGATTCTCCAAAGTGTTCAATTGCGTTGTTCCAAACATGTGTTACATAAGTCAGAAGATCTCCTGTTGATCTATGTTTACGAAAACCATATTGGTGATCGCTAATAATATTGAATCGTTCAAGATATTTTAGAAGATGCTCATTGATAACCTTTTCCATGACTTTCGATATTATTGAAAGCAGTGCAACTGGTCGGTAGTTATTTGGCAAGGTCTTCTTACCTTTTTTAGGTATCGGCTGAACCGTGGCACATTTCCAGCAGGACGGAAATATTCCCTTTCTGTAGGATAGGTTAAAAAGTCTACAGAAAACTGGTGTTAGTTCCCTTGCACAGTTTTTGAGAACTATGGCAGGTATTCCGTCAGCGCCAGAAGCCTTCTTGGTGTCTAGCTTCATTAAAATACTCTTTATGATGCGCTGTCTGAAGACAACATCGGGCATCCTTGACTGCAATATGGGAATAGTAGGTGGTGTTTTTCCTTGGAAATCGACCGTAGAATGTGAAGCAAAGAGTTCAGCCAACAAGTTCCCTCTCTCAACAGGTGTGGTTGCAATGGAATTATCTGGCCGTGTGAGTGGTGGTATGGTGGATTTGGTAAAGTTTTGACTAACTGCCTTAGCGACTGCCCAAAAGGACCTGGAATTGTTGGGACAAGCGAGAAGTTTGTTTCTAATTCGTTGATTGTGTGCCTCCTTGGTTTCGTCGATAATTCCCTTGCATCTGTTCCGGGCATGAA
Organism: Pachyrhynchus sulphureomaculatus; assembly: GCA_019049505.1. Taxonomy (NCBI): domain Eukaryota; kingdom Metazoa; phylum Arthropoda; class Insecta; order Coleoptera; family Curculionidae; genus Pachyrhynchus; species Pachyrhynchus sulphureomaculatus. The sequence goes on from CM032449.1 coordinate 177,013,253, forward strand.
CAAAGATGTTTCGATTTAAGGTGTTAGGATTTTCACGCCATTGTCGGTAGGCAATATGTTTAGAAGCAACAGCTTCTTTGCATTTTCGGTCGAACCAAGGCTTGCCGTTGGAGGAGCATTTCTTCGAAAAAGGGATGTAAGCTTCCATACCAGCTAAAATAACATCGGAGACCTCCCTGGCGCAGTCAGATGGGTTATCGGATCGAAAACAAACGTCCATCCAAGGGAAAGTTCGAAAGTATTCCATGAGATCTTCCCATTTAGCAGATTTGTAGTGCCAAATCTTGCGCGGCCTAGGCGCCTCTCTGTCACTGATTGGCACGATACTCGATGTCGAAAGCAGTTTATGGTCAGAAGAACCTAACGGCGGATTTACGGTGACCGTGTAAATCTCCGGATTGGTGGTTAAAAACAGATCAAGAAGACTGGCAAACTCCCCGTCTCGATCAGGGATCCGTGTTGGTTCGTCAATAAGCTGAGTTAAGCCATAACTGATTGAGAAAGATTCAGCTTCACGACCTTGTTCGTCGGTAGTATTTGAATATTTGAGCCAGTTGATATTGTGGACATTAAAGTCGCCCAGGATGGCAATTTCGGCACTTGGATAGTTACTTTGTAAATGATCGATGGTGTCTGCAAGAGAAGCGAAAAGTGTTCGAAAATTGGTATCACTTGGTGGTCGATACAGGATACAGATGAACCTTGTGGTTTGTTGAGTCGTTATTTTTAACCACATAACATCAAAGTTTGGGGGCTCCAGAGCTTCTTCTCGTTGACAAGAGAGGTCGCTTCTGACAAAAAGACAGATTCCAAAGTTACGCCTAAATCGGGAATAGAAGTCGTACCCAGGATAAAGATAGTTGACCGTGCTGGTCGATGAACTGACCTTGGTTTCACATAGAGCGAGTACATTAGGTTTATCTGATTGCAGGTGTTGATGCACTGAATTTATGTTCGAGTTTATACCTCGTATGTTGCAAAAATCTATCTTAAAATTATGATGTCTGCAAGTCGACGCCTCCGAACCAGCCCCTACCCGGAGATCCGAACGGGGGGCCATTCTACCTCCGGAACTTCTTGCATCCAGGCGCCTCATCATGCTCTTTGGTCCCACAGTAGTTAATGTGGAATTTTCCTGTTCTGTCACATGTTTATCTTTGCCTTCTTTGGCTTTGATCCAGTGGGTGTTATTATTGGGTAGTTTGGGTTCTGACCAGATACTTTTCCAATGATCTGTGAGTTCTTGTTTGTTTGATGGTTCGGTCACTGCTGTCTGTTTGCTGTGCATAGTTTTTCCGGTAGAACTGTGTTTGGCTTCTTCGGAAGAGGTTGTTGGTATCTTTCCTCTCATTTGGTTCTTTGTATCTACGAAGTCTTGCGGCATATACGGATAATTTTTGTTTCAGAGTATCCAGGATTTCTGGCAGTGTTCTGTCGGGAGACCCGGACTTGATCTTGTTTATACTCTGCGTGACTCGTTTGGACACGTTCCCGTTGATAAACTGGGTAAGGTGTCCTAGATATCTCCTGATGTTGTTGATTTGGTTTTCTATTCTTATTTGCCGTTTGAATTTTGGTTTTGTGCTGTTGGGATTTCTTTGTCGTTGCGGGAGTTTTTGATTAAATACTTCGTCGGTTGCGTTTGGGATTGATGGTGGTGGGTCTAGGCGGCGAGTGATTCCCTTCTCAGTGGTTTCTTTGTCAGGACTTGTGCTTTTATCAAAGCAACGCATGGTGTGTTCGTTTGTTCCTGTAGTATAACTCATGCGTTGCCTTGACTTTCCCGCCTTGGTGGGTGCCGGTTTACTCGCCGGCACAACACTTTTGGCAGGTCCATTGTCAGTTGCCCGGTCTTCATCGTTTTGGTCGAGCAGCCATTTCCCGCGACGTCCTCGACCGTTACGACGCTCGCCCGATGCTTCTTTTATTGGTCTACTGTTGTGTGGGATGTTTTTAGTGTTTTGTGGTGTCAGAAGCTCAAAGTGTCCCGACATTGGGTTGCCTGTTAGTAGAAGGTAAATAGTTTCGGTGTGTTTTCTTGTGCTTATTATTGTTGGCTTGTCCCTAAAAGTTATTTTTGTATCTCTTGTTCTTCGTTGTTTTGAGAAAATATGAAAGTTGCTATTCTGGGTTTCCGAGAGGGCAAGTATCTCTAGGCTCGTTCCATAGGTGCCATTTTTCCTCATATAGTTATAGTAGTTATTGAAGTCTTTCATATCGTCGTCCCCAATTAATGAAAATGTGTTAAGTTCCGACCAGTTTTGTTGTATATATCTTAGAGCAGCCTCTCGGAGTCTTTCATGATGGTTTTGGTGGCCATATAAGTGTAAGCTAACTGCACGGAAAAGGCAATTTCCATCACCTACAATGTCGGATCTGGTAAAAAACTATCGGGAGTAGTTTCAGCTGAGGCGGTTGGTTGGATCGTTTGTCGTTGTTGTTGTTGTGGGGGTGCTGTAGCTGTTTGTACGACAGGGGTCCGCCTCCTCAGCACCCTGCCATTATCACTAGTATAATTATTATTTTGTGACATAGTGTTCCCACGAGTATCCTAGGAAAGAATGGTCGACTGCGGCAGAGCCTGGATGCCACAGCAAGGCTACTTACACCCGGAGGGCGCCCGGTATCCGGGGGAACCGTTTGCGACTCATAAACGCTGAGCCATTCATCTTCTCGGCACGGTAAACACCTTAAGATTGCGTTTTTGTTACATATAATCTGGACAACACAAGACAGCACAACATGACTCAGGTACCTAGGGATCGTCAATGCCCGTACTAGGAGAATCCTGGGATTCCCCTAGCCCCTGAGGGGCTTTTAGCTCGATATACATAGTTCAAGGTTTTTCTGTCTTTTGCATCCCATCTGAACAATACGATTTCTCCAACCCTTTAAAATGGACGCTTGCTTCAGCAATCTCCTCATCATTTGAGCCAATTTTTTTTTGCCGAGCCATTTTTTCATATTCGGAAAGAGGAAATAATCGCTGATTTGATCTGTTGAGGCTGTGAATGTGTAGGGGAGGAAAAACAGAAGGTTTTGCTTCCCACAGCTTGTTATTAGGATCTACGAGATCCCATTCCAACTTAAAAAATATTTCTATTAATTGAGATTAAGTTTTTGTGGAAATCATTGATATGGTTCTCTCCTGTGATATTGTTGCCTGTTTCTATGGCTTGTTTGGCTATTTGGTCTACTCTGTCATTCCCTTTGATTCCCATATGGCTAGGAATCCAGATTAATGTAATGGTTCTATTTCTGGCGATGTATAATAAGTCTGCTATTTGTCTTAAGTATGCATAGTCTGGATTGCTGGATTTGATGGCTTTTATGGCACTTAAGAAATCTGATGCAATGAGGAATTTGTTGTTTTCCTTGTTATTTATTGCATACCTGATTGTTTCTTTTAGGGCTAACAGTTCAGCAGAAAAAATTGAAGAATATGGAGGAAGTTTAAATTGTTGTGAATAAGACTTATGTAGGAAGGCTGCTCCCACTACATTTGTGGATTTCGAATCGTCAGTGTAAACTACAGAAAAGTCTGAGTAGAGAGTGTGCAGCCTTTCAGAGAACTGATGGATGATATTGGCTCCTATTAGGTCATTTTTATTGCCGGAATGAAAGTGTAGATCAATTGAAGGATTTGGAGAAAACCAGGGAGGAAATGTGGTGAATAGTGGGTAGTCAAATTTGGGAGGAATGAGCCCATGTAAGGTTAGGTAAGAGTTTATTCTGTTGGGAATGGATTTTGGAGGAAAGGCTATGTGGGCTTTGTGTGCATTGGTCAAGTTTTAAAGAGAATTTTATGTGAAGTCTCTGTAACAAAGACGAGTAATATTTCATTAATGAAAGCTGTCTAGTCAGATGGTAAAAAATAAGAAACGAAATTGATTATGTTCTATCAAATGACAAGATTATTATAATCGACACGACAGTCCTGAACACGAGAAAGCAATGGTGGTTAGTGACCATCGGATATTCAGAGCAGAACTAAGAATAAATCTTTGATTTATAATTGATAACGCAAACAAAGATAAAGGCACCAACAAAAGTAATAAAGCAAAACATCGACAAGCACTGGAAAATCATATAAAACACATAAACTACCAAACAGAACTGGATGAACTAAACGCACAAGTAACCAACAGCCTACTCATGACTACAAAACAAATAGCAATATCGAAAAAAGAAAAAAACACAAAAATTAAGTAAAGAGACATTATTAAGAAGTGATCCTACGAATTGCAGATTAGAATTGGCAGAAATAGAAAAAAAAAGAAAAAGATCAGAGAAGACGTTAGACAGTACAGAAACTCGAAAATAGAAGAAACTTTGAAAGAGGGAAAAAGTTTGAAACACGTAAACAAACGAATGAATGAAGAGAGACATCAAATAATAAAACTTATAAATAACGATAACGAAGAGATTGCACAAATCAAAGAGATAAAGGAAGCTACAGAAAAATATTCTCAAACACTATATGACACGGAAATATTGCCACCGCCCGGGAAGGGGGAAGGAAATAGTGGGATCTGAAGAAATTCCCGATGTAACAACGGATGAAATAATGAACGCTCTACAACATATGCACAACAAAGAATCAGGGGACGATGAAATAACTATAGAAATAACAAAGTATGGAGGGGCATCGATAATAGATGTGGATTCTCATAAAAAGTAAAATACCATTACCTTGCGTAAGTGTCTTAATTGTGCTTATATTTAAATAAGAGAATAAATTTAAATTGGAGAATTACAGACCCATCAGCCTGTTATGGGTATTATACAAAATCCTCACTAGAATCATAACTAGAGACCGGAATATGTTATATGCATTTGCATATTTAGACCATTCTCTCCGATTATTCCATATTTTACCCAAAATCTAGTAATGATGCATATTTTCACTATATTTACAATATTTCTCGGTATTACTAGGCAGTTGAATTGCGCAGGGTATTGTTAATGTCGCCGTCTGGAACCGACTTATCGCCGGGATATTACCTGCAATAGTCTAAACATCGATTAGGTTATAGTGCCAAGGGAATACCCAAAATTACGACGGTATTTTATTCCTTTGTTTCTTGGTCGGGATATTAAGTGATAAGAAGTTAGTTTCTAAGAATATTTGTTTGAGCGTAGATCAAATAAACAATTTTCTCAAAGACGAATTTTTATTTTAAAACAAGATATCAGTTTTAACATTATTGTTGACGCGCTTGCATCAGTGTAGTCTTTTTGCAATTTTTAAACGTCTTGTGTTAAAGTTTAACGTGGTGGCATGGTACCACCCGCAAAAAAAAGTATCTCTTCGTGGGTAGCTGATTATCCTGGAATATTTACATACGACGGAAATGTTTTATATTGTCGAGTTTGCGAGAAAAATGTTTCGTGCACAAAAAAGTTTCAAATTGACCAGCATGTCAAGACAAGTCTTCATATCGTAGGATTGCAAAAAAAAGGCCCACGACAACAACTTATAACAGCAGCAAGTAGCAGTGATTCCACTTCTATAGGCAAACAAAAAAAAAACACTTTAGCATGGATTTATGTGAAGCATTGCTTGCAAGTAATATTCCTCTCCACAAACTTACAAATCCTGCATTCAAAGATTTCTTGCGAAAATATTGCTTGAATCAAAAAATACCAGACGAATCAACACTGCGTAAAAATTACTCTCAGATGCTGCTCCCTATATGATCAAGGCAGATAAAGTCCTCCAAGTATTTTATCCAAATTTAATTCATGTGACGTGCTTTGCTCACGGAGTCTATCGACTCGCTGAAAAAGTACGATCCACGTTTGGAAACTGATTTCATCAGCAAAGAAAGTGTTTCTTAAGGCACCTGCTCGCAATAACGCATATAAAGAAAACCTGCCAAATGTGCCTTTACCTCCCGAACCAGTGGAAACTCGATGGGGAACATGGATTGAAGCTGTACTATTTTACAATAAATATTTCGAGGCCATCAAACGTGTAGTAAATGACTTCGATAGTGCAGAGGCTATGGCAGTTCGTCAATCCAAGGAAGCATTTAACGATTCTGATATTAAAAAAAAACATAGCTTTGATTAGCACTCACTTTTCCCACATACCTGCGGGTATTAAAAGCTTGAAACTCGAGGTTTGGCGTTGACCGAATCAATTCAGTTCATGAATAAAATCCGTCAAATAAACTCCACATTGCCAGATGTATTCCCGCGTAGAGTTAAAGAAAAGTTTGAAAACATTTTGCGCAATAACTCAGGCTTTGAACCTTTGTATCAAATTGATAGTTCTATTAATGGGTCGGGTCAACTTTTCCCAGAAATAATAAGTGCTAATATAGCACCCAAAATCAAATACTGCTCAGTTACCTCAGTGGATGTTTAACGGTCTTTTTCCACTTATAAAAATATTTTAAGTGATCGAAGACACAATCTTACTACCTAACATTTGGAACAATACCTTAATGTTTACGTGCAGAAGAATACAAATGTTAAATAATTTTAAAAAATGTTAAATAATTGTTAATTAAATTTAAACATCGTCGATAACTTGTTAATTGTATGCTGATTTTGAAATAAAAAAACTAAAAATTACTACTTTTATTATTATTTAATATTGCATATTTTGACCCTTTTCATGCATATTTTAAGCATTTTTCATGAATATTTTAAGATTTTTATGTTGCATATAATCCGGTATCTAATCATAACATACAAATTAACGAACAAATTAGACACTTATCAACCACGTGAACAAGGGGGATTTAGAAGGGGGTTAGAGCACTTTGAACCATCTTCAAACAATTAGATTAATAGTGGAGAAACTAAATGAGTATAAGGTCACCTTGTGGATAGCAATGGTTGACTACGAAAAAGCATTTGATTCGGTAGAGATATGAGCAGTCCTTAACGCTTTAAGTAACAGCGGAGTCGATGAAAGGTACGCAAGTCTTCTTGAATACATTTATAAAAATTTCGCATCACACATAATGCTTGAAGAAAAAAACGAATAAAATCAAAATTAAAAGAGGAATTAGACAAGGCGACTCGATATCCCCAAAGCTGTTCACTTTGACTTTAGAAGACACGTACAAATCGTTAAAGTGGGAAAATAAAGGAATACTAATGGACGGTGAACGATTAAATCACTTAAGGTTCGCAGATGATATTACTCTGTTCGCCAACACAAAAGAAAAATGAGAAGAGATGCTTATGGAATTAAATAACAAGTCTTGAGAAATAGGTCTAAAAACAAACCTCCCCAAAACCAAATATTTGAATAACGAAAGTAAAGATAACAGCCAAGAACTATTAATAGAAGGTGAAAGAATGGGAAAGATACAAATATTCCTCTATTTAGGACGAGAAACTCGAAATATAAAAAAATAATTTAAAGGCTGACTTGGATAGAAGAGTCTCGTTAGCTTGGTCTGCGTTCGGAAGGTTACAATCTACATCCCAAATACAATAAAAGCCAGAGTATTCGATCAATATGTACTGTCGGTGTTAACATATGGCACTGAAAGGTGGGCTTTAAATAAAAGTATAATAAACAAACTTCACGTAACCCAAAGAGCAATGGAGAGGAGAATGCTAAATATTAGACTCCAAGATCGTGTTCCTAACATCGAGATATGAAGAAGATCAGAAGTAACAAATGTAATACAATGAATATGTATATTAAGGTGGAATTGGGCGGAGCATATCGCAAGATTGAATGATAACAGATGGACACGCCCTATGATTGAATGGGGGCCTAGAGAACACAAAAGATGCAGAGGTAGACCACAGACAAGATGGACGGTTGACATAAAAAGATTAGCAGGACACGTTTGGATCCAAAAAGCAAACAACAAAGCTCATTGGAGACAACTTGGGGAGGCTTACATTCGATTATGGATGGAATAAGCTGATGATGATGATGATGATACTTCTGAGAGAACTATTCAAAAAAAAATCTTAAGAAAATTTCATTTCGTTACAATGTTATAGCTTTAGATATGACCTGGCGTCCCATTGGGACCGTTATATGTTATCAGAGACTATCTGCAATATTACGCAGTTAATTTTTAATATTTTTCAATCTTAATAATTACTTTTTCTACAAAATGTCGAGAGGTTTTTCTTTTAATTTTTTTTAATACTAAAGTTTGCAACACCGTAATTTCTTTATTTTTGAAAAAAACCTTCGACAATTTTTAACTACCACTACATAATTTTACAAGATTAATTTTTATTTTTACAGATTTTTGGTGAAGTTATCCTGCAGACAAGGAGGCGCTATAGTTTTCATCAGTGGTCGATTTAACCCGATTAATAATAATGTTAACATTTAAAACATATTTAAAAAAAAAAAATTTCTTATAATTTACAAGTACAATAAATACCATTCATTTGCATTATTCACTTAATAACCTATAAAATATATATATTTTTAATATACATACTTTTTGCAGCGCCTAGGTCTACCTAATCCCTTAAAATTGACTCTGAAAATGTGTAAGTTTTCAGCATGTACGCAAATGGTTACAGTATACAGCCGCAACTCAAATGACTCGAACGTGGGCAGTTGAAATGTTACTATGCTTTAAATAAAAAACTTTCTTTTATTGTGTTATACCAAATTAGAAGAATTTAGACTTTTTTAAAAAGCGCCCTATGTTGCATAAACAAACTATATATAAAGTTCAGTGTTTTTAAAGAAATTGTTCACTAACTGAAACACAAAACTGAAATTTTGCTTGGTTGTGATTTATTATCAGAAAGTTATTATGCCTAAAGGCGTTTTTCGCTTGTTATGTATGCGTATAAATTCAATTTATATTATCAAGCATTTGAAACTGTAAGGGCGAAAATTTTCTCCACAAGGTTGAAATAAATACATTAAAAAGATATACCATTTAAAATGATTTAATTACTACTAATTAGTCAATTACAATCTAGATATTGTGTAACACAAGTATAGAGAACTTATTTTGGGCTTAGTTAAACCAATAAAAACGGAGAATTCTGTTACAGTTCTAAAGACTATTCAATTTCCTACTTGATCGAAGGTCTTATCTTTGCACTACACCAAACACTTTATTTTTGCACTCGACGACGAGCGATGATTGATTTTCAAGCCTACTCAAAAAGCTGTAACTCGCAAATTAATAGATAAAATATCATAAGAATCATCTGAGAGTTGTCACTAACGGAAAATCATATAGTTATTAGTGTGCCGTACGGAACACTTACAAGATCACTTCGGTGTCTGTCAGTCTGTATGTCCGTCTCTCTACCTGTCCGTATGTCTGTCCGTCTGTCTGTCCGTCTGTCTGTCCGTCTGTCTGTCCGTCTGTCTGTACGTCTGTCACACCCGATTTTCTCCAAAACTATTTGACATAGAAAGTTGAAATATGGCACTAATATAGGAATTGATGGCCTCATCAGAGCCGTATAGTTTTAAATTAAATTTTGAATAAGTTTTGGGGGGTGAAATCGCAAGTGAAAATTTTTTTTTTACCAGATCATCCAGTGGGGTGTCAAATGAAAGCTTGTAAAAACACGAGTTCAAAAATGTATATATAATGTAATACTTGCGTACACTTTTCTTTGTATTATTTGTAAAAAATTGCGAAAATTTTGAAAAAATTCTGATATATTCTCCACAAAGTGTAGATTGAACGAAAATTATCCCGACTGCATTATCTGGTATATAGAAAAACAAAAATTTCAAGGTCATCAGTTTTCAGTAAAGACCGGAAAACAACTTTGTTGAAAACTCATTTGGGGGTGTGTTTTGTGAACTCATTGATTATTCTGTACTTCCGTAACAAAAATTTTTATTTTAAAAGTAATCAACGTACAGAACACTAACTGCGCAAGTCCGACTGGCACTTGGCCAATTTTTTTTTTATTTGTGTTGCATCTCTCGAAAAGTCTTGTAACATTAATTTTTTCCTAGATTTTAAGATCATGTTACGACACTGTTTTTCTCCCTGTAATTTATATTTTATTACATTTTTATATGTATTGCAGTGATTTCAATTTCTGAGCAGTGTAGCTTAAAACAGTGTTTTGAATTTTTGATCACTTTAATTTAAGCCGGCAGAGTGTGAAACGCGTGTTGCCGACTTGACTTATTTAGTTTGCATTAATTTTTCGCCCGGAAGTAAGTCATTTTAAAGACGTCATTTTGAATGAGAAGGGACGAAGATATTTAAGCAGCCATTTCGAATTTTGAAGGGCTTTTTTCCACCATGAAGCAGTAGTGGCTTTTTTTGATCATGAAGCCGTAGTGGCTTTCTTCTCCAGCACGCCAGAGTGCAGTAACAGTTTCTAGCTCTCAAGTTTAAGACTTTTTTCCTTGCTTGAAATATCCTACTCATCCTCAGGCATTTCGGATCAAAGAGTGTTTAGTAGCCCAAATGAAACTAGGATGGTAATGGCTGAGACAATATTTTTTGAGCATCTCACCAAGAGAGGCCAGCTAACTTATGGAAAACCCACGAGGAGAAACCAATCGTCAATTATAAGCACACCAGTCTAAAAATGTCACTTCCTGTCTACATGTTTCTATCGACACGTGTAATTCGACTAATTAATCTCAAAAACTTTTGAAATAGAGTTTTATCAAGCCTTTTATTAAAAATTTAATAATCATAAATTAAAGACTCTATGCCATAGTGTGCACTCTTCTAACTTAAGGAGTTTTTATTTAGTAGAAGTAATTTTTAGGAGTGTAATAAAGGTATGAATTTTTATTTTGTTAATAAATATACCTATTTTTATTTAAATGTGTAGTATCTCACTAAACTCCTGCTCTTTCTTTCAGGACGCAACGGCTGTACGTAAATTATTCTTATTTTAACAACTAAATAACTCTTCAGTATTTTTTTATTTTTTGAGCTGAAATGAGCAACTATACAGACTATTTTCAAAAGACGTACAAAAATTATCTCTTATCCATTTTTTCTACCACTAAAAAAATGAGCTAGCTGATGTCTTAGACCTGTCCTCTATCAGTATTAATATCCACTCAATCCATTCTCAAAATTAAGATATACATAAGGGGCAAATACCGGCTTCTATTTAATAAATAAAATATTTGTTAAAAATAAAGAAAGTCAAGACGTTTCAGTCTAAAGACTTTTCACCCCATTTGAGTAATACTTGGACCGATTAGTTGACGCAAAAATTTAAATGTATTTATTATTATTTATTCACTTACATATTTCTTTCAAAACATGAAAACGTGATTAATTCAATAGAACTTTACAGGCTAACCCGTAACTGAAACCAATTAAATGACTTTCAAAATAAACAAAAGGAACGTGGGTTACTTAAAATCGCTCGGTAGATTTCTGCTACATAAATTTGATTAATCAAACAATTAGATCCCTCGCAGTAAATTTGTACCCCGTTTTGATGATTATTTATTAGAGAGCCCTTTTCCTACATCTTTTGTGAAAAGGGCATGAATATATTTTACCTCTGTGATATGTTCTATTTACGTACCTATATAATATGTAATAAATTCAAAAGGAACATGTACGAACTCCAAAACTTGATTGAAGTTATGTAACGAGGCCTTATTCAATAACCGAAAAATATTGTTTATGTTTTGTTTATGTTTCAACCGAAGAATGACGTAAGTAAACCGAATTGAAGCAACTTAAGCATACGTTCATGTTTGAGCGGACTTGCTTGAAGTGAAACTGCCATGTGGAACTTGACGACTTGCATAGTCACCTCTCGTTTATTCAATTGCCGAAATTGCCATCCTGGGCGACTTTAATGTCCACAATATCAACTGGCTCAAAGATTCAAATACTACCGACGAACAAGGTCGTGAAGCTGAATCATTCTCAATCAGTTATGGCTTAACTCAGCTTATTGACGAACCAACACGGATCCCTGATCGAGACGGGGAGTTCGCCAGTCTTCTTGATCTGTTTTTAACCACCAATCCGGAGATTTACACGGTCACCGTATATCCGCCGTTAGGTTCTTCCGACCATAAACTGCTTTCGACATCGAGTATACTGCCAATCAGTGACAGAGAGGCGGCTAGGCCGCGCAAGATTTGGCACTACAAATCTGCTAAATGGGAAGATCTCAGGGAATACTTTCGAACTTTCCCTTGGATGGACGTTTGTTTTCGATCCGATAACCCATCTGACTGCGCCAAGGAGGTCTCCGATGTTATTTTGGCTGGTATGGAAGCTTACATCCCTTTTTCGAAGAAATGCTCCTCCAACGGCAAGCCTTGGTTCGACCGAAAATGCAAAGAAGCTGTTGCTTCTAAACATATTGCCTACCGACAATGGCGTGAAAATCCTAACACCGTAAATCGATACATCTTTGTTCATGCCCGGAACAGATGCAAGGGAATTATCGCCAAACCAAGGAGGCACACAATCAATGAATTAGAAACAAACTTCTCGCTTGTCCCAATAATTCCAGGTCCTTTTGGCAGTCGCTAAGGCAGTTAGTCAAAATTTTACCAAATCCACCATACCACCACTCACACGGCCAGATAATTCCATTGCAACCACACCTGTTGAGAGAGAGAACTTGTTGGCAGAAGTCTTTGCTTCACATTCTACTGTCGATTTCCAAGGAAAAACACCACCTACTATTCCCATATTGCAGTCAAGGATGCCCGATGTTGTCTTCAGACAGCGCATCATAAAGCGTATTTTAATGAAGCTAGACACCAAGAAGGCCTTCTGGCGCTGACGGAATACCTGCCATAGTTCTCAAAAACTGTGCAAGGGAACTAACACCAGTTTTCTGTAGACTTTTTAACCTATCCTACAGAAAGCGAATATTTCCGTCCTGCTGGAAATGTGCCACGGTTCAGCCGATACCTAAAAAAGGTAAGGAGACCTTGCCAAATAACTACCGACCAGTTGCACTGCTTTCAATAATATCGAAAGTCATGGAAAAGGTTATCAATGAGCATCTTCTAAAATATCTTGAACGATTCAATATTATTAGCGATCACCAATATGGCTTTCGTAAACATAGATCAACAGGAGATCTTCTGACTTATGTAACACATGTTTGGAACAACGCAATTGAACACTTTGGAGAATCTCGAGCTGTTGCTCTTGACATATCCAAGGCATTCGACCGTGTTTGGCACGATGGACTGTTGGCTAAGTTGCGCTCTTATGGTATGTCTGAAAGGTTCTGTTTGTGGCTCTCATGTTTCCTCAGAGAGCGTTCTTTACGAGTGGCGATCGACGGATTTCTTTCTAACACCCTCACTATCAACGCCGGTGTGCCCCAGGGCTCCATACTGTCTCCTACTCTCTTTCTCATTTACATTAACGATCTGCTGGAAAAGACCGGGAATCCAATCTATAGCGGGAATCCAATCTATATGCAGATGACAGTACGCTTGTCTCTTCATTCACCTTGAGCGCTCGGACATCGGCTGCTCAGGTGAATATCCGCAGACAGCAGGAGGTCGTTCAATTTAACAAAGACCTGGAAGAAATTCTATCTTGGGGTGACAGTAACCAAGTGGAATTTAACGCTACAAAAACCCAAGCGGCAGTTTTTTCTAAAAAAGTTAACGTTGCTGAACCCGACATAGTTATGTCGGGGCACTCCATTCCCCTAGCATCGTCGCTCAATTTGTTGGGCGTTAGTTTGGGAGCAAATATGTCTTGGCATGAACATGTTGCAGGCATAGCAAGGAGAGCTTTTCAAAAGTTGGGAATATTATTTAGAACCAGAAAGCTTTACACCCCACAACAACTGTTAATTCTTTACAAAGCCCAAATTCGACCAACTATGGAATACTGCTCCCACGTTTGGGGCTCCGGTCCCAAACATACACTGCATTTGTTGGATTCTATTCAGAGAAGAGCGGTCCGTCTGATTGGTAGTTGGCGACTTGAGTCTGTTCTACAAGTATTTTCATGGAAAGTGTTCGAAAGATGTAGCCCGCTTCATTCCTCCCAAAGCGGTGCATGTTGGAAATACACGTCACGCTGGTGCTTCGCATCCATATGAGGTTCAGCTTGTTACTCCGCGGACAACGCTTTTCAAGCAATCTTTTATATGGAGAACGTCATCCCTTTGGAATAATTTGCCCAGCGCTGTGTTTCCCACCGAGTACAATTTACAGCGATTCAAGAATAACGTGAATCGCTTTTTCTGCACTCGTGCCGCTCCTGGAGCGCTTTAGGGACTTCCCTGCAGCACGTGTGCTAGACCAATAAAAAAAAAAAAAAAAAATTGAAGGTTACGGCCTTTATTTTTAAAATTTATTAGTAAAAAATCGGTAAATTCTCCAGTCCAGTACTTTTCCCTGCAAACATGAAGATTTACATTGATAATGAATGAATAATGAAAAAGCCCACTGAAATATAAGTATATTATGACATATACGCAACCATCGTGGTAATCCCTTAACCCGTTCCTTTTGCCTCGTATAAATAATTGACTATAATTTTAGAAAATATCCCAACTAAAAACCAGCAAAAATTATCATAATAATATTAAAACTATATATTATTTCCTCAATCCTTGCATCCCCTTCCCTTGTTAACATTAAGAATAACAATAAGGTAATGTAATTTTTCAATCCATTGACTCAAGGAACCCTGAAAAAGAGGTATAACACAATAAATACGAAATCACCCTTCTAACTCCATTTTTCACCACATATTCGTTGCGTAATTATATATAGTCTATTTAGTACTTTATTTTTAAAAGGCGTAGAGTCATAAATCATGCTTTAGTATGTAAAACCATGATAGGGCGGTACACTAAATTTTGTATATTATTTACTATATTCCATTCGGACTGCCTTACTTCTCCTCGATTCATCCTCTAACAAGGTAAATTATTGGGTCTGTTCATTGTCGACCCATTGTTAACCGGGGCTATAATGTTATCATAGGCATGTATATAAGATGGTAATAGGAAAATAAATGAATGTTTTAATTCAGTTACATTTTATTCTAATAATCAAAATTAAAATTTGTTTGAATTCAGTTACATTTTAGTATAGTAATTAAAATTAAAATATAGGAACTAATAATTAACTCTAATATGAGGTTGTTTGCTATTCAAACGGTACATGCTATTAAAATAAGCTATTCCATGTCAGACTCAGAAGAAGTACTTTGATCAACATTAACAATTATCGGATCAATTATTTAGTCAATAATGTTATCTGTCTCCTTCTTTACATTACTTATCGCATCACCAAATCATGACTTGACACCCGTTATTGTTGTATTATTTCTTCCCTTTTACATGTGCCCATATCAATTCTATCGGATATAATTCACAATAATAAGGAGGAAGTCGCAGTACTGTTACACCACGAGAAGCTGCTAGTTCATCTACAACGTACCTTTTAATTTTTTTTTTCTTAATATTGATCAAATCAAAAAGTTCTTTTTTCACTGCATTATCCGGATTTCTGATATTTTTTGAGCGTAACCACTCCAATAAAACCCTTTTACGCCAAGTACTTGTTGGTAGTTTTTCTTATAGTCTGTAGTGTTTATTAGAATTAAATCTAACATTTGAGAAAACCATTCTTCAAAAATGTCAGCATCCATGTCCTCATGATAATCTCCGCTACGTTTAGATTCGAAGGTTAACAGGCCACCTTCAACAAATCCTTTTCCTGAGGGCGGATTGAAACCCGTTGATCTGTTTTCGACTTTAATATTTTCATCTTGCCAGCATTTAACTACCGTATATCCTTCGTTCAACCAAGTTTCATCTAAATAATACATTCGCTTCACTTCTTGTCTAGATTTTCGGATGTTTCTTAAGTAATGTCTTCTCCAAGAGATAATATCATTTCTATCTATTAAAATAGATTTCTTAAAATGTTTTAAAATTATCCACAGAGTGTGGGTTCATTTTGGGATAATCTGGGTCTTCTTGGACCCTAACAAAACTTTTATCTAATGTTGGAATTTCCTTGTTGAAAAAGAAGGTATATGCTTTACGTCTTATTTCTTGCTTCAAATCTCCTATTGGTCGATCTGGAGATTTCATCTGCGATTTTAGCAGTCTGTTTCTAGCTTCTTTTATTATTTTATATACTGTTGATTTTGCGACATCCAGCATTATAGCACACTGTTCCACTGTTTCATCACTGGAATGATTAGGTTTCCAATTAAGAATCATTGTCTTTTCGTTTACTGATAATGGTCCTAATTTAGGTTTTTTGGAAATTGATTGCAAATTCTCCATCTGATCTCACTTCGTATGCTGGACAACATCAAACTATGTACTGTTAATAACACAAATTATTATAACCCACATCACCCCCAAGAGATTAAACAAAATTACCTGACCCCCCCCCCATGGAAATGCCTAGTATTTATGCTTATTTACTATATATTATATATATTATTACAATTTCTTAGAAACCCATATCACCACCAATAGAATAAATTAAATTACTTGTCTGCAGGTATAAGTCCTAATGCCTATTATTTCTGCATATTTACTAAATAAAAGTAATAAAGGTGAAAGTAGCAATCTGATAGTAGGTACGCCTATGGAATTTGCCATATTAGGTGATTTTTTAATTCAAGTCTTTTAAAGACCGAGTATAGTAAATAAATAATTATGCTTAAAATTTGTTCATTTTCGCAAGCAATGGAGAAACCGGAGGAAATACCCATAACGTTATTAAAACTGTACCATATTTGACCACTCCACCTCCTTCAAACCCTTCCCCCATTAAGATTGAAAGTAATATAAAAGTAACTTCATTTTCAGATTCCTTGACTCCAAAAACCTTCAAAAGACTTATAACATCATATATAAAAAGCAACCTTTTTTATACCACCCCATTAAACCTTACTTAAAATTTGTCGAAAAAAAACCATAAATATTTTAAAATACTGGTTAAATTTTACTATATTAAACAATTCCTCTCCCCTTTCACCTCTTTTCTGGGTTAAAATTGAAAGGAATGAAAAAATAATGTACTTTTTAGGTTTCACGAGTTCAAAAACCTTGAAAAGGACATATAACATATATACGAATCAACCCCTCTAATCTTCTTCCCCACTCCTTTCATCTCTTATATGCTATAAACCTTTAAGCATAAAGCGTATGTATTATTTCAACAAAAACACAGGAAAAATGACCTCCTTGGCGTGAAGCGATATTGGTCAAAAAATTATAGACTTCAACTCCTCGTCAGACAATATCTGTGTCCCAAGTTTGAAATTGATATTTTATTTCGTTCAAAAGTTATCATGCCAACACATTGACAGAAGCAAAGAAAAGTAAAAATAGTTATCTCTTACCTGATACTAAGGCCAGTACTACTTTCGTTAAAACAGTGGCACTATATTTCAAGACTACTTTTTCTTTGGAACTAATCATGGCCAGTTGAAGAACGCTTAAGAAACAAAAAATGCCTAAAACTACTACTGCTAAGGAAGCAACTAGTCCGGCCACCCATACAGCAACTGAAAAAAAAAAACTAATATTAGGAAAAAAAAGAAACAAACTCTAAAACATTATATTTTATTGTTAATGTGTTATTACACTTAAAGGAAATGAATAACATGCAGTAGAGAATTGTGTACTGGTAAAATGAAAACAAAAACCGTATGGAACGAAAACTTTCACACTTTTGGGATAAAAAATCATGGTTCTAGGGATTAGAACTTGTCAATTTAAAAGTCAGGCATTTATACTTGGCCGAAGTTTACCGAACTGAAGCCAATGTAATCGTGTAATCGTTTTCTACGTGTCATACCAGTATAACCCGAGTAATGTTAAGATAACACGTAGGCTGAAAAGTTTTTGGTCTAGCTACTTAAAACACATTTTTTTTTGCAAAATTCGACTTTATTGATCAATATAGTCTCCTTTAAGAGCGATACAATCAGTCCAACGCTTTTCTAACATTTCTATACCTTTCTTGTAGAAGGATTTGTCTTTGTTTTCAAAATGGGCCTCAGTTTCGGTGATAATTTCCTCATTGGAGCCAAATTTCTTTTCCGCGAGCATTCTTTTGAGGTCTACGAATAGATAATAGTTGCTGGGGGTCAAATCTGGAAAATACGGTGGCTGAGAAAGCAATTCGAACTTCAATTCATACAATTTTGCCATCGTTACCATTGACTTGTGACACGGTGCATTGTCTTAATGAAAGAGCACTTTTTTTTTGCTCATTTGGGGCCTTTGCGATTTTTGTCTTCAAACGCACCAAATATTATTCGCTATTGATGGTTTTTCTCTTCTCAGCATAGTCGATGAAAATTATTTCATGTGCATCCTAAAATACAGAGGCCAAAACCTTACCAGCCGACTGTTGTGTCTTTGGTCGCTTCGGGCGGCTTTCACCGGCTGCTATCCAGTCAGCGGTGTGTAATGGTGGATTCATGTTTCATCCATTGTCACATATCGCATGAAAAAACCCCTTTTTATTGCGCTTAAACAGATCCAAACAGTGCACGGAATCGTTAACAAGTTGCTGTTTTTGGTCCACTGTGAGCAAACGCGGTACCCATTTGAACGGAGCTTTCTCATGCCCAAATGTTCATGAAAAATATGACCATCACGTTCTTTTGATATCTTTAGGGTGTCAGCTATCTTACGCAGTTTCACTTTACGGTCATCCGAAACAATTTTGTGAATTTTTTTATGTTTTCCGGTGTAACCACTACATGTGGGCGTCCAGAACGTTCAGCATCATTTGTATATGTACGACCGCGCTTAAATTCAGCATACTAGTAAATGATGAGTGATTCTCCATTGGCAGAATCCCCGTAATACTGATCAAGCCATTGTTTTGCTTGACCGGTATTTTTTCCCATCAAAAAACGGTGTTTAATCAACACACGAAATTCTATTTTTTTCCATTGTTTTGAAAATATCAAAAGTAGCATCACTAAAACCACTGTAACTGTAAACTAATCGTCGAAACGTCATGAAATCCTGACACGTGTCATTTGAAGGTTGGTATTTCCTAAAAATCATATGGATTTTTTGAAACGAGCGACATCTATATGTCAGACCGAAAACCTTTCAGCCTACGTGTTAGTCGGCCTGAGTTTACCGAACCGAAGCCAATGTAATCGTGTAATCGTTTTCTACGTGTCATACCAGTATAACTCGAGTAATGTTATTAAGGTATTTGTAATCCTCGATTGATTCCCTAAATTTATGATTAGAGACCGGATTATATGCATTTGCATATTTTCATATGCATTTTCATATTTAGACCATTCTCACCGATTATTGCATATTTTACCCAAAATCTAGTAATGATGCATATTTTCCCTATATTTACAATATTTCTCGGTATTACTAGGCAATTGAATTGCTCAGGGTATTGTTAATGTCGCCGTCTGGAACCGATCTTATCGCCGGAACATTACCTGCAAGAGTCTAAACATCGATTAGGTTATAGTGCCAAGGGAATACCCAAAATTACGAAGGTATTTTATTCCTTTGTTTCTTGGTAGGAATATTAAGTGATAAGTAGTTAGTTTCTAAGAATATTTGTTGGAGCGTGGATCAAATAAACAATTCTCTCGAAGACGAATTTTTATTTTAAAACAAGATATCAGGTTTAACTTTATTGTTGATGCGCTTGCATCAGTGTAGTCTTTTTGCAATTTTTAACGTGTTGTGTTAAAGTTTAACGTGTACCATGCCACCCGCAAAAAAAAGTGTCTCTTCGTGAGTAGCTTATTATCCTGGAACATTTACATACGACGGAAATGTTTTATATTGTCGAGTTTGCGAGAAAAATGTTTCGTGCACAAAAAAGTGTCAAATTGACCAGCATGTCAAGACAAGTCTTCATATCGCAGTATTGCAAAAAAAGGCCCACGACAACAACTTATAACAGCAGCAACTAGCAGTGATTCCACTTCTATAGGCAAACAAGAAAACCACTTTAGCATGGATTTATGTGAAGCATTGCTTGCAAGTAATATTCCTCTCCACAAACTTACAAATCCTACATTCAAAGATTTTCTGCGAAAATATTGCTTGAATCAAAAAATACCAGACGAATCGACACTGCCTAAAAATTACATACCAACAATTTGGAAGAAATACGTAATGAACTTAAGGATGACATTATTTGGATTTCAGCTGATGAAACTACCAACAGTTGTGGTCGCTATATTGCAAATTTAATTGTGGCTGTATTAAGAATAGAGCCTTCTTCTTCCTATTTGGTGGCCTGCAAAGAATTTGACAAGACATTCTACTATCGCCAGATTTGTGAATGAGGGTATTAAAAAAATTTTTCCTGAATCGTCTGCAGATGAAAGAGTGTTTATAGTTCTCTTAGATGCTGCTCCCTATATGATCAAGGCAGCCAAAGTCCTCCAAGTATTTTATTAAAATTTAATTCATGTGACGTCCTTTGCTCACGGAGTCCATCGACGCGCTGAAGAAGTACGATCCACATTTGGAAATGTAAATAAACTGATTTCGTCAGCAAAGAAAGTGTTTAGTAAGGCACCTGCTCGCAATAACGCCTATAAAGAAAAACTGCCAAATGTGCCTTTACCTCCCGAACCAGTGGTAACTCGATGGGGAACATGGATTGACGCTGTATTATTTTACAATGAATATTTCGAGGTCATCAAAGGTGTAGTAAATGACTTCGATAGTGCAGAGGCTATGGCAGTTCGTCAATCCAAGGAAGCATTTAACGATTCTGATATTAAAAAAAATATAGCTTTGATTAGCACTCCCATATACCTGCGGGTATTAAAAAGCTTGAAACTCGAGGTTTGGCGCTGACCGAATCAATTCAGCTAATGAATAAAATCCGTCAAATAAACTCCACATTGCCAGATGTATTCCCGCGTAGAGTTAAAGAAAAGTTTGAAAACATTTTGTGCAATAACCCAGGCTTTGAACCTTTGTGTCAAATTAATAGTTTTGTTAATGGGACGGGTGAACTTTTGCCAGAAACAATAAGTGCTAACATAGCACCCAAATTCAAATACTGCCCAGTTACCTCAGTGGATGTGGAACGATCTTTTTCCACTTATAAAAATATTTTAAGTGATCGAAGACACAATCTTACAAGAATACTTAAATAATTTTAAAAAATGTTAAATAATTGTTAATTAAATTTAAACATCGTCGATAACTTATTAATTTTATGCTGATTTTGAAATAAAAAAACTAAAAATTACTACTTTTATTATTATTTAATATTGCATATTTTTGATCCTTTTCATGCATATTTTAAGCATTTTTTATGCATATTTCAAGATTTTTATGTTGCATATAATCCAGTCTCTACTTATGGTTATAGAAATTGGAGACAGGAACAAGCTGATTGTACAATTTGTTTCTTTTTGATACATCTTTGCGGTCGCTTAAGTCTAGTTGATATTGATTTTCCAGTTTGTTCTACATACACCGCACGAATAGGGAATTTTTGTGTCAGTTTGTAAACGATCTGTGTCAAGCCGAGAACTTTGGAACGACCCTCGTATGTCAAGCTAGTTAAGGCCGCCATTTCAATGATGGTATATTACATAAATCATGACATCACTAGCACTTCAATACGAAGAAATAAATTCTTAGAAATTAATAATAGTTTTCGTTTTATTTACATTGAAAGTATTGACTGGGCACCTAAAAAACCTTTTACTTTCATAGACAATAATATGTAGTACAAGGTACGTATCATTGCGGAGCAAATAATTACATAAAAATGCATTTAATTCCATAATTTACTAAGTTTCCCATAAATAACAACAAAAACATAATAACTTTAATTTGAAACTATTTGAAAAAACCTTGCACATAACAGAGAGTTTTTGACATTAGATTGAGTGTTAACAGCACGTTATTGGCTTTTGTAACATACATATTTCGAGAAAGTAAATACAAATCGATAACGACAGAATGCTGAATATTGCAAAAAACTGTTTTCCTTTTACGGACATGGCTAGTGTGACCCCTTTTTTTCCCTCAAAACGGGACAACTGATTTTAGGTTTTAAAGCTTCGACAATTCGTGCATAGTCTTACATAGATGGAGATTGAGTACCTATATAGTACTGTCAACAAAGCTATTAGATAATTTGTGCGTAGAGAATTATGCAAATGAACGAAAAACAAAATAGACAATAGTAGGTACGTTCTTTACGTTCATAACAGCAACAATGGTTGTGATTGGTTGCAAAAAATCATATGACGCCTCCCGCCTTACCGCGCGCCGCGTCGTACTCCGTATCCTGCGCTGTCCGCACCGCGATTATTTTCGCGGGCTTTTTCGAGTATCGAGAGTTGAGTTTTGTTAAGGCGGACATATCTGCGTCCCGACAACTTCAGTGGGGACAACAAGACACATTGCCTAGGGACTGTCCCGTTCAGAACGGAAGGTATGGTCACGTTAGACATAGCACACGTCCTGCAGGGAAATCCCTAAAGCGCTAAGCGACGTACATTCTGTCAAGTAAGAACGTGTTCACGATAATTCATTTTTGGTGGGTGCGATTCTAGAGATTCAATAAAAAATCAGTAGAGGGAACCTTTCTCTGCGACACATTTTAGCAAAAGTATCAGTCGTTTCCGAACTTGAGTCACTTGTTTGCGCGTCGGTTCGAGGCCCTCTTTCTTTATTCCCGTCCAAAGGGGCCTAAAATAACACATTCCGCGGCCGCTAAATATATTAGAAAGTCGGTATCGTTTGTGAAGAAGTGGGCAAATCATTTTAACGGACGAAAAATGTCGACGACTTGCCAAAACGTGGTTCGGTAGGCAAAGTTACTCCGAAAGTCGAAAAAAACGAATCGTGTTTTTGTTCTCACGGGATTCGAAATTGACGCTGCGTCAAGAAGCGGCAAAATTAAGAAAATCGGGTTTAAATGTATCCCATGATATCATTCGACAACATCTTCGTGCTCATAATGTAAAATTCCGAAGCACGTTGAAGAAACCTGTGCTGGCGAAAATCACGTCGCGAAGCTGCTCGCTTGTGTACTAGAGTGGCCCTCACAATCGCCGGACGCCAACCCTATTGAAAACGTTTGGTCCCTTGTAAAGAGAAAGCTCAGAGGAAAGACTCAAAGGACGTTGTCTCGCAAGATTCGAAAAATTTGGAGATCATTGCCGTGGTATGCCGAAAATCTCGTCGACAGCATGCCTCGAAGATGTCTGGCGATTATTGATGCAGGAGGCGATTGGACAACTTACTAGGATAATTGTGCCATTGTTACCACACCAAAAAATACATTAATGGGAAAAAATGTTCTCGAAACACATTTTTCCGAGAATACGGGCGGTCACTTTCTTACTTGACAGACTGTATGTGCGGAAAGAGCGATTCCCATTTGTCTTTTATCGCTGTAAATTGTAGTCGGTGGGCATCATTCCAAAGGGATGGGATTTTCCATATAAAAGACTGTTTGAAAAGGGTTATATGAAGAGTGACAAGCTGAACTTCATACATACATACATAATCGTATATCCCTTCTACCATATGGTGTAGGGCAGTTATACATTCTCCTTTTTTCCCCTCTCAATCTCCACATATAAACTCCTTCTATCTGTCTCTATTCTTTGCCATTTTCACTGCTTCTTTCCAGGATTTTCCTTTCTCCTTAAGTATACTTCTAATACTCCCATTCCAGTTTTGTCTAGGTCTTCCTCGCTTCTGTTTTGCCTGTATTCGGGCTTCATACACTTGTTTCACCTGTTTATCATCCTTCATTCTCTGTACATATCCCCACCATCCCAGCTGTCTTTGTCGTATATATTCCATAATTGCTTGTACTCTCAGCCTTCTCCTTATTCCTTATTCTGTCCTTCCGTGTAACTCCTTGTACTGCTCTCAGGTATTTCATTTTGACGGCTTGTATCTTGTTTTTCTTCCTGTCTGTTAGGGCCCATGATTCACATCCATATGTCAGGATTGTCCTAAAAATTGCCTTGAACACTTTTATTTTCGTTTGTTTCGTCACCTCTTTCTTCCTAATGAATTTATTATTTATTGCATAGTAAAGTTTGTTCGTTTTTTCGATTCTTTCATTAATTTCTTTGTCTTGTTTTCCAGTTTCATCCATTATCACTCCCAGATACTTATATTGTTCCACTTGTTGTATTTTATACCCTTCTATGTAAATGTTTGTTTGTTGGTTTTCCATTGTCATTACTTTTGTTTTACCTATATTAACTTTCATCCTTCTTCTTCTTCCTTAAACGCTTTATTCCAAATATCGAGATTCCCTTGTAATTATCTCTCATTTTCCGCCACCAGCACAATATCCTCAGCAAAAGCCGCTTCAGATACTTCTAATCTTTTCAGCTTCCAGTATCCTATTGTCACTCTTTTCACTTTTATTTCGCCCTTCTTGATTATTTCATCCATGTCTACAGTCTGAACTTTATACGGATGTAAAGTATTAGCGCGATCATGCACCGCTTTGGGAGGAATTAAGTGGGCTACATCCATCGAACACTTTCCATGAAAATACTTATAGAAAAGACTCGAGTTGCCAACCATTCTTTGATATTTCAAGAATCAAGGTTTCTGGTCAATTCTGAGTCTTCAATCAGGCGAACAGCTCTCTTATGAATGGAATCCGATAATTCCAGCGTATCCTTGGGAGCAGAGCTCCAAACATGGGAGCAGTATTCTATCGGTCGACTATGATCATTTTCCTACGTTATATCGTCTTTTTTATTGCCCTTAATAAAACTTTTTAAAAATTGATCGATTTCGTTCGAATATTTTGCAGATAAAAATTCGGCAAATTAAATTTTTTACTGTTGAATTATGTGGAGTCCAAACATCGAGCTTCTTTTGTATCTAGCCTTCTCCATATTGACCTTAAACCCTATATTGAAGTAAAATTTCAAATTACAGCGAGTTTTTTCAGAAATATCATTTTCAAGACTCTGTAACTGGACTAAATCAATAAATATGACAACTTTCTTATTGTTACCAGCATATATGAGGGCAGCGGTTTAAGTTTTTATAAACGACCACTAGATGGCGCTACTGAAATATGACATTACCATTGTTGTAAAATTATACATTTGTTATTGTTAAAACAGAAGCACCTCAGAAATTAGCCGAGTAGTTTGTTTACAGTGAGCGTTTAAAAAAAACAGTTTTGTGAACAAATGGAAATTTAACGTAAAGGTTTTTGTTGGATGATGTTTTACGATTTTAGTAAAGACCTACCTAACTCAACAACAATGCATCGAATCACTTCGTTCAACTTTTGGTAATGAATCATCATCAAAAAAGACTATTTACAATTCGTTTGCAGAATTTCGTCATGGTTGTGCTTCCGTCAGTGATGAATTTCATGAAGATCTGTCCCCAATGGATTCCGCATAATTTGACCGAAACTCAAAAACAGGCTCGTGTCAATAGATGTAAGGGAATTTTCAAAAAATTCAATCAAGGCCCTGCAAAATACGTATATAACATCATAACCGGAGACGAAACTTGAATATATTCGTACGAGCCGGAAACTAAGCAACAATCAACTGTTTGGGTGTTTCAAGATAAGTCGAATCCAACAAAAGTTCGCGAAGCACTTCCAAGAAAATGATCGTTTGTATCTTTGGTTATACTGGACATATTGCAAACATTGCTTTACAGGATCGAAGAACAGTTAATGTTCAATGATATATAACAATTTGTTTGCCAGAAATCATCAAAAAATCAGGAAAAACAACCGAAAACTTCGCATCATTTTTCATCGTGAAAATATCAGCTTTCACACAGAACGTCAAACAATTGATTATTTGGCGAAGAAAAACATCGAATTAATGTTTCAGTGCTCGTATTCACCTGATTTATCGCCAACGACTACTTTTTGTTCCCGAATACTAAAAAAAAGGCGTGGACAGCGATTTTCATCACCTTAAGAAGCTGTTAAATTCTTCCAAAACCATATTTTTTAGGTACCAACTTCAGAGTGGAAAAATGTTCCGAGAATTGGTTCGAACGCATGCAAAAGTGTATAAATCTTCAGGGCGAATATTTTGAGAAACCGCCGTAGTTTTGAGAGTTAAACTTTAACTAATGGGTTAGTTAGTTATCACTTCATTCACTTTGAACGCTCGGACATCGGCTACTTAGGCGAATATCCGCAGACAGCAGGAGTCGTTCAACTTAACAAAAACCTGGAAGAAATTCTATCTTGGGGTGACAGTAACCATCATAACCGGAGGCGAAACTTGGATATATTCGTACGAGCCGGAAACTAAGCAACAATCAACTGTTTTGGTGTTTCAAGATGAATCGAATCCAACAAAAGTTCGCGAAGCACTTCCAAGAAAATGATCGCTTTTATCTTTGGTTATACTGGACATATTACAAACATTGCTTTACAGGATCGAAGAACAGTTAATGTTCAATGATATACAACAATTTGTTTGCCAGAAATCATCAAAAAATCAGGAAAAACAACCGAAAACTTCGCATCATTCTTCATCGTGAAAATATCAGCTTTCACACAGCACGTCAAACAATTGATTATTTGGCTGAGAAAAACATCGAATTAATGTCTCAATGCTCGTATTCCCCTTTTTTACGCGCAACAACTACTTTTTGTTCCCGAATGTTAAAAAAAATGCAGCGATTTTTATCACCTTAAAAAGCTGTTGAATCCTTCCAAAACCATGTTTTTGAGGTACCAATTTCAGAGTGAAAAAAATGTTCCAAGAATTGGTTCGAACGCATGCAAAAGTGTATAAAGCTTCAGGGCGAATATTTTGAGAAACCGCCGTAGTTTTGAGAGTTAAATTTTGACTTAATGGGTTAGTTAGTTATCACTTCATTCACTTTGAATGCTCGGAGATCGGCTACTTAGGCGAATATCCGCAGACAGCAGGAGTCGTTCAACTTAACAAAAACCTGGAAGAATTCTATCTTGGGGTGACAGTAACCATCATAACCGGAGGCGAAACTTAGATATATTCGTACGAGCCGGAAACTAAGCAACAATCAACTGTTTTGGTGTTTCAAGATGAATCGAATCCAACAAAAGTTCGCCAAGCACTTCCAAGAAAATGATCGCTTTTATCTTTGGTTATACTGGACATATTACAAACATTGCTTTACAGGATCGAAGAACAGTTAATGTTCAATGATATACAACAATTTGTTTGCCAGAAATCATCAAAAAATCAGGAAAAACAACCGAAAACTTCTCATCATTCTTCATCGTGAAAATACCAGCTTTCACACAGCACGTCAAACAATTGATTATTTGGCTGAGAAAAACATCGAATTAATGTCTCAATGCTCGTATTCACCTGATTTATCGCGCAACAACTACTTTTTGTTACCGAATGTTAAAAAAAATGCAGCGATTTTTATCACCTTAAGAAGCTGTTGAATCCTTCCAAAACCATGTTTTTGAGGTACCAACTTCAGAGTGGAAAAAATGTTCCAAGAATTGGTTCGAACGCATGCAAAAGTGTATAAATCTTCAAGGCGAATATTTTGAAAAAAATAAAACAATTTGTACCATTGTACTTGTAAAAACTTAAAAGGTAGCCCTCGTATTTATCCCGAAATACAAGCTTACAACCTAATGGTGTGTTAGACGTTGTCATGCACTTTACTTTTGCTGCCGATATGGTTATTCCAATTTTTCTGTTTTGTATAATTAGCAAAGCAACCTCTGAAGATTATCTTCGTTCTTTGCTATCAGCGCAGCATCGTCAGCACAGCATAGTAACTCTGTTTCTTTATTTCTCTTTTTTTATAATATAAATACTGTTTACAAACTTGCCTAGTTTATTATGAACATTAAATATAGTTAACGGAACAGTATAGTGGACACTTCGAAAATAGTCAAATAAAAAAAAATTCCGTGATAACTAATTTCAAAGGTCAAGACTTAGTCATGAATTAAATTATAACATATTTATACATTTAATGACTTACATGATTACTACGATTACTTGTTATTGACTTGACGTAGGTAAAATAAGGTGAAAAACAAATTATAAAAACTAGGACAATTACTACTAATTAGTAGAAGTGATTAAACTGGCCGACTGGAAAATTGGAGTTCTTAATGGCGATGGAAATTAACAAGGAGACACGATCTGGCAATGTGAGAAGAAGCTTTGTAACTAGAGAGATTTTGCAACGCTTATTTTTCACATACCTTTGTCTTATCGCTATCTCAAGCATGCACAGTAATAACGTGAAGGAATTGCAAGGTTAGGTTAATATTCATCTTTATAAACTTAGGGGATTTTTTTCATACATTTCATGGTTAAGCACACCGTTTATTAATATTAGATGGGTCAAGACAAGTTTCTAAATTAGGGCCCGTTGTTTCAACGATAATTAAACTAACTAGTGGTCAAATTTCACTTGTTAAACTAACCATTAGTAAGAAATGGCTACAGTCAGTTGTTTCATTGGTAGTTAGCTAACTAATAGTTAAATTTGTTGACTATAGTTACAAAATTTTAACTACTTGAGAAGGCTGTAGTTAATCTATAATATATATAAAATGCAACGTCTCTCTGTCTGTCTGTCCGTTAGTACGCTTATCACTGGAGAACCACTTATCCCATTTACGTACTTTTTTTTTCAAACATACATATGTTCTCTGGCCAAGTTATGGGCTATATTTTATTACGATAGGTAGCATAGGGAATGAGCAGTGACGATAATAGTGAATGAAGTCGGAAACAAGTTTGCCGCTAGCGCGTTCCCTTGCAGTACACAGCCTAAACCATTAAATTTGGAACAATTTATGTAGCAGAGAATATGTATAATCTATAATATATATAACATGCAATGTCTCTCTGTCCATTAGTGCGTTTATCAGGCGAGAACCACTTATCCGATATACGTGTCTTTTTTTAAATTCAAACATATATTCTTTGGCCAGATTATCTAGTAATAATAATAATCTATATCTATAATATATGTAAAATACAACGTCTCTCTGTCTGTCTGTCTGTCCGTTAGTGCGCTTATCCCTCGAGAACCACTTACCCGATTTACGTGATTTTTTAAATTTATACATAAGTTTCCTGACCAGGTTATATAATAATATTAATAATCTATATAATATATATAAAACGCAACGTCTCTCTGTCTGTCTGTCCGTTAGTATGTTTATCATTCGAGAACCACTCATCCGATTTACGTGATTTTTTTTTAAGTCTTAACTTAATATATGACCAAAAAAATCTATAATATATATAAAACGTAACGTCTCTCTGTCTGTCTGTCTATCCATTACTGCGCTTAGCAATCAAGAACCACTTATCCGATTTACGTATTTTTTTTATAAAATACAAAGGGAATAAACAGAGACAAAATGCTAATAGTAGGAAAAAAGATGGAAGTTTAGCAGTAAGCTTCGCCGAAAGACTGAATAGATGGGGAGAATACTTTAAAAAAACACTAAATGGAGATGAAAATGAGTTGAATGAGAAACAGGAAGCAAAATTAACTGGAGGGCAGGAAGGGACAAATAAACCCTGCAAAGAAGAGAAATACTCAGAACCCAAAAAAAATAAGGAAATTGTAGAACTGATAAAAGCTGGAGGAGTAGATCTGGAAAATGAAATATGCCGCTTGGTGGAAGAAATATGGGGAACAGAAAAGATTCCAGTGAGCTGGAAAGAGTCACTCATTTCTCCAATATACAAAAAAGGAGAAAAAACTATATGTGCTAATTATAGACTAATAGCCTTACTGGATGTCGTGTACAAGATAGTAGTGTTGACTATCAAAAACAGACTAGCAGAGAAAGCCGAGTCTATCCTGGGAGAGTACCAGTGTGGATTCAGGAAATATAGATCAGTTACAGACTAGATATTTTCGATTAAGCAAATCTAAGATAATAGCTTAGAACAAAATTTGGCACTACACTTGGTATTTGTGGATTTCAGAGAAGTATATGGCTCTGTAAATAGAGAAGGATTCTACAAGATAATGGAAGAACTAAAAATTCCAAGTAAATTGATTCGCATGGTGAGAATGACCCTGAATGATACAGAAAATAGAGTGTTGGTTGAGGGCAAAGTATCAGACAAGTATAAGGTGAAGAGAGGATTAAGACAGTGTCGACATGTCTATTTAATTTGGTACTAAAAACATGTAGAACGATATACCAACAAACCTGCCAATGTTTGGCCTATGCGGATGATGTAGCGGTGATTGCAAGAGCAAAAGAGAACCTCAAAAAAGCCATAAGTAGGATAGAAGAAAGGGGAAGGATGAGAGGACTAAAGATAAATGAGGAAAAAAACAAAATATATGGAAATTACAAAGAAGAAGGATAATAAAAACAACAAAAGTTTAGATATAATAAACAACTTAGGGAAAAGATATATGTTTGAAAAAGTAGATAAAGTTAATTATCCGGGAGTAACAATAACAGAGAGTGGACAAGAAAGGACGGAGATACAAGAAAGAATAGCGAAAGCACAGAGATGTTTGGGGGCAATGAATCCAATATTGAAATCAAAGAATGTATAAAGAAAAGCAAAAGAGAGAATATATACGACAGTTGTCAGACCCACGGTGACATATGGATGCGAAACGTGGAAACTGAATACAAAAGAAAAGGAGACGTTGGAGGTGTGGGAAAGGAAAGCTTTGAGAAAAATCTACGGAGGAAGGAAAGAACAGGGACTGTGGAGAAGAAGAACAAACTACGAATTAAAATGTCTATATACGAAACCCCTTATAAGCCAAATCATAATAAGCCAGCGATTAAGATGGTTGGGACACGTGGCAAGGATGAAGGAAGAAAGACAGGCAAAGCAAGCCCTAATAAGAGGAGTGATTGGAAGAAGAGGCAAGGGTAGACCTCGATCTACATGGATTCAGGCAGTAAAGCAAGATCCGGAGTTGATAGGAATCCCGCACTGGGAAAAGCTAACAAGAGACAAAAAGAAGTGGAGACAAGTATGCAACCAAGCCATGGGCCTCTAAGGCTCCTTGAGCTATATAATAATATAAACATAACGAATAAGTAGTGACGATAAAGGTGAATCAAGTCCACGCGAGCGGAGCCGCAGGCCCGGCTAGTTTTGAATAAAATAGACTTTTGCTAACTGTTACTTTACCAAGCCAATTTATAACAGTATCGTTTTGTAAATAATGGATCCCAATATAGTTTGATACATAGAAGAGTCAAAGTGCTCTTCTGTTAAACTCGTAGAATATGTATTGTGTCGCCGTTCAAAAACGTTTAGGCCTCGTGTATTACAATTTGAGTGTAGAGATATAGACAGTCGAAAGAAACCGCGCTTTGGATCCTGGAAAAAAATTAGGAATCCATTAGAAAGAAGATCAACCTAGGTTAAGCAACATTAATTACAACCTGTTAAGAATCAAAGATTTATTTTAATTTTATAATAGGTACATATGTAATATATATAAGTACCTAATTCCTAAATAAAGAACTTTGAACCAAGGCTGTTTTAATGTGGGTTTCTTTCGGGAGTTGAGGCCATGTTCTCCAGGTATTAACTTCCTGAATCGGGATAAGAACACATAATCTATAACCGCACAGAACGTGCTTTACTCCGGGAACGTATTCATGAAACGAGACGAGAACTAGCAGATTTGGACAAAAACTGATAGACCTTCATCGGAATCTGGGAAACTCACTACATTTTAACGATTGGGACAAAATTGACCAGCTAACATACACAACAACGAAATCAACTTTATCATCGGCGACACAGAGACAGAAGAACAAATTTGAGTCACTGTACAAGAAAAAGAGGCCAGCACTGAAACCTGATAGCTCACCTCTCCTAACGAGAACTATCACAAGACGAGATAACAGTTCTTGCCAGAGGTGGAAATTTTTCGATAACACCCAGATCGATACCTGTTGAAGATAAAATAGCTAATGTAGAATCAGGAATAATCCGCTTAGAGACGTCCAGAATTCTAAATCATGTTAAAACACCAAAAAGCAAGATAACTGGAAATGAAAAACGAGCCATTAAGAACTTGAATGCAGACACAAGCATCGTAGTTTTGCCAGCTGACAAGGGAAATGCGACAGTTATTTTAAATACAGACGATTACAATAACAAAATTGAAGATCTGTTAGATCCAGCCACTTATAGAAAACTTTAACAAAACCCAACATCGAGCATTCTACGACAAACATCCCAATTAATTAAAAAGTCTTCGATTGAACCAACACTGCAATCAAAATTATGAAAAGGTGCAGCTTTTCCTCCGCGACTATATGGTCTACCAAAAAGCCACAATCACGACGTGCCGCTAAGATCAAGAGTCAGTGCAATTGGCTCACCTACATATGACATCGTAAAATATTTGATAACACTATTGCAATCTTTCATCGGCCAATTGGACACCTACGTAAAAGATTCGACACATTTTCTGAAAAAAATCAGACATTACACTAAAACCACTTGATATATTGGTAAGCTTTGACGTGGTTTTACTTTTCACTATGGTGAATCCCCATCACTTTCCAGGGGATATTAAGGCATTGTTTAAGCACTGCCAGTGGAACCAGAACTTCTGCGAGCAGACCGATGGAGTGGCAATGGTAAGTACAATTATAGCCAATTTCTTTATGGAAAAATTCGAGTAACATGTACTTGAAACAGCTAGCCAGCGACCATCTCACTGGTTCTGATATGTTGATGCATTTGTTATATAGAGCCATGGGGAACAAGATCTGGACGAGTTTTTGGGACACCTGAATTCAATTAGCAATAGAATATAATTTAATATAGAAAAGGAAAAAGACAAACAAATCGCTTTTCTAGAATTGAAAGACAAGACAACAAAAAATTTGGTCACAGAGTGTATCGTAAACCAATACACCCTTGTAAATTACTGTGAGTTGTTTCTAAATGACGTTTCAATTTATTAGGAAGCATACTTTCAGCTGCCAACACCTTATGACAAACAACACATTGGGGAAGTTCTATATTTCCTTTGCTAAGGTAGGTAAACCAAAATCTAAATATTGGACATCATCTTTTCTGAACTTCTTTCGTTTTTCTATAGTTTATTTTCTACTCTCTCCTGTGTCTTCAACACGTTTTCTATTTATTTGAATAAAGTTATCCATTTTAAGAATTAAATACGCGCGAGTAAATTAAATACAACACACTTGAAATCAAAACACTGCATTCATCGACGCTTGTAATCGATGCATAAATAAAGCGCCGGAATAAAAGACCGAACGATGAACGAACGAAAGCGCGGGGAAACGGAGGGGCGGGCTTACTCATAGAGATATTAGAATAGAGGAGGTAAGTTCTTGCCTCAGGGCATCGCAACGCACAGTTAGGGAACCCCTGGTTAAGCTATACTCTTATGGAATGTTTGAAGGGTTTCGTTGGTGGCTCTCGTGCTTCTTCAGGGGGCGTTTGGTTTGAATGGTAGTTGCCGCAAGGCTTTATACTGTCCCCTACCCCTTTCTTTAATAACATTAACGAGCTGCTGGAAAGGACCAGGAATCTAAGCTACAGATTTACATTTGTTAATCCAGTACAAAGCTCAAATTTGACAAACGATGGAATACCGCTCCTAGAACTATTCCTCAGCCTCTATTTTTATTGTTCCATCTGGAACATTTATAAGATCACTTCGGTGTCTGTCGGTCCGTCTGTTACACCCAATTTTCTCAGATGCTATTTGACAAAGAAAGTTAAAATTTGGCACTAATATGGGAATGACCTTATCAGAACCGTGTAGTTTCAAGAGTTAAACTTTGACTTAATTAAAGTCATTGAGTGGGGTGTCAAATGAAAGCTTGTAAAAACACGAGTTCAAAAATATATACAATGTAATACTTGCACACACTTTTCTTTGTATTATTTTTGAAAAACTGCTAAAAATCGCTGTCACCTCCTTATCTCGAAAAGTACTGAACAAAAAATTTTGAAAAAATACTGGAATATTCTCCACAGGGCG
Organism: Pachyrhynchus sulphureomaculatus; assembly: GCA_019049505.1. Taxonomy (NCBI): domain Eukaryota; kingdom Metazoa; phylum Arthropoda; class Insecta; order Coleoptera; family Curculionidae; genus Pachyrhynchus; species Pachyrhynchus sulphureomaculatus. The sequence goes on from CM032449.1 coordinate 177,047,135, forward strand.
TAGATTGAACGAAAATTTTCGCGAGTGCATTACGTTTAATAATTTCAAGGTCATCAGCTTTCAGTAAAAATCGGAAAAAAACATTGTTGAAAACTCATTTGGGATGTGTTTCGGACTATCTCAGTCCAATTTTAACTTATACTGATTGATTCCAGTACAGACTTTTAATAATATTTAGATCTCTTTTGTCTATAATTGTTGTTTCTAGAATTTTTATTAAATTCTCGTCAATCACACAGTCGAAAGCTTTATTGTAATCTATAAAACGTGCATATACATCTACATTCATATCGCTTGTACCCATGCATTTTCGTAATCCGATTATTGACGATGTGTAAACTACAAGTTCTTGAAGTAGACTAAATAATTTGAAGAATATAGTAGGTCAGCCATTGCTGTCATCCAAGAATTTGTTCTTTTACTTTTTTAATGGAATTCATTGTTATGGTTACTTTATTTGATGTGCCAATTCAGAGAAATAAATATAAGTTTGGTGAGAAATAAGAGACATCTACTTTCTGAGAATTGAAGGGGGTAGCAAAGACTTTTGGCCAAACCAATAAGTTAGTCTAAAATTACAAGTAAAAAATGAACTAGCGCGACATGGCCTAACTTTAAAAGTTTGCTTAATTTTGTGTGTTTACGTATTATACTGCATTTTTCTTTTAGAGTGACAACGGCACAGATTATTTTTTTTTTTAGTGTTCCGCAAGAAGCACTTATAAAATCACTTCAGTGTCTGTCTGTCTGTCCGTCTGTCACACACCTCTACGACAAACTATTTTACGTAGAGAGTTGAATTTTGGCACTAATATGAGAATTGATTGTCTCATCAGAGCCGTGTAGTTTTGAGAGTTAAATTTTGATTTAATGGGTTAGTTTTTTGGGGGGGGGAGGGTGAAATTGGAAGTGAAAAAAAAATTACCAGGTCATCGCGTGAGGTGTCAAGTGAAAGCTTGTAAAAACACGAGTTTACGAATATATATCATAATACTTGCGCACATTTTCCTTCATATTATTTTTAAAAAATTGCTAAAATCGCTGTCTCCCCCTTATCTTAAAAAGTAATGATCAAAAATTTTAGAAAAAATTCTGGACTATTCTCCACAGGGTGAACGAAAATTATCACGAGTGCATTACCTTTAATAAAGGGTGTCCCAAAATTCACGCAAGAAGTAATTCTGATAGACAACACAGGTTTTTAATTAAAAATTGCAATTTTTTTATTGATTCATAAAGTATACAGCATAGGGTTATGTATGGAATAACATATCGGGTAAATGGCCTCCACGGCTTTGCTGGCACATATGCACTCTGTTGTCGAAATTTGACCGTTTTGCATAAATGTGGCGAATTTCGTTGATACAGCGCTTAATTTTCTCCTTCAAGTCGTGGGTGGTCGTGGGCTTGTTCGCATAAACCTTAGACTTTAAAAAACCCCAAAGAAAAAAGTCCAACGGCGTTAAATCGCATGATCTGGGCGGCCAATTCTGATCACCAAAACGGGATATTACACGACCAGGAAATAACTTCTGCAGTAATTGAATCGTTTCTCGGGCTGTATGGCATGTGACACCGTCTTGTTGAAACCACATGTCGTACACATCCATATCTTGGAATTTAGGCACAAAAACTGGATTATCATATCGCGATAACGATCACCATTAACTGTTATTGCCTGGCCAACCGCATTTTCGAAGAAGAATGGTCCGATGATGCCTCTATCCCAAAATCCGCACCAAACAGTGACACGTTGTGGATGCATTTGTTTCGCAACAGTCACGTGTGGATTGTCTGAACCCCAAATGCGACAATTTTGTCGATTAACGAAGCTATCAAAATGGAAATGAGCCTCATCGCTGAAGATGATTTTCTTCGAAAAATCAGGATCCACTTGTTGTTGTTCCATAATCCATTCAACGAACTCTCTTCGTGGTGCGTGGTCAGTAGGCTTCAGTTCTTGAGTCAATTGACCTTTGTAAGCCTGAAGATGCAAATCTTTCGTAAGAATACGCTGTAGAGAGCTTCTCGAAATGTCCAATTCTTGACCACGGTGCCGAATTGATGTTCCTGGAGTCTCAGCAACGCTCTCATAAACTGCTTCAATGTTTTGTATCGAACGACTTGTTGAAGGACGGCCAGAGCGTTTAAGATCACTAACTGATCCAGTCTCCTTGAATTTTTCAATTAATTTCTACACAGTTGATGAGGTTAAATCACTATTCCGACCATATTTTGTATCCGAACTGTAGCTGCCAAACTTTCATTATTTTTAAAATATTGTTCAACAATGAAAACACGTTGTTCTTTCGTGTAGCGCTCAATTTTTAGTAACCCTGAACTGTCAGCTGTCACGCTGTGTTGGCAACACTTTACCATACAAATGGCACCCAATTCAAATCTTATGTGAATTTTGGAACACCCTTTAGTTTATCTGGTATAAAAAAAAAATTTCAAGATCAGCAGTTTTCAGTAAAGATCGGAAAAAAACTTTGTTGAAAACTCATTTGGGGTATATTTTGTGAAGTGATTGATCATCAAATAATCGAAGTACGGAACACACTAATTGTGCAGGTCCGACTTGCACTTGGCCGGTTATTTTTAAAATATTGAGTTGGCTACTCGAGTCTATTTATAAGTTCTTTCATCGAAAAAGTTGAATGGATGTAGCCTGCTTAATTACAATCGATTTATTTATTAATAACAGTAAGGAATCTTTATTTTGCGATCTTTCTCATAAACTATGAGCTTAAGGCTCTAACCATAAAGCTTTTAAAAATAAAATCCACAACAAAAAGATAGGATTTTAGCCGTAAGCTGACTTTTTCAGCAAACAATGGGTTGAATGAAGGGGCTTTCAAGTAAAGAAGTTAATTTATTATTACTTCTAACAACTCGATATATTTGTTTTATTTTAAAGACACCCAACGGCAGATCATTATTTGATCACACAAACGTAATATAGCAAATAAAATAGTAAACAAAAAGTGCAACAATGCGGCAGAATATTATTTCTATACCTGAAGCTTCTACAACACTATCAGGGTTATTATTTACCGTAATGTATATAGATGGTCATTAGCTTATCTGATATTATGAAAAAGCCTTTTACTATAAAGAAATTTAATTATTAGGGTTATTAACTAATCTCACAGACTTCTACAGGTTTTCATTAATGAGACTAGACACAATTTGTTGATGCAACAGAAAGCAATGAAAATGTACCTTTTCATGTGCCTTTACTGTTTCGTAAATCCACTTAGGTAGTAACATTGCACATCCATAAAATACTCCTAGGACAATGCTTCACTGCACGAAAAGTATAGCTATCGCTACAGAAAGGTATTTCTCAAAATAGTCCATAACAGAATCTATAGGAAACCGAAAACAGAAATAGAAGAAACACAGTTTGGATTAGGAAATGACCTTGGAACGTAACAATAGACGAAACATGGATCCACCCCTACAATCCAAAAGGCAGTCTTCAGAGAGGCTGGAGCCGCATGAAAGCCGACCGAAGCGCACAAAAACACAAACATCAGCTGGAAAGATTTTGGCAAGTATGCACTTGAAATAACAATGGGATTACCTTGAAAAGGGTAAACAATCACCAGAGACTATTACGTAGGTTTATTGGGCCGTTTGAATGGTTAAATCAAGAAAAAAAGACCGCATTTAGCGAAGAAAAAAATGTTGTTGATAATGCACTAGCTCATCTATATAATATATATAAAATGCAACGTCTCTCTGTCTGTCTGTCTGTCTGTCTGTCTGTCTGTCCGTTAGTGCGCTTATCACTGGAGAACCACTTATCCGATTTACGTACTTTTTTTTAAAAAACATACATATGTTCTCTGGCCAGGTTATAGGCTATATTTTATTACGATAGGAAGCATAAGGAATGAGTAGTGACGTAAAATAGTGAATGATGTCGGAAAAAAGTTTGCCGCTAGCGCGTTGCCTTGCAATACACCGCCTAAACCATTAAATATGGAACAATATTATGTAGCAGAGAATATCTATAATCTATAATATATATAAAATGCAAAGTCTCTATGTCTGTCTGTCCATTAGTGTGTTTATCACGCGAAAACCACTTATCCGATTTATGTGTCTTTTTTTTTAAATTCATACATATATTCTTTGGCCAGGTTACATAATAATAATAATAATCTATATCTATAATATATATAAAAATGCAACGTCTCTCTGTCTGTCTGTCTGTCCATTAGTGCGCTTATCCCTCGAGATCCACTTATCCGATTTACGTGATTTTTTAAATTCATACATATGTTCTCTGACCAGGTTATAGATATATATTTTATTACATCTATAATATATATAAAAATGTAAGGTATATCTGTCTGTTTGTCCGTTTGTGCGCTTATCACTGGAGAATCACTTATCCGATTTACGTGCTTTTTTTTTAAACATGCTAAACCATTAAATATGGAACAATATCATGTAGCAAAGAATATCTATAATATATATAAAATGCAACGTCTCTCTGTCTGTCTGTCTGTCTGTCCGTTAGTGCGCTTATCACTGGAGAACCACTTATCCGATTTACGTGCTTTTTTGTTAAACATACATATGTTCTCTGGCCAGGTTATAGGATATATTTTATTACGTTAGGTGACATAAGGAATAAGCACTGACGATAATAGTGAATCAAGTCGGAGAAAAGTTTGCCGCTAGCGCGTTCTCTTGCAATACACTACCTAAAGCATTAAATATGGAACAATATCATGTAGCAAAGAATATAATATATATAAAATGCAATGTCTCTCTGTCTGTGTGTCTGTCCATTAGTGCGCTTATCCCTCGAGATCCACTTATCCGATTTACGTGATTTTTTAAATTCATACATATGTTCTCTGACCAGGTTATAGATATATATTTTATTACATCTATAATATATATAAAATGTAACGTATATCTGTCTGTTTGTCCGTTTGTGCGCTTATCACTGGAGAATCACTTATCCGATTTACGTGCTTTTTTTTTAAACATGCTAAACCATTAAATATGGAACAATATCATGTAGCAAAGAATATCTATAATATATATAAAATGCAACGTCTCTCTGTCTGTCTGTCTGTCCGTTAGTGCGCTTATCACTGGAGAACCACTTATCCGATTTACGTGCTTTTTTGTTAAACATACATATGTTCTCTGGCCAGGTTATAGGATATAATTTATTACGTTAGGTGACATAAGGAATAAGCACTGACGATAATAGTGAATCAAGTCGGAGAAAAGTTTGCCGCTAGCGCGTTCTCTTGCAATACACTACCTAAAGCATTAAATATGGAACAATATCATGTAGCAAAGAATATAATATATATAAAATGCAATGCCTCTCTGTCTGTGTGTCTGTCCATTAGTGCGCTTATCCCTCGAGATCCACTTATCCGATTTACGTGATTTTTTAAATTCATACATATGTTCTCTGACCAGGTTATAGATATATATTTTATTACATCTATAATATATATAAAATGTAACGTATATCTGTCTGTTTGTCCGTTTGTGCGCTTATCACTGGAGAATCACTTATCCGATTTACGTGCTTTTTTTTTAAACATGCTAAACCATTAAATATGGAACAATATCATGTAGCAAAGAATATCTATAATATATATAAAATGCAACGTTTCTCTGTCTGTCTGTCTGTCCGTTAGTGCGCTTATCACTGGAGAACCACTTATCCGATTTACGTGCTTTTTTGTTAAACATACATATGTTCTCTGGCCAGGTTATAGGATATATTTTATTACGTTAGGTGACATAAGGAATAAGCAGTGACGATAATAGTGAATCAAGTCGGAGAAAAGTTTGCCGCTAGCGTGTTCTCTTGCAATACACTGCCTAAAGCATTAAATATGGAACAATATCATGTAGCAAAGAATATAATATATATAAAATGCAATGTCTCTCTGTCTGTGTGTCTGTACGTTAGTGCGCTTATCACTCGAGAACCCCTTATCCGATTTACGTGTCTTTTTTTAATTCATACATTTGTTCTCTGGCCAGGTTATCTATAATCTTCTATCTAGAATATATATAAAATGCAACGTCTTTCTGTCTGTCTGTCCGTTAGTGCGCTTATCACTTGAGAACCACTTATCCGATTTACGTGTTTTTATACATTTAAACATATGTTCTATATAATTCGATATAAGCCTAGATAATGGGAGATAAGGAGAAATAATGGGAGATAAGTAGAGATAAGGCTCGATAATGGGAGATAAGGTGAGTTAATGGGAGATAAATATAAATAATGGGAGATAAGGAGAAATAATTTGAGATAAGCAAAGATAAGTCTAGATAATAGGAGTTATGGTGAGACAATGGGAGATAAGGAAAAATAATGGGAGATAAGGAGAAATATTGAGAGATAAGTCGAGATAAGCCTAGATAATGGGAGATAAGGTGAGATAATGGGAGATAAGGAGAAATAATGGGCGATAAGGAGAAATAATGGGAGATAAGGAGAAATAATGGGAGATGAGCAGAGTTAAGGGTAGATAAACGAAATTATGTAGAGATAATGGGAGATAAGGAGAAATATTGAGAGATAAGGGGAAATAATGGGAGATATTTTATTTCGTTGGATAAATTAAGGAATAAGCAGTGACGATAGTGGTGAATCAAGTCCACGCGAACGAAGCCGCGGGCCCGGCTAGTAAATCGATAAAATCAAAGGTGAAATTAGATCAATGGGACTATGAATTACTTTCTCATCCACTATATTAACCAAATCTGCCCCCAGCATTTATCACCTTTTTCCAGATTTAAAATGGTGGCTCCAGGGAAAGAGATTTTGCTTAATTACACTTTCTCGAGTTGGAAAAATCGACTTTTTAGAAAGTAAGTAATATACTCTGAAAATTTCAGCAGAAAATTTTCACGCGCGGCGTGGCAACTTACCTTTAGGCCGTTTACAAAGGTTTTGCTCTACCTGCGTTAAACATCTGCTGCTACTTTTATGATTCTAGAAAGTTAGAAGCAGGTAAAATGAGAGCTTACTATAATGGGTATAACATTTTTTCAGTTTGAGGCAAAATTGTAGCTCCAAAGGAAACAGTACGTTGATCTGCTCAGTACGAAAATATCGCTCACAGGACTAACATCACTCAGTAAACGTCTCGGATGATATTGTGCAAAATAGATAAAAAAATACGGGAAATTTAGTTCGAAGCGAGTGTGCAGACCACTTAAAAGACAGTTTTATGGTAATCAATTTTAAGATGAAAGTAATTCTAATTTTGCCAGTAAATCTGCAGAAAAAATTGTAAAAAATTCTGATTTGAATCCAAGCACTGATCCGAATTCTAGTTATTATATAGCATAATTTTTTTAGTTTTTACAACTTTACAACAAAAGTTGAAGTGTAAAGTTTGTGATGGAGACGTGAAATTTTTCAAACGAGATAAAACAGAAGTAGGTTTTAAGCTTTGTGTTGTGTGTGAATGCGGCGATACCCTCATTTAATCTAGCCCCAAAATTGTTTCATGTTTGTAATGAGATTACTCGGCTGTGGAATCGCTGGAGAGAACATTTTTTGCAGCCTGATGGATTTAGGAACGAAGCGCGCATCAGGGATGCCGAGCACAACCTCACCGATATCGCCGGAGAGGCCAGAATCGCACGGAGAGACGAAAGAACACTTGAAAATGAGGCGTATGAGGAGTCGGAAGAAATTTTGTATGCAGCTGATTGAACATAGGTAGATTTTATATGTGAAAATTCGTTTGTCAAAACTTTAAACGCGTTTTTCTCAAGACAGCGTTTTGTAATCAGCGTGCACGATAACTTAAAAACCTAAATTTTTAATATTTTTTTTATGAAAAAAAAAAAATGCTATTTTTGAGACCACCAATTTTGGAGGTCCACCATTTTGTGAATCTTTGCTCACACAAAATAATCAAGGAATTGAGTTTCGGATGCGAAGTGTGTGCATGTGAATCGAACGCCCGGCAATGGTCAACTCGTTCAACGAGCATTATTACGGTAGTGTTTCGATCCATTTAATTATTTTATCGATTGCAAACGAGAGAAACTAGAAATAAAGCAGAGTGTAGTGTTAGAATTAAGACAATAAGTAAAAAAAATTAGAGGTTTATGAGAATAATTCTGTGAAATTGTATGAAGCTAACGAAACGATAAGCAACGACTTTGATCGTTTTACTGCGTCTAAGGTGAGCGAACCACCAGAGAAGAGGTATAAACAACAGTTTTTTTTTCTTTTTCTCCCGTGTTTGAAAATAGACTATAGCACACGTAAAGTTTTTATAACAGAAAAAACAATGGATAGCGATGATTATACATCAGGAGACTCGAAAAGAGGAAGAGTCGAAGAAAAAGAAGAGCCAATGGGATTATTCAAGAAGAGTAAAAAGCTGATAAGAACACCACAGAAAGAGAAAAACGAAAGAGTAGATAGGTTAGAAAATTTGATAGAAATTATCACAGAGCTAATGTCAAATATAAAGGAAATAAAACAAGATCAGAAGAGATACCAACAAGAGTTGAAGGAACTAAGAAAGGAGAATGAAGTATTGAAAGAGGAAAATAAGATAATTATAGAAAACATAAGAAGTGTGAATTTGAAGATGAGTAGGCTGGAAAAACACAACGTAAGAAATAATATTGTAATATCGGGACTGAGATTTGAAGCGAATAGCCAATCAGATCTGAAAATGGGTGTAGAACATTTTATGGAGAGGAGTATGGACACAAAAGTACAGATTAAAGATGTGATAAAAATAGGAGCGAATATATACAAGATAGAACTTGGAAACACGGGAGATAAAGAAACTGTGATGAAAAATAAAAACAAACTGAGAAATTTAAGAGAGAGAGTTTACGTAAATAACGATTTAACAAAAGATGAACGGGAAATTCAAAAGAAATTGAAGCATATAGCAGAGAATGAGAGAAAGAATGGAAAAAGAGTGAAAATAGGATATCAAAAAATCATAATCGAAGGAAGAGAATATAAATGAGACATTGAGGAAAAAAAACTGAAAGAACAAACAAAGAACACTACGACCATTAAGTCAAAAAACTGAGAAAAAGAGAGAGATAGGTAGATTGACGACGACCCTGGCAAAGATAAAGGATACGGAAGAGAGGACTAATAAAAGCAATACAAATAAGAAGATAATCAAAGAAATAGATAGGAAGACAGAAATGGGAAATTATTATCGAGTTATTAGAATGAGAACACGGAATAATAGGGGTATAAATATAATAATATCCATTTAACGCAAAAACATTTTTTCGTCGGAATAATGCGTTACGGTTTTATTCTGGCAATCGTCTCGCGATTCCCTCCCAGTTCTTTAACGTGACTCCCCATTGGGGTCGCGACCCACATTTTACGAATTACTCATAGAAGGGAAGCAAAACGTAATTATTGTCATGTCGGCGAAGCCGCGCGAATCTTGTATATTTACTTCCATTCTTAACATACGCTTATTTCCTTTTAACCCGATTTAAATCAATTTACATGACGTAAAAGCACATACTTGTTCCTCTCTTCACATTATTATCATAAATATTCCTGCTGGTACTTTTTAACCAGAAAGGTCCAATTCAATTTAACCGCCGCGAATATTAGGTCGAAAATAATTTCCCTGGAGGAGGATCTTAGTATGGAAAGACATTTTCCATTTTTCCTTTGCCGTCGTGGAAATGCGAAAATGATAAAAATAATTGAGACGAGGTGCGATGCATTTTTAAGAAAATGTGGTGAACTATTTTTTTATTCTCAGATTATATTATTATATATAGTAAATCCCAAGATATAAGGGCCTCCCTTTTTGCTTTTTCAATGGGGCAATAAACGACCCTATTAAGGTTTTGTGCATAGTTGCCAGGTATTACGATAAACGTATTTTTACTTTACCTGCTTTGTATACCGCCCTTACTTGTACCTGCAATCATATTGGATCTATTTTTACCTATATACTTGATAATATAGGCCTAATGACCACAGGTCCCTATTAAGATTCGGAAGATCCTTTTCATTATTTTTATTTTTAGTTTTACTTACAACTTACAACGTAAAGGTTCTATTTTAATTATGTGGCGTCCGTGGGAAAATTGCAATAGTGGCTATCGCAAGAGAAAACATTTATCACTTGACGCTAAACAAATAGTGAAAAATGTTTACGACAGTTTAGTAAAAATAAATTTGAATAAACAAAGTGCAAAGGGTATTGTAGGAAAGCATCACTCAGGAGCAGGAAAAAACGGAAATATTTTCAAATGCATCATGTAGACGATTGTGAAAAAGACGTCATCAGGAGAAAAATATATTCTATGTATGAAGAGCAGTTGGTGCCGACACTAGACAAAATAAAATTAAGACTGGTGCAGGACGGGATCAATATACATTGTGGCCGATCAACCCTTCACAGAATTCTCTTAAGAATGGGATTCACATTCCGAAAAATCAACAAAAGGCAAGTAGTGATGGAGTCACAAAGATTACGAATCTTGCGACATACTTATTTACAAAAAATTAAAAACTATCCATCAGAGAACTGGCCAATAATTTACCTTGACCAAACATGGTTCGATAACCATGACACTGTGCAAAAAGGGTGGGTTGACAGCAGTACAAAATGTCAGACTAACGCACCTGTAAATAAAGGTAAACGAATAACCATGTTGGATCTAAAAGGGCTGGGTTTCAAATTGTCTATTATTATCTGCAAAAAACATAAAAGATTTTTTAGTTTGGACTATCACAAAGACACGACCGCAGAACTTTTTGAAAATTGGTTTTAAAATTCCCTTTTGCCAAATGTTCCCGAACAGAGTGTTATAGTTAAGGACAATGCAAGTTACCACAGTCTCCTACTAAATAAGGTTCCTAATGCAGCCAACACCAAATCGGAAATACAGGAATATATGTTAGAAAATGACGTTTATTTTGACCTTAGTTATAAAAAAGTGATCTTTTGGAAGTTTTGAAAGACTATAAATTGAAAAAGAAATATGTTTGTGATAGTATGTCTGAGAAAATGGAACACACTGTTTTGTGGCTTCCTCCGTATTATTGTGCATATTTGGCATCAAGTTAAATCAAATATAACGGCACAAAATGTTTCTCCTACTTTAAGCATGTCAGTGGTTGAATTAGTAAAAAAAGTTTTAAATGATATACCTTATGAAAGCTGGAAGAATTCCATTCAGCACGTTGTTAAAGTTCAAGATTCATATAATTATGTAAATAATATAAAACCACTGATAATTACCTCAGCTGATGACATCCGAATTAGGCTTAAGTTAAAATATATTTTTATTTATACAATAGGTCCCCTTTTGTAAACTCCATTCATTCAAACTGTGTATTTGTACTTCTTACCAATTTGTTTTTACATGCATCTATAAATGAACGTCTCCAAAAACACTTATAAATTTATTTATTTGCATTAATGAATCAAAATTTTTAAGTCCATCTCTGCAACCTATCATAAACAAAAGGTCAGAATTTTTATATTGCCCACTTAAAACGGCAAAAATCAGGATCTTATATTTTGGGACAGGCTATACAGGGCGTTCTCTAAGTTATGGTATTTGTTGAATAAATACACACTACATACACGCGAAATATAGCCTTTCTAACACTTAAATAATGAAGAACCCAAACTCTCTGAAGCTTACGGACAATGTCTTAACCAGTGGTGTAACCAGTTTCATGGGCGGGAGAGAAATCACTAAAGGTAAAGCCGCTTATAGAAGGACAGAGGCACCAACTGAAAAACAGGGGGCGCCAATTGATAACCGGAAAGGAAGAGCGTCTTGAAGAAAGAAAACCTTTCTTTCACTGGAGTTAGATTTTTTACAAAAAAGGACGCTTTTATACAGTGAAACTTTTAAAAAATACACTCGATTGTCCTTACAAATGAACCCTTTTACACATTGGATCTCCATTGAAAAAGCTCTGTTCCTAAGAGGGTGTTATTTTTTATATGTAGAGTGGTGAAAGGGGTATCATGAGAGAGGTGTTTGACGACTGGTAGGGCGGCATAACAATAGGTGGTTCTAAAATAAATAATCTACGATATGTCTTGGCAGTACAGACTTAATATCGTCAGCAACATATACGGGCTACAGTTGAATAAAACCAAGACGAAAGTGATGATCATTGACAGAGTCCGAAACAATCAGCCTTATGTTTGAAACATTGCAGAGTATGAAACAGTCAGTCACTTCAATTACCTCGGTTCAGTAATAACAAACCCCGGCGGATGTGAGAATAAAATACGCAAACGTCCTGCTATGGCCAAAACAACGATCACCAAGCTAACAAAAATATGGTGAGACAGTGACTTGACGCAGAATACAAAATTACGACACATTAGCACACTAATATTCTCAATTGCTACATACGCTAAAACCTGGGCCATTAAAAAAAATGACAAGAAACGCATCAGCGTGGGTATACAGAAGGATGATTCGAATACCCTGGAGAGCGCACTGCACTAATGCTTCCATCCTAGATGAGTTCAACATCAAATCAAGACTGACTGCTATAGTCAATAGAAACATACTGAGATACTTTGGTCACATAGCAAGAGGGAGGAACACAGTAGAGCGGTCGATTGTAGAAGGTAATGTCGAAGGCAAAAGAAGGAGAGGACGGTTTCCCACACGGTGGTCGGACCATATTAAAACAACAACTGCCCTCACATTCCCAGAAGCATCACATCAAACCCAAGACCGGGTAAAATAGTGGCACAAATACCATGATATCACCACATTCTTACGTAGGATGACAGATAGAGTAGGAGAAAGAGGTATATACTCCTCTGAACTCTCCTTGGCTACGCCACCGATTTTACAAATAAAAATTTATCATCGGACTTCCATTTTCTTTGTTTAATTTGACTTACAACCTTTCAATCGTTTTTATTCGTATTATCATTATTATTGCTAAGATAATAAGTTACGTGGTGCGCTCTAGAAGTTCTCAGACTAACGCTATAAATTTTGTAGTAGTTACTTTTAGGCTCCGTGGCTCCTGTTACTTTGAAAGTACTTCCTTCTTTACCGGAATGGACTGGTTTCACCGTTTTTTTTTCACTTGTCGAACATTTTTTGAGAGGTCAGTGCTGTCACTGCCTCTAGCACCTTCAGCGCCGTCAACTTCTCTTGGAGCGGCACTTATAAGATCACTTCGGTGTCTGTCTGTCCGTCTGTCTATTCGTTTGTCACACCCGATTTTCTCCGAAATTATTTGACGTAGACAGTTGAGATTTGGGACTAATAGAGAAATTGATGGCCTCATCAGAGCCGTGTAGTTTTGAAGGTTAAATTTTGACTTAAGGGGTTAGTTTTGGGGGGTGAAATCGGAAGTGAAACAAAAAATTTTTTACTAGGTCATCGAGTGGGGTGTCAAATGAAAGCTTGTAAAAACACGAGTTCAAAAATATATATAATGTCTTACATGCGTACAGTTTTCTTTGTATTATTTCGGAAAAATCGCGAACAATCGCTGTCCCCCCCTCTATCTCGAAAAGTCCTGATCCAAAAACTTTGAAAAAATTCTGGAATATTCTCCACGGGGTGTAGATTAAACGAAAATTATCATTACCTTTAATAATCTATCTGGAATATATTAAAAAAAAAAAAATTCAAGGTCATCAGTTTTCAGTAAAGATCGGAAACAAACTTTGTTGAAAACTCATTTGGGGTATGTTTTGTGAAGTCACTGATCCTTTTATACCTCCGTAACAAAAATTTTTATTTCAGGAGGAATCAATGTACGGAACACTAATTGCCTAAGTTCAAATTGCACTTGACCGGTTATTTATTTATTATATAGGGGAACAATCTGAAGCCATAGGGTGCTAAATAAGGCAAACAAGGGCATGCAACTTTTTCGCTGATTGCAGGACTTTCGGTATGCTTGTCGTATTGCGCCAAAATTTGGCCACCTTAAATCGCGAAAATTGTTCAAAAATTTGCGTACGGCTCAGGGCGTTGTCCCCAAATGTTTTATCAATTATTTCATACATTTTAGTAGTCCTTCTCCTGGGTTTAAAACAGAATTTCCCACGCACGCCCTGATCTCCCTTGTCCATTGTAAAAACCGCAGAGAGATAAATTAGATCTCTTTGCAAACGTGCATATAAAACAAAGTGAACGAGTTATCATGTTGAAACTGATCATGCAGCGTTGTTAGAGATGTACCGACTGTGACTTATCGGCGAGAGTCGATACTATTTCGCGTTCTTGCTCTATAGAGTGCATTTTTTAAAAAATTTTAAATAAACCGAATTGTGTCAATAAAATGATAATACTGGTTAAGATTTCTCACAGTATATATGTATAATGATAAAACTATATGTCACTCAAGCGTCCCCTGTCCGCCTCTCTATAAATTCAAATTAAATTTTTATCCCTGCGTACACTATTGATGAACACGCCTACAACTTTTAGGTATGCTGTCAGATCAGTACCGGTGCGAAGAAAAAGGTTAACACGGAAAAATTATTTAATATCTCCAGATGTAAATACCAGCCTCTTTGACAGGTCTTGGACAGCCTGCTCCCCTGAACAGTTACAAGAGATTTCTCTACCACTCACAGTGAACCTGGTAAAGTCCGTTCATACATACTTAATCCTTTTATGGTTTTCTTTGGGCACTTCAGAAGCAGGTAAATCATGGATCGTACTTAAAAATATGATATCTGTTCGTTTTACCTGCGTGTGAACCACAAAGGTGGATCTTAAATAATTATTGATGAAATTTTAGTATGATGTTAATGGTGGTTATAAAACATGGCATTTACCCGAAAATAATTTGCCTAATCCATATTGGCACTTACTGTCTAGTAATATAAATACAGCCGCCACTTAGTTTAAGCTTTGTAATTATTGTTACTTCGTGTGCAATAGAGTAGCTTAGTCATGGAAAATATTTGCGAGTCAAGTGTATTTCAACAGGTTACCCCGTGCAAAAGTAGAAAACACTTATCTACTGATGCCAAGGAAATTGTAAAGAATGTTTGTTCAACCCTAATGGAACGTGGTAATGTTAGCAAGCGCTAGAACTAACGGCCACATTAACGAACATTCCAACATCAACCGTATGGAAAATACACCCTATTTTAGTGAGGAAGAAGAGAAGTGATGCTGGCATTTTCCCAAGGATAGATGGAAGTGATCAAGATATAATACGGAGTAAAATTTACAAGATATACGAGGAACAAAGTGTGCCCACATAGGATAATTTAATGAAAAGGCTTGAAAGAGTTGAAACCGTGATTAAATGTAGTAGGACAACATTATGGAAGTGTATTCAACACATGGGTTTCAAATTTAAAAAACTTAATAAGACAAATCTTAATGTCCAAGAGAATTCAGGAATGGCGACTGGAATATTTAGAAAAATAAGGTTTACAGAGACGAGCAAAGGCCAATTATGTCTGCAAAGAACATAAAAGATTCTTGTCTCGATTACCATGATTTGGTTCAAAAACAAGATAATTCCGAACATACCTCCAAATAATGTAATTGTGATGGACAACGCAAGCTAACATAGTAGGGAGTTAATCAAAGCTCCCTGCTCAAACGATACAATGATTGCTTTTAAAATAATGATCAGTGACTTCACAAAACACACCCCAAATGAGTCTTCAACAAAATTTGTTTCCAAACTTTACTGAAAAACTGATGACCTTGAAATTTTTGTTTTTTTTATATACCAGAAAAATTATTAAAGGTAACGCACTCGTGATACTTTTCGTTCAATCTACACCCCGTGGAGAATATTCCAAAATTTTTTCAAAATTTTTTGATCAGTACTTTTCGAGATAAGGTGGGGGGACAGCGATTTTTCGCGATTTTTTAAAAATAATACAAAGAAAAGTGAGCAAGTATTGCATTATATATATATATATATATATATATATATATATATATATATATATATATATATATATATATATATATATATATATATATATTACTTCATTTGACACTACATTCGATTAAATTGTTTTTCACTTCCGATTTCACCCCTCAAAACTAACACCTTAAGTCAAAATTTAACTTTCAAAGCTACACGGCTCTGATGAGGCCATCATGTTCTATATTATTACCAAATTTCAACTTTCTATGATAAATAGTTTCGGAGAAAATCGGGTGTGACAGACAGACAGACACCGAAGTGATCTTATAAGTGTTCCGTACGGAACACTAAAAAGGAATATGTCTGTCACAATTATGCAAAGGATATAGGTCATACAGTTTTAAGGTTTCCACCATACCATTGTATATTTAATCCTATAGAGCATATTTGGCATCAATTGGAATTTGCCATTCGTCGTAATAAGATTTGCCCCACTGTACTGAAATTGTATGGATTCTCGTCTGCCCAGTAATCATAAATTTTTTCTGTTAGGTTTGCCGTTGCTGACAAAATGACTTTCATCTGTCCATGATATGTGATTCAGAAAATAATGTTCTTCGTTATATTTAATCATCAGTTCTGCTACAAATCTCAGTCGTCGTTCCAAATTCAAATGGTGTTAATAGCTGACGATTATGCCTTTTACAGTCGTGGTATTTGTTAGCTTTCAGAGATTTCCGAATAGCCCTATAAGATACATACAATTATCTGCTTGCTTGCCTAATTGAATTATATGGATGGTTATAAATAAGGACACCCAAATATGCAAAGCGCATATATTGCATATTTTGCATATTATATGCATTTTTCTAAATTATTGCATAAATGCTTTAAAAATAGCATATATGTGCATATTTGAAGGAATTTATAATAATGTAGGTCTTTGGCAGGCGTTTTCATTTATTTTTCGGAATAAGGGTTAATGTTTAGGCCGCCGCCGTCGCGCCGGTGGTTTTCCCCAAATAAATTTTATTATTTTATGGTCAGTAAAAACTAGTTAGTAAACCCCAGACGGCCATCAGAGCATACTTGTATTATTAATTTATTAGATTTCATTTTTGGTTGTGCTTTTAAAGTGGTTACGTCGATTTGTGCTTTTTATCTTGTGAGTCATATTTTACTACAGTGAAACGCCCAAAGCCAGTAGTGTGTCAGTGTGGATTAAACCATACAAAGAACTAAGAATAGATATGGGAAAAATCTACTGTTCTGCATGTGTTAAAATTGTAAGTATAATTTTTGAATACCTATTGAATATACAGGGTATTTTATTTTCGTTTAATATTTAAACATAACGAAATTTTTGTCAGGATTTTGCATATTTACAACATGTATGTGCATATTTTAAGAAAATTATTTGCATATTTATGCGCATATTTTAAAGTTTTTCACTTGCATATTTGGGTTTCCTTAGTTATAAATATTACATAATTTCGATTACTTTTTTATCTGTTAAAACAGTTTTTCTTTTAGAAATCTCCTTCTGTCCAAAAAATACATCCATATTGCTCCTCAAATAGTATAGGATGATCCGGGATATACCTGTCGGGGTAACGTTCTCGATACAGTCTAACGGCTTTCTGAGAATTTCTTCCTCCTCCTACATAAATGAGGCCCATATCTACCTTTCCAGAGTGGAAAATCACTTCAAACAGAAGCTATTAACTCACTGTTTACTTAGTTTAACTCTATGAAATTGAATAGATGTGCAGACAAGAGCTGTCAGATTAAAATATGACAGCCGCCTACTAGATAAATTGTTTGAAAACCGGCAAACGTGGCATATGATCCATGGCAACCGCGATGACCAAAAAATAATATTTTAGAGGGTTTTAGCTGCATAACTTTTTTGCAAAACAAATTAGAAAAAGACAGTTCAAGGAAAAACTACTGATCACTACAAAATGTCAAATACATCAGTATACTCTTTAACATGCACTATAGCATTCTACATTTAAAAAAAAATATCCAGCAATTTTCCATAAATCGGGGCCGGAGGTCTAAAAATGTACATTCATTTTAAAAAATCATGGCAGTTTAACCCACATTCAACAGATATGATAAGCACACTCATCAAAATGTCATAAAAAACTATGCTACGCTACTGACCAAACTGGACTTTATTAAAACTTTGTTAAAATAATGAGATAAGCGCAGCGGGTTGGAGGAGGTAAATCCCATAATGTACACAATATATTTCACGGATTTAGGGATAAAATATCCGAACTGACAAGGGATAGCACTACCCAGCGAGTTATAAAGTTTGAGCAAATGACCGAGTTGGTGTATCTGAACTGACTCTATTCCGTAGAGCGGAACGGAAGAAAATATTTAAAAGATAAACGAGTTAATAAAAATACGTGGAAGTGGGACAAAGCAAGTTACAGTAAATATGCTGGAAAATAAACTATACAGCTTGTAAGCCACATCAACCTCAATTTCTCCCTTTTTTTAGGTTCTTTCCCCGAAGACATGGTTGTAATCATTAATGGTACCTACAACTGTTTATAATGCTCGTAAAAAATAAATAAATGTTTTCTCAAAATTATACGTTATATTGCTACTTCAAATTCAACATGTTATACCAAATCTCAAAATCCAAATCTCATTTAATAAGGGCCACTTTTTTATTTTTGGCAGCGTACAAAATATATGAGCATTTTCGTAAATTGTTGGTATGTTAGCGGCTCATTAGACTCGTTTTAAATCGTTCCTTGGACCTCGCTCTCACTTAGAAGTGTCCCTTCTTCTGTTCTCATATAAATATTCCTGGCTTGATATCCGTTTTTCTTTTGTTTTACTTTTTGGTAAAACGATTTGATCTCCTTGTTTTGGAATTTTTCTTCAATACCTTGGATTATTCTTTCAATATATTGTCTTTTTAAAGTTCTGCATTTCTTTTGAAAGGCTCTCCGTTTGTTCCTATAATTTTGCTTGTTATCTTCACTGGCGTTGGTAAGCATTTTTTGTCTTGCCATTCTTTTATCGTCTGCCAGGTCTTTGCATTCTTTATGGAACCATTCTTTCCTTTCTGTCTTTTCGGTCTGGTTCCCAAAGGTTTCTTTGCTGACTCTCTCTATTACTAATTTTATTTCTTCCCATCTGGGGACCATTCCTATATCATGTGCAACGCTCTGCAATTCAGCATTCATTTTTTCTCTATATTTTCTTCCGATCTCTTCGGTTTTTAGCTGGTCTACAATATACTTTCGTATTTAAACTTCCCACACACTCTACTCTCACTAGGAAATGGTCTGATCCACAGTCCGCCCTTCTCATGCTTGTGACGTTCGTGATGAGCCTTTGGTGTTTTTGTTCGATCAGCACATGATCAATCTGGTTAATCGTTCTTCCTTCAGGGGAAGTCCATGAGCCCTTATAAATTTCTTTTTTCTGCAATTGTATATTTTTATTATTAGTCCATGTTCCATGGCAAAACTTATCAGTCTTACGCTGTTCTCATTAGTTTCTATGTGTTTACTGAACATTTAGCTGTGAAAAAGATCTGTCCCCGATGGATTCCGCATAAATTGACCGAAACTCGAAAACAGGCTCGTGACAATTGGTGTAAGGAAAAAAACATCATAACAGGAGATGAAACTTGGCTATATTCGTACGAGTCAGAAACTGAGCAACAATCAACTGTTCTGTTTTAAGACGAATCGAATCCAACAAAAGTGGTTCCTTCGTGAAGAACTTCCAAGAAAATGATCGTTGTATCTTTGGTTATACTGGACATGTTGCAAACATTGCTTTAGAGGATCGAAGAAACAGTTAATGCTGAATGGTATGCAACAATTTGTTTGCAATGAAATCAGGAAAAATGACCGAAAATCTCGCGTTATTCTTCATCGTGACATTGCTAGCTTTCACACAGTACGTCAAACAATTGATTACACAGGCCAACGATGAAAAAACTTTTTTAATAATTTTACTTAATTCCTATATTTTTCGGTATGCTGAGTCCGAAAATAATAATAAAAATTTTTCACATTTTACTATTCAAAATGTGAAAAGTTTATTTTTTATCATTCGAATATTATTAGGTTGGCAATAAAATCAAAATTTTATAAGGTTGGCAGTAAAATCAAATGTTGTTAGGTTGGCAGTTCCGATAAATGTCAGAGCTGTTTATTTTCTTCTAGTTAATATAACCTCGCATTGCAGTATTTAACCCATGTGCTTTAATTCACGCTCAAAGTATGGCTAATCGTGGTTGTAAACTCTTCCAACACTTTTTGTTATATATGTGGTGAGTTTGTAGTTAAAAAAACATCAAAGAAACATTGATGTTTCTGGATATAACTCCAAAAATAAGAAAGTAATTGTCTATCCTAACTTTACTTCAGCTAATCGGCCGGTAGAAGATGGACCGGGACTTCATATCCCTGAGCCATCTCAGTCTATTGATGACGTTTTACAGTCCAGTCCCGAATTTAATGAAAGTCGACTGGATGATGATGAGTTTCAATGTTCTCTAGAAAATTTAAAAACCGCAGTTGTCTACACAAGCTAAGTTAAATGATTTAGTGAGAGATTTGGTTTTGACTAAGGAAAAAAGCAGAATTGCTTAGTTCTAGGCTGAAAGAAAACCATTCATTGGAATCTGGAACATCTATTTCCCATTATAGAACAAGAAATCAACAGTTTGCTCAGTTTTTCAAGCAGGAAGAGGATTTGGTTCACTGCCATGATATTGGTAGACTAATGAACGAATTTGGCATTGAGTACAAGAAGGAAGATTGGAGGCTTTTTACAGACTCATCAAAAACTAGTTTAAAAGGTGTGCTGTTACACAACGCTAATACTTATGCTTCACTGCCTGTTGTTCATTCAGTTCATATGAAGGAAACTTACGATAATCTTAACATGATTTTACAGAAAATTGACTATCCAGCTCACGATTGGATGCTATGTGGAGATTTAAAAGTTGTCTCCATGATCCTTGGTCAACAAAAGGGATTTACAAAGTTTCCATGTTTTATATGTAAGTGGGCCAGCAGAGCAAGGGATCAACATTGGTCCAAAAATCAATGGCCGTAAGAAAAACTTTAACTCCTGGCAAGAAGAACATTTTGCACAAAACTTTAGTAGACCCAAAAAAGATTCTTCTACCACCACTACATATCAAGTTAGGCTGAATGAAACAATTTGTGAAAGCCTTGCCTAAAGATGTTGAATGTTTTAAATATTTGTGGAAAAGATTTCCTTATTTATCGGAAGCCAAACTGAAAGAAGCGGTTTTCGTTGGGCCTGATATTCGTAAAATGATGTTCGATTGCAACTTTGAAGCAAGGATTATTACAAAGGAAAAGGAGACTTGGATATCATTTAAAGAAGTTTTTGGGCAATATGAAAGACCCTAACTATCAATTTATGATAGCTAATATGATAGATAAGTTCAAAAATATGGGTTGTCTGATGAGCCTTAAAGTTCACTTCTTGCACGAACATCTTGACTTTTTGCCTAAAAACTTAGGCGATGTGAGTGAAGAGCAAGGGGAATGGTTCCATCAGGACATAAAGGAGATGGAGAAACGGTACCAGGGATGGTGGAATATCAACATGATGGATGATTACTGTTGGTCACTTCATAGAGAACAACAAAATGCATCACATCGGAGAAAAGACTATACAAGAAACTTCACAGAGAAAAGGGAAAGGATATACAAAAAAGTAATCACCTAAAATATTCGCATTGAAGTGAAATATGTTATTGTGAGTAAAAATTGTAGCCTAATCAAATAAAAGTACGGTTTAAGTTTTTATTTTTTATGTATCATATTTTCCCTATTTTGAAATTTAATCGATGTCATATTGTGAGCGAACTGTGGGTGATACAAAAAAACTGATACCAAATACGGTTTTAGCCCCCAAAAATACATAACACTTAGATGTATTGGTTTAGAAAGTTTTTACAAATATTTTTTTTGTAGGCCTGTGTTATTTGACGGAGAAAAAAAAAAGAAAAAACATCGAATTAATGTCTCACTGCCTGTATTCACAAAAAAATTTTTTCTTTCATTGTTTTTGTAAAAACTTAAAAGGTAGCATTAGGCAAATAGGTAAAAAATTTTGGTCTACTATGTATTCATACTTTGAATATCCTACAGTTAATGTTCTTGAGCCTTGGACAGATAATTGAGCTAAAAGAATAATTGATTTTTTAACGAGATTACGTATATTTTCAATTCTCTCTTCTCTTTTTTAAATGTGCCAATCCACTATTGTAAAGATTACAATGAAATCTGAATAAAATGACCTTTTAAATTATGTAATGTTTCAATTTATTGCCTTAATACCATTCAGACGGTTAATTCAATTTGCTATTTAAATTTATTTGACTGACTATAAAATTAATTAATCATTTCTATAAATGCCCGTCTGTTGCCGTCCATATTAACAAGTTCAAGAAAATTTTAACCCAAACCGATCTCTTGGCTTTTAAATTCTGTGCTTGCAAAGTCTATTTCTATATTATCCCAAAACCTAGAAGCTCTTTAGGAGATAATTTTTTTTAAAAATTGTCCATTTTAGCGTTTAGACTACGTACCATATAATTTCTCACAAATATCAAACCAAAATAATTTTGTGGGTTGATTTAAAATTAGAACAAATCTGTTTTCGTTTTTAGGGCACAGGATTATAGCAGGAATAAGCCGTGTGCTAAACAAAAAAAAGGCTGTGATATTATCTCCGCTTACCAGTTGCTCTAAATCTGGATGCACCCTCTTCACATCTTTCTCTGTTATATAATAACAATTTACAGGTTTTCCATGGTCCAAAATAACCTTTGTCATCACCCCCTCCAAAGCCACCTGAAATAAAAAGAAAATCATGAAGACGTTTACAATGAATTTATTAAAATAAAATGAGAATAACAATTGTTAAAAGTATTTTAGATTATATAAAGGGTGTCCCAAAATTCACGTAAGATTTGAATTTGGCGCCATTTGTATGGTAAAGTATTGCCAACAAAACAAAAAACACAGCGTGACAGCTGACAGTTCAGAGTTATTAAAAATGGAGCGCTACACGAAAGAACAACGAGTTTTCATTGTTGAGCAATATTTTAAAAATAATGAAAGTTTGGCAGCTACAGTTCGGAATTTTCGTACAAAATATGGTCGGAATAGTGATTTAACCTCATCAACTGTGTAGAGATTAATTGAAAAATTCAGGAAGACTGGATCAATTAGTGATCTTAAACGCTCTGGCCGTCCTTCAACAAGTCGTTCGATACATAACATTGAAGCAGTTGCTGAGACTTCAGGAACATCAATTCGGCACCGTGGTCAAGAATTTGATATTTCGAGAAGTTCCCTACAGCGTATTCTTACGAAAGATTTGCATCTTCTTGCTTACGAAGTTCAATTGACTCAAGAACTGAAGCCTACTGACCACGCACAACGAAGAGAGTTCGTTGAATGGATTATGGAACAACAACAAGTGGATACTGATTTTTCGAAGAAAATCATCTTCAGTGATGAGGCTTATTTCCATCTTGATGGCTTCAATAATCGACAAAATTGTCGCACTTTGGGTTTAGACAAACCACACGTGACTGTTGCGAAACAAATGCATCCACAACGTATCACTGTTTGGTGCGGATTTTGGGCTGGAGGCATCATCGGACCATTATTCTTCGAAAATGCGGTTGGCCAGGCAATAACAGTTAATGGTGATCATTATCGCGATATGATAATCCAGTTTTTTGTATCTAAATTGCAAGATATGGATGTGGACGACATGTAATTTCAACAAGACGTTGCCACATGCCATACAACCCGAGAAACAATACAATTACTGCATGAGTTATTTCCTGGTCATGTAATATCCCGTTTTGGTGATTAGAATTGGTCGTCCAAATCATGCGATTTAACGCCGTTGGATTTTTTTCTTTGGGGTTTTTTAAAGTCTAAGGTTTATGTCAACAAGTCCACGACTTGCAAGAGGAAATTAAGCGCTGTATCCACGAAATTTAGTCACATTTATGCAAAACGGTCATGGAAAATTTCGACAAAAGAGTGCGTATGTGCCAGTAAAGCCGTGGAGGCCATTTACCCTATACTGTATACTTTATGAATTAATAAAAAAATCACAATTATACAAAATTACTTCTAGCTTGAATTTTGGGACACCCTTTATTTAAATCAAATTATATTGTCAAACTTTTCCGAGAAATTAGATCACATGCTCAATTGCTGATTAATCTGCAACAACTATTAGGTTTAAATAATATCGATATATATCGTCATGTTATAGACTCTAGAATTAAGATTTAAAAAAAAAAGAAGGAAGAAGAGAAAAAAAAAGGAAAAAAGGGAAAAGGTAGGAAGAAGAAAAAAGTAAAAAGGGAAAAAATAAAAGGAAAAAAAAGAGAAAACAATTAGACGAATAAGATGCATTTGTATACAATGAGGGAATAGTGGAAAATCCTTTTTTTTTTGTTTTTTATTAAAAAAAAAATATAAAAAAGCTGGCCAGTTGGTTATCGCTAGTTTCAAAACACTCCCACACACACATACGCAATTGTTAAAGCAATATAAATTAATCTACTGGATTCTTCTAGAAACTAAAAAGAATGAGAATATAGCACAAATATAATAAATAAATTAGTTTTTTGTCGACCCCCATTTATTGTATTATTTATGAATAATAATGAAAATTCAATTTTCCCTCCATTTGCCACAAATAAGGAGTCGTACACCTGCAATAATAATAAAGTTAGAGTCTCAATTTCACCAGTGAACTGCAACTGAAAGGAAGATGAAATGGCAACATAGGTAACACGAACTTTAGAAAATGGTCTAGAAGGATGGGACTGATGGATGAACCCATTGGTGTTCCGAATATTTGTCTGTAAAATTTATCATTTAATCATATATATATTCGTAAATATTGAAACAACATCCAAGGAGATTAATATGTAATTTTTTGGTGGCACAACGTTGTTAATATCATTAACGAAAGAAAAGGTATCTTTAATATTGTAATTAGAATTATCCTCCATAGCCTGATATGTCAATGTCTAATATCTTAAGCAACGGCCTAGTAGCTATTTATATCTAAAAACGTGTCATTTTCCCTTTAAGAAGTATTTACGATTTGTTAATTATGGAACAGAAAATACTTCTCAGTGCATTAAGGAAGCTCATAACTGAAATTACCTTCATAATGAGAAAATCACGTTTATGCTAAGTTGGGGAATGGGGAAAAATTAGATTCATATTAAAATCTGTGTTTCATACTAGCGCTACGTAGTATTATGTGCAATTATATTGGTATTAAACAGAAAAACTAATTAGGGAAGTACAGGGAAGATACTTACAAATATCTTTATAAATGAAGAAAAAAATAAAATAAAATCCTAGTGTCCATATGCATGATCTTTTTTTATGGGACAGCACACGTACTACAGGAAAATATCTAACGCGCTACAGGAGGGCTGCGTGTGCAGAAAAGTGATTCACGTTGGTCTTGAATTGTTGCAAATTGTACTCTGTGGGAAACACCGTCCTGGGTAATTAATTCCATAGAGGATGAGGTTCTCCATATAAAAAATGTATGAATAATGTACTATGAGGAGTGATAAACTGAACCTTAAAAAGATTACTGCGACGTGTGTTCCTATCTTACACCATCGAACATTTTCCATAAAAGTATTTGTAGAATACTCTCCGCCAATTATTCCCTCTTCTGAACAGAATCCAATAAATGCAGAATATGTCTGGAACCAGATTCCTAAACATGGGAGCACTGTTTCATCGTTCATCGAATGTACAGTGGATATTGAGGGTAAAGCTTTCTAGTACGAAATAATATTCCCAGCGTAAGCAGCTCCCTTTGCTACGCATGTCGCATGTCATGTACATGTTAAGATATATTTACCCCAAAATTAAAGCCCAGCAAGTTGAGTAACGATTCTAGAGGAATGGATCATCCCGATATAACTATGTCGGGTTCTGAACCGTTAGCTTTTTAGAACACGACTGAACTCTAGTGCAATCCTAGCAGAAAAGATATATATATATATATATATATATATATATATATATATATATATATATATATATATATATATATATATAGGATAAGTTGAAAAGTCTGCGCACTGATTTTAGTTTGCTCGCGTATTTTTTTTTCTATTACGAGGGCTACCTTTAAAGTTTTTGCAAAAAGAATGAAAGAAAGAAAAATTTCTGATGCAAATCGTTTTATTGTTTTTCTAAATATTCGTCTTTAAGTTTTATACACTTTTGCTTGCGTTCGAACCAATTCTCGAAACATTTTTTCCACTCTGAAGTTGGTTTTGAAAGGAGAGCTTTTTCAGGTGATGAAAATCGCCATCCACGCATTTTGTTTTGACATTCGGGAACAAAAAGACGTCGTTAGGCAATAAATCAGGTTAATACTAGAAATGAAACATTAATTCGATGTTTTTCTCCGTCAAATAATCGATTGTTTGACGTGTTGTATGAGAGCAGGCATTGTCGTGATGAAGAATGATGCGACGTTTTCGGCTGTTTTTCGAAGACTTCTGGCAAACAAATTTTTGTATCCTTTAAAGTAATGGTTGCAAGAAACAAGCGATAATTTTCTTGGAAGTGTTTCGCGAACGAACCACTTTTGTTGGATTCGGTTCATCTCGCGACGCCCAAACAGTTGATAGTTGCTTAGATTCCGGCTCATACTAATATATCCAAGTTTCGTCTCCTGTTACGATGTTGTATACGGATTTTGCATGTCCTCGGTCGAATTTTTTAAGCACTTCCTTAGACCATTTGACACGAGCCTGTTGTTGAGTTTCGGTTCAATTATACGAAATTCATCGGGAACAGATTTTTTCACGAGCAAAAACGGTTCTATTGAGTAAAACCATTTTAATCAGTAAAACTTTTTTGAAATCCAAATGTTTTTGATATCATTGGAAAAAGTAGAAAATCAACATTCTAATGATACCAAAAATAATGTGACTGTTTAAAAAATTAAATCCAAAGATCGGTGTTAAATAAAGCAAAATCGATTTTTTGCCCACCTGTGTATAATCGCCATTCTTTTGTATTATTTATTTATCCAGTATAATAAAAATTTGACAAATAAAAAATCAACAACAAAAAATTACCTATACTAACTAACTAACTACCTTAACTAAGTTAATAAAAACAAAACAAAATTAAACAAAAAGTAAATATAAATGAATATAAACGAAAGCATAGAAATCAACAACCTAAAGATAACAAACAAGAGATCAAGGCATCTACGCCCGGTTGTGGTAGTGATATAGTTTGAGTTAGTTAGTTACAAGTGTAGTGGATGTGGAAAGTAGCGATTTCATTTTGCTAAAAGGTAAGGCTTTAGATTAGTATTGTAATTTTTGTGCTGGAGATTTTTCTACGCTAATAATACCCTGTACTTGTACTAATAAATTCGTTATTGTTAAATGTAAATTTTATGATTAGGTTCCGCCCTCTGTTAGGACAATTTTTAAACTTTGACTCACGCCTTTGTCGTATTACGGTATAAGATACTTAAATATATTGTTTTGATTTAGAATGTCTGACGGAAGAAAAAGGCTATCTGGTAGTTATTATAAAAAAAAGGATTGGAGAAACAAACCCAACTTCAAAAGCAGGCAGGAGCGTTGCATAGCTTTTTGAAAGGTGCAGGAAGTTCCAAAAAACAAAGAGCCCAGCGGTTGCCGGGATCTGAACACTACCGTCAATTCTGAATCGGATTTGAATTATTAAGACGACACCAATAATAAAGATGAAATTACGAGTTATCCCAGCCAGGAAAAGAATTCAACAAGTTTTAAGACAATGGATACTACCACGGGAAATGAAGCCTCAACCTAACTCTATCATCAGGTTCAGGATTATGGGCCGATCGTATAAGCGACTCAGATCGAATATTTTTAGTTAGTTTTAGTTTAGTTGAGATTATTTAAATTATTGTGCCAGTTTGGTTCGTTGTTTTAAAAGTATATTTAAATTAACTCTGCAAATAGTAGACACTAGTTTTAGTTTGTAAGTTTGTTGTCACTAGCTCGTTAAAAATGTAAACTCTGTTTTTCAATAAAACAATTTTTCGTAATAGTATTATTGTCTTAAATCAATTATACGTCATTTTCTGGTTAATATAGTTTTCTTTAAGCCTCGGTGTGGAGGCATTTTTTGAGTTTGCCTACGGCGTTAAAAAAGCTAGGGCCGGCCCTGATGCTAGAGAAATCCCTACTGGCTCTGCAGATAAAGCCGAGCATTCTAAAGGGTCTATTGACCATGTAGTTATAATGCAAGTTATAACTTAATTTTGGGTTAAGGATTACACCCAGATCTTTAACCTTATTCACAGTCTGCAAAACCCGATACTATAGGGGAATGCAACAGCAGCACCGGCTCTACAAAAAGACATCACCTGCCACTTGTCAACATTGAGGTCCAGGCCATTGGACTTACACCACACAGTGAAGGAATCAAGATCGTCCTGCAAAAGGTGACAATCCGTTAGAGAGCTCACAATTTTATAAATTTTATAGTCATCTGCAAAAAGTGAGAAAGGGCACTTTAAGTAAGTACCCACATCATTAATAAAATGGTAAACAAAGAGAACCGAAATCACTCCCTTGAGGCACGCCCGAGGTCATGGCAAAATCTTCAGAGACTGCACCCATTATACGAACACTATTATTCACTTAATAACCTCAAAAATATATATATATATATTTTTTTTTTTAAATATACATAGTTTTTGCAGCACCCAGGTGTATATAACCCCATAAACCTAAACTAAAATAAACACCTGTTCACTTATTATAAAATAACATTTCCAATGTTTTAACATACATATAAATCGATCGCGGTGAAAGGTCTCGTTTCAAGAGACATATCAGGTTTAATTCAAAACTTTCACGATCCCTATATATTTCAGGCGTGTTAAATTCAAATCGACAGTCAGATTTTCCATGGGAGTAATATTTTACAATTTAATGTTTTTTTTTTTTGTGTTTCGTAGTATATTTAGGGCAAAATAAATGAGTTATTTTCTGGGGATCCACTTTTGCGGAAAAATGACTGAAAGTAAAAAAACGAAAATCAGCAACTACTTATACTTCTTTGCCTTATAGAAATTTTAAATGAGTGTTCTGTTTGCTTTTACTTTATTCTTTGTACGCTCCAAATTGAGTTATAAAGTATTTTTGAAAATATGTTCTCTAATAGTGCAGTAAAAAAAGCATTTGAAATTGCATAGTCTAACTCTCTGGTGTATCAACAAGAGTATTGTCCTAACTTTTGGACCTCGAGAAACTTGTGCTGTTTTGTTTATAAACAATTTAATATTTTTGGAGTTTGCGGTCGGTTCTAGGTGAAACATTTTAATATTTACACTTTTGAAATTAAATACAGTATAACTGTTTTACTGAATTTATTCAAATCACTCTGATACGTGTTTTGGTCTTGCGACAATTTTCGAAAAGGTTTACAATAAAACTGAACTGAAGTTCTAAATGATATTACATAGATCGCTAATTGGTACTAAATTTAAATTAAGAGGTAATAAAATTGGATTAATTACAGGTAGTCTATCTTAACACGGCGTCTAATAGGGTGGTATTTCCATGTCGGTAGTATTAGTAACAACATCAACAATAGCCTTAATAAGTTAGAAATAAACTGTATTAGTGTTAATAAAAACAATATAGCCCGATATCTAGTGTATAACTAAGAAAGATCTAACGAATAGGGAAAATCGGGTATATATGAACTTAATTGTGATGACTGTGATGTTGTCTATGTGGGACAAACGGAACGGAGCCTACAACAAAGATTAAAAGAACACAGCACTCTATTTTAAATTAACAGGCTTTGCTGAACACTGCATATACAATAATCAATTTCAAGTACTGTCTATTAATTCTATTTGAAAATCGGTCATTTGTACCAAACTCGTTAAGAATAGAAACATTAGTACGGTGTTCGGTATATGATACTCTGAGGATTCTTCGATATGCCTACAACTCAAACATATCGATTTGTCTTTTGTCAGCTTGTTTAATGGTCCATGTTTCCGATGCGTAAGTTGTTATGGGGAATATAAGGCTGGATAGCAATCTTAATTTTGTATTTTTTGTGACAACTGGATCTTTCCAGACCTTAATGAGTTTGATGCTCGAGTTTCTAGCCATTGCCAAACGTCTTCTTACTTCTGCTTCACAACCGCCATTGTTAGTTATGAGGGATCCCAAATGGTTGAAATGGTCTACAACAGTGAAACACGCACACACACACACAGATATTTACTTACTTACTTAATCCTTACGCCTTTCTAACCTTTAAGGAGTGTAAGGCCCGTGGAGTTGAGTTATTCTTTTCCATATTTCCTTCTCTATCCTTCCATCCTATTTAAATTGCCGATTGCCCCTTTTTGTTTCTTCTGCATTAGTTTCTTCTGTTTGTATAAGTTCTGTATCTTGTTCCGGTATTATGTCTCTGTGTTGATTTTTGTATGCTTTTCCTTTTAATTTTTTGCAAACATTTCCTCTCTGTCCTACATAGTGCATTTGTTGTTCTTCTCTCAGTTCATTCTCTTTTCCGTTTATACCCCTTTTATTCTGTGTTCTCAATCTAAAAACTCGATATATATTTCCCATTTCTTTCTTCCTATCTATTTGTTTGATTATCTTCTTATTTGTATTCATTTTACTATTTCTCTCTTCGGTATCCATTATCTTTGCCAGGATCGTCGTCAATCTACTTATCTCTCTTCTTTTTCTTAGTTTTTTGACTTGATGGTCGTAATATTCTTTGTTTGTTCTTTCAGTTTTTCTTCCTCAATATCCCATTTATATTCTCTTCCTTCGATTACGATTATTTGATATCCTATTTTCACCCTTTTTCCATTCTTTCTCTCGTTCTCTGCTATATGCTTCAATTTCTTTTGAATTTCCCGTTCATCTTTTGTTAAATCGTTGTTTATATAAGCTCCCTCTCTGAGGTTCCTCAGTTTGTTTTTATTTTTTATTACAGCTTCCTTATCTTCCGTGTTTCCAAGTTCTATCTTGTATATAGTCGCTCCTATTTTTATCACATCTTTAATCTGTACTTTTGTGTCCATACTCCTCTCCATTAAATGTTCTACACCCTTTTTCAGATTTGGTTAGCTATTTGCTTCAAATCTCATTCCCAATATTACCATATTATTCCTTACGTTGTCTTTTTCCAGTCTACTCATCTTCAAATCCATACTTCTCATGTTCTCTCTAATTATCTTATTTTCCTCTTTCAATACTTCATTCTCCTTTCTTAGTTCCTTCAACTCTTGTTGCTATCTCTTCTGATCTTGTTTTATATCCTTTATATCTCACATTAGCTCTCTGATCATTTTTATCAAATTGTCTATCTTATCTACTCTTTCGTTTTTCTCTTTCTGTGGTATTCTTATCAGCTTTTTACTCTTCTTGAATAATCCCATTGGCTCTTCTTTTTCTTTGACTCTTCCTCTTTTCGAGTCTCCTGAAGTATAATCATCACTATCCATTGTTCTTTCTGTTGTAAAAACTTTACGTGTGTTCCTCGTATATTGCATTTTCAAACACGGGAGAAAAAGAAAAAAATTGTTGTTTATATTTCTTATCACCGTAAATAGTAAAATGATCAAAGTCGTCGCTTATCGGTTCGTTAGCTTCATACAATTTCACAAAATTATTCTCATAACTGTCCAAATTTTTTACTTATTGTCTTAATCTAATACTACACTCTGCTTTATTTCTAGTCCCTCTCATTTGCAATCGACAAAATAATTAGATAGATCGAAACACTACCGCAATAATGCTCGTTGAACGAGTTGACTATTGCCGGGCGTTGGTTTCACGTGTACACACATCGCGATCCGAAACTCAACTCCATATATATATATATATATATATATATATATATATATATATATATATATATATATATATATGTTTATATATATATATATATATATATATATATATATATATATATATATATATATATGTATATATATATATATATATATATATATATATATATATATATATATATATATGTATATATATATATATATATATATATATATATATATATATACATATATATATATATATATATATATATATATATATATATATATATATATAATATATATATATATATATATATATATATATATATATATATATATATATATATATATATATATATGCGAAAATGTGACAAGGGAAGATGTTGTTGAATGGATTACAGCAGATGATTTAGAAGAAGAAATGAGTATTGATGAAATAACGAATGCCTTTCAGGAAACCGAAAAATCAGATGACGATGACGATGACGAAGCGGCGGTGGATGAACAGTCTCCCACTAAGATCTCTCATCAAGAAGGTTTTGCTTCTTTGGAAAAAGCTTTGAGGTATATTGAACAACAACCAGAGGCAACCCCAGCGGATTTGCTTCTTCTTAATAGATTGAGAAACATTGCAGCGAGAAAAAGAAGATGCAATATGAAACAGAAGCGCATAGATGCCTATTTCACTGTTTTATAATGTATGTATCTATTTATATGTTAAAAACGTTAATACATCGGTTTTAAAGTATTGGTGTTTATTTTTTGAATGAATAAAAAACAAAATCCGGATTATCCGAGTTTTCAGTCATCCGAGGAGGGTGTCCCCCACATTACCTCGGATAACCGGGGTTCCACTGTATTTACTTATCAGGTTAAATGGATCACTGATGAAAACTATGACGCCTGCTTGTCTGCAGGATAATTTCACAAAAAATAATTTTAAAAATAAAAATTAAGCTTGTAAAATATTGGAGTAGTTAAAAATTTTCGAAGGATTTTTTCGAAAATAAAAAATTTACGGTATTTCAAACTTTAGTCTACAATTTTCGACCAAAACATTTATGTCTAATTATTTATAAAAAATTGTTTATTAGAAAAATTAAAAAACCTTTCAACAATTTGTAGAAAAAGTAATTATTAGATTTAAGTTTAAAAATATTAAAAATTGACTGAGTAATATTGCAGACGGTGTCTGAAAACAGGTAGCGGTTCCAATCCGACGCCAGGTCACATTTAGTGCTATAACTTTGTAATGGAATTTTCATAATTTTTTTTTAATCACTCTTAGAAGTATAGAGAATAATAATCCGTAAAAAAATCGAATTTTTGAAAATTCGATGTACATGTAAACCCTTAACAACTAGGTTTTAAAAAATTCATTTTTTCGGAGTTAGTTAAAAAAACTACTCATAAGAGCGAAATTTCTGAGATGATTTAACCTGAAGTAACATGAAATAATTTTTTAGTATTTTAATATGACATCTAGTACTGGACAAATTAGTCCTTCTTAACGTCTATCACAAATTTATCGTTCAAAGTGCTCTGAAATATCTGCAATGACATAGCTAAAGGGAAGCGAGAGGGTGAATGATCTTCCTCCGCTTCTATGGGACGTAGAAAAAATTACCCCTATATTCTTTGAGTGATGTGCAACTCAGAGAGTTAAACCGGAGTAAGAAAATTAATGATAATAGAGAATACAATTGTGTAAGGATAGGGGGAGGATAGGATGCAATTTACTACTACATAATAGCGCTTAGAATTCCCATGGGAAGCCGGACAAATCATTCCTATTTAAGAAAAGTGGTGCATATCAAACTTGGTTCTTCTTGGTGCGAATATATTTTTATAACTTATAGTCGAGTAAAAAAAGGTCAAAATAATGATGAGATAGGCATAGTTTAGTTACAGCTATATTCTGATTTTATGCTCTCTGGGATATCACCAGGAGTATTGTCCTGAGTTTTGGACTCTTGTTAAGTTTTTAAAACGCGTTTTTTGAGCTTAAAATGTGAAATAACTTTAGTTATATAAGTCGGATCGAGATAAAAAAAAAACAAAATCTTCAGAATGAAATTTCCAACAAATCATCCTTTTTAAGTCGCTCAAGTGCGTACATAACCTATAAAAATTGAAAAAACAGACAAAAAAACTGTTTCTTTTTTTCATTTTATTGAACAGGTCAACTAAGTGATCCGATCGGCTTGAAACTTTCAGAAAATATGCCTTTTATTACAGCAAAAATACCCTGAAAATTTCATATGATAATATTGAAGCCAGTGGGCACAATTGAATTTGTTATTTAAAATTTGAATTGCCCGCCATTTAATGCCATTTGGTCTAAAATGAAAGTTTTTTTTAAAAAAATTTAGGTCTCGACGCCAGCTTTCACATTTTAAGCTCAAAAAACGCGTTTGAAAAACTTAAATTGTTTACACTTTTGAAATAAAATACAGTATAACTGTTTCACTGAATTTATTCAGATCACTCTGACACGTGTTTCGGTCTCGAGACCATTTTCGAAGAGGTTTATAATAAGATTAACCTTAAGTACCTATGAATGGTTATTTGGTACTCTATCAATAGAATAGAATCAATTACGGAGCGCCTGGAAATCACCAAAACTATGGATTGACAATTAATAGAGCGAAGACCAAAGTAATGATTGTTAGTCGTAATGAAGATCTGTCACTAAAATATATATATATATATATATATATATATATATATATATATATATATATATATATATATATATATATATATATATATAATATATATATATATATATATATATATATATATATATATATATATATATATAAATATATATATATATATATATATATATATATATATATATATATATATATATATATACGAGGCTGGTTTGAAAAGTCCGTGCAAAAATAAAAACTACTTATGTGTTTGGGGTAAACCTTTTTTATTTTTCGACATAGTCTCCTTTTAGGCTTATATACTTCGTCCAACGATGTTCTAGTTTGTTGATCCCTTCCGAATAATAGGATTTGTCCAAGTCTGCAAAATATCCATTAGTGTCTGCAATCACCTCCTCGTTTAAATAAAATCTTTGTCCCGCCAGCCATTTCTTCAAATTGGGGAACAAATAGTAGTCCGAGGGAGCCAAGTCTGGAGAATAGGGGGGATGTGAAACGAGTTGGAATCCTATTTCCATTAATTTTGCGACAACTGCTGAGGTGTGTGCTGGTGCGTTGTCGTGATGGAAAAGGACTTTCTTCTGGGCCAATCGCGGGCGTTTTTCTTGCAGCTCGGTTTTCAAACGGTCCAATAACGATGAATAATATTCACCTGTAATAGTTTTAACCTTTTCCAGATAGTCGATGAGGATTATCCCTTGCGAATCCCAAAAGACAGTCGCCATAACCTTTCCGGCCGAAGGAACGGTCTTCGCCTTTTTTGGTGCAGATTCCCCCTTGGTAACCCACTGTTTAGATTGTTTATTGGTCTCAGGAATATAGTAATGTATCCATGTTTCATCCACAGTGACGAAACGACGCTTAAAGTCCTCCGGATTCTTCTGGAACAGCTGCAAACCATCCTTGCAACACTTCACACGATTCCGTTTTTGGTCAAGCGTAAGCAATCGCGGCACCCATCTTGCGGATAGCTTTCTCATGTCCAAATGTTTATGCAAAATATTATGTACCCGTTCAGTCGAGATGCCTACAGCACTAGCAATCTCACACACCTTAACTCTTCTGTCATCCATCACCATATCATGGATTTGATCAATGATTTCTGGAGTCGTAACCTCCACAGGCCGTCCAGAACGTTCAGCGTCACTTGTGCCCATATGGCCAGTCCGAAAATTTTGAAACCACTTATAAACTGTTCTAATCGAAGGTGCAGAGTCACCATAATGTTTATCAAGCTTCTCTTTAGTCTCCTGAGGCGTTTTGCCTTTCATAAAGTAATGTTTAATCATCACACGAAATTCTTTTTCGTCCATTTCTTGAAAATCACTCGACTTCCTTGATTCACACGAATGCCAAACACAAAGAAATAGACCAATATGGCTGAAACTTGGTGTGCGTTCATTCAAGAGATGCTACTAACTAAACATGACCTCGATACGCGCCGGTGGTGCCATCTCTCGGACTTTGCACGGACTTTTCAAGCCAGCCTTGTATATATATATATATATATATATATATATATATATATATATATATATATATATATATATATTGTTTCTGTTCAAAAATTTAGTCACAGATGGCACGAACTCTTCTTCAAACCAGTTAGTAAATAAGGTCGCATCCATCCATACGCTCTTCTGACTTTTGTAATAGACTGGTAGGGCTTTGGGTGAGATGTCTTTTAAAGCTCTTGGACTTGCAGACTTGTCAATTACCATCAGTGGGATTTTGTGCTTGCCAGATGCATTGGAACATACCATTATAGTTAATCTTTCCTTATTTCGTTTGTGCCCAGGAGCTGATTTTTCCTGTCGAGATGCCAATGTTTTTGATGGAAGCATTTTATAATTCAGACCAGTTTCGTCACAGTTGTAAATTTGAACACATGTGTATCCACAATCTTCGATTTGCTTTTTAAAGTTCCGCTTAAACTTCTCAATTGATGACACATCAGCAGAAAGTTTTTCACCACATACAGTCAGTTGTCGTACACCATACCATTTTTCCCAGCGGTCAAGCCATCCAGAACTGGCGGTAAACTGATCTATCTCTGGGAATTGCCTACTAATCATTATTGCTTTCTGTTGTAAAATTGGACCTGACAGAGGCACACCTTTTGATCTCTGTTGGTTAAACCACATGAATAAAGCTTCGTTAACCTTTTCATAGTCGCCGGTTTTCATTGATTTTCTTCCTGAGGACGAGGAGGCTTGATTTATACACCACTCTTCTATTTTTGTACGGTTTCTTTTCCAATCTCCAACTGTTACCTCACCTACTTCATAATTTCGTGAAATAACTTTAATTGTCTCTCCTGCTTCAATTCTTCTGATGGCTTTTAATTTTTCTTCAATAGGAACGACGCTTGTTTTGCTCCATTATAATACGACAAACAAAAATTCAAACAAAGCAGTTCGTATTAATTACACTTAACTAGCAGAACTCCAACCAAATAAATTATGTGTGTATACTCGTACTTCTCCGTAGTAAACGCTATAACGTACTGCATTCACTCAAATTTACATGCTGAAAGAGTCCAAAAACATAAATAGGGGAACCCCTTACACGGGCCAGGGGGATTCCCCGAAGGCCCCGATGATTTTAAATGGAAATATGTACATACATATTTTAGAAGCTCGGTTAATACGCAGTATAAACGCGCGTACCTCGGATAACCAGGTTCTTAGATTGGCTCGGTTAATCCGGAGCTCGGATAATCGCGACTCAGTTAATCGGGGTTCTACTGTAATGTTAACATTTAAAACATATTTAAAAAAAAAATTGTAATTCAAAGTATAGTAAAAATATATAATCGCCATTCTTTTGTATTATCCACTTAATAACCTTTTAAATATTTTTTTTTAAATATACACACTTTTTGCAGAGCCCAGGTATATGTATGTAACCCCTTAAGGTACTTTAATCTAATTTCCACGAAGTAAGCAATGGCTCTTGTTGCGCTACACAATACGCAGTATAATATGAGAGATATTGGATTGGTACAAATAAGATCGACTCGGATCACTTTATGTATTTGTGCACACGTAAGTCTATCAAACAGGAAAGTTAGTAGAGAAAGACAAAATTATGTAACAGCACCCACGCAGTTTTCACATCAACTGTTGTATAATAATAATTTCTACCGACATTTAATGACATTTTTACTGTATGTGAATATATGATTTCAAATAAATGTATATGTCCGAATGTGAGGAAAGTATCCCGAAACCATCCATCATGTTCCAAATATCATTAACATGATCAGCTGAAATTTCCTCAACATTGGTGTGCTGGTAAACTAAATGTCAAAAGAGGAGACGTAAATTAAGAAAAATAATAACCGGTCAAGTGCAAGTTGAACTTACACTTAGTGTTCCGTACGTTGATTGCTTTTAAAATAAAAAATTTTGTTACGGAGATTAAAATGATCAGTGACTTCACAAAACACACCCCAAATGAGTTTTCAACAAAGTTTGTTTACAATCGTTACTGAAAACTGATGACATTGAAATTTTTTTTTTTTTTTATATACCAGATAAATTATTAAAGGTAATGCACTCGTGATAATTTTCTTTCAATCTATACCCGGTGGAGAATATTCCAGAATTATTTCAAAATTTTTTGATGAGTACTTTTCGAGATAAGCGAGAAGGACAGCGATTTTTCGCGATTTTTTTATAAATAATACAAAGAAAAGTGTGTGCAAGTATTACATTATGTATATATTTTTTAGTCGTGGTTTCACAAGCTTTCATTTGACACCACACTCGATGACCTAGTAAAATTTTTTTTTATCACTTCCGATTTCACCCCCCAAAACTAACCCCTTAAGTCAAAATTTAACTTTTAAAACAACACGGCTCTGATGAGGCAATCAATTCCTATATTATTACCAAATTTCAACTTTCTATGACAAATAATTTCGGAGAAAATCGGGTGTGATAGTCAGACAGACGGACAGACACCGAAGTCATCTTATAAGTGTTCCGTACGGAACACTAAAAATTAACATTAGGCAACATTGTTACCGGGCGCCGTCAAATGATCCGCAAAAGTGATTTTTAAAAAACTAAAAAATTTTCGAATTAAAAAAAGTGAATGTTTTTATAGTTGATCCAATTAATTACCTATTTCAATATTAAAAAAAAAAAAACCGTCTCGTATTTACATTTTTTCTAAGTCAAGTTCATCATTATTCTCATCATTACAAAGTTCTGTATCTTCCATTTAAATAAAAAAATAATAGTAATTCTCGTTCATAGAAATTTTTCGTAATTTAACAAAAAAAAAAGCGATACAAGCCATTGTTTTCGTGTTACTCTCTTTTGAACCGGCAAATCGTTGACCTCTATTCTCATGAGAACAATCTCACTATTCTAACTCTTCCGTTGTTGGAATGAAGCAATTTTCAAACTTTTATTTCCTGTAGTTTACGCTGAAATAAAACACACCGAAAGCTAAAATCAAGGTTAAAGCTTATAATAAACCATATTTGTGCCAATTACAATAATAAAGAAATTGTATATACATATATATATATATATATATATATATATATATATATATATATATATATATATATATATATTTATAAAATTATATGTATAATTTTTTCTTGGGTTTAATATTCATGAAATTAAAAGACTTGTTTTAAATCATGGTACATATTTTTGACAACACGTTTCGACCATACGTTCTGTTCTTCATCAGTTATTTAATCTACAAAAAAAAACATTTTTTTTTTAGTTATGCTGTATTGTCCCTATTTACGTTGTGTCAAACTTACATGACTTTATTGATTTTGGCTTACCTGTTATTTATTTTAAAACACTATATACACATAAATTAAAAATAAACTAAACCGATACATGAGAACATCATATGGAACATTTTACGTGGACAGTTATATTTGAATTTGGTATTAGCACTAAGGTGATACAAAATTCTTTATATGTCATATGTTTCGTTCTTTCCCTTTCCGTAGTTTTTTTTCTATTTTTTTAAATTATTATTATTTTTGTTTGGTTTTATTTTTTTTGTTTAAATTAGGAATATCAATGTATTTATGATAGTATTGGGATCTTACCTGTGGGCGGAGCCAACTACAATTATTATTAAGATGGCCGAAATATGGGTGCAGATTTAAATTTATAACTTGTGAAGCATAGGGAGTGTGACAGTCTTTTTCAAAAATATTATTAACAATTGCCAATATTGGCAAATGGGCCGGTAGAAATCCTGCTCAAACGAATTTCACACTCGGTGAAAAACTTTTAAAATCAAATCTGTTCCTTGGATGGAATAATCGATGACAAAATTGTCGCTCCCAACATAACGAACATTCAAGCAGCATGAATATCCGCGGCCCAATTGCGAACAGTAGTATTCGAAATAAATGGCACATTCAACAGTAGAACAGGGGAAATTTTATGTATGAAATGCTCTTCTAAAGCATCTGAAGGTGAAAAATGCAAACATATCTTCGCAACTCTTTTGTATTGTTACCGGTAAGGTTCTAACCTACAAATGTCTAATATTTACATTTCAATCTTTGTATGAAAATTAATTTTTTACAATGATTGTAGTAACCAGTTAAGTGTTTTAACCTACACTGATATCAAATGTACCTGGAAAGTGAAACGTCAAGAGGTACTGGAAACATTTGAACCGGCTCCTTTATCGGAACATAATTGTGTTATTGATCGCAATAACACACTTTCAGTTTGTCAACTTTTTCCATTTGCCCAAATGCATTAGTAATATTTACATAATCCTCATTCGCTTTTGGAAATGCATGAAAAACTACATTTAAATCATTTTGCGGGCGACTTTCAAAATTGAAAAGCAAAAATTTCGGTGTTAATTTTTTAAGAAAATTTGTAATATTAATTTACACAGACGTTTATGACAGATTTAAAAATGTACTTCAAGCTTAATCCCTGAAAAAACTGCGAGATGTCGTATTGAATACGTAAGATCCCAATGGCCATAAGTTTATTTTGTTTTATTGTATATTATGTTGGTGTAGCCTCCTGTTATTTTGTTTTGAATTAAGATTGTTAGATGAGATGGAAACGATAACAAAGTCATCAGAAATCAAATAGACTATATAACCATCAATAGAAGACAACGAAATATACTCAAATCTGCCAAAACCTCTCCTCGAACAGATATACCTACAGACCATAATTTGCTGCTTACGACTATCAAGATTAGACTAAAAAAATTAAATCATGGACAAACGACAACAAATATTAATATCGACAAACTCAAAGAAGAAGTCATAAAGAAAAGGATTCATGAGGAGATTGGTGGAAGTCTATATACGAATAAGCTGGAAACTCATCAGACACCGGAAGAAAAATGGCAACACATCAGAGAAACACTGGAAGAAGTCATGGAAAACCACCTGAGAAAAAATACAACCAAAAAGAAACAATTATGAATGACGCAGGAAATATTAGATATGGTGGAAGTAAGAAGAAAGTATAAGAACAACAATAATATAAAATACAAAGAAACCCACAACCTACAAAAAAGAAAGATAAAGGGGGATAAAGACATGTGGCTAAATG
The DNA here is from genome assembly GCA_019049505.1 of Pachyrhynchus sulphureomaculatus. Classification (NCBI taxonomy): domain Eukaryota; kingdom Metazoa; phylum Arthropoda; class Insecta; order Coleoptera; family Curculionidae; genus Pachyrhynchus; species Pachyrhynchus sulphureomaculatus. Next base: position 177,088,195 of record CM032449.1, read on the forward strand.
AAAAATGCATAGAAATAGAAGCATTAGAAAAGAAATATGACACATTTAATTTACATAGGAAAATCAAAGAAGCTGCTGGACTAAGATTACAAACGCAACCACAAGTAATAGAGGATAAAGAACGTAAACTACTAATGAACATACAAGAAAGAATAGATAGGTGGGAAAAATATATAGGAGAAATGTATAGTGACCCAACTAGACAACATATTACAAATAAGCTTAATACAACGGGTCCTCCCATAAATAAAGATGAAATATTAGCAGCAGCAAATCAGTTTAAAAATAAAAAGGCAGTAGGAGAAGATAATATACCTACACAAATCATTAAAATATTTCTTGAAATACATATGGAGATTATACAGGACCACTTCAACAGCATATATAACACAGGTTATGTATCTCATCATGATTGGTTGACATCAATTTTTATACCCTTGCCAAAAAAGAATAACCCTAGGAAGTGCGAGGAATATCGGAATTTAAGTCTAATAAATCACATCTTGAAACTCTTCCTTAAAATAAATCCACCAGAGAATGTATAAAAAAAACTAGATGAACGTAATTTAGAAATAAAAATTCGACCCTGTCTTTAGAAATAGTTACTAAATGATACAAATAAACAATATGGAAGAATCAATATTATTTTAATTTATAATTTGTAACTTGGGAATCGTATTATCCAAATGACGTATTTCTGGACACGAACTGAACTTAGAAGCGACAATGCAAATTTAACCGCAAAAACATGAAAATGCTTTTATTAACTTGACAGGAAACTCTATTAATATTATCGATAGGTTGTAGAAAAAACGAGAAAAAAAATGAGTTTATTAATTAGGTATATTTGTATTGTGGGAAATTTTCACTATATCTTGCATAAAAATGTTTTTTTAGTATAACGACATAACATGGAAAAAAATATCCGTTTGTTACTTTTTTGGTAAGTATTTTTGTATTCGTAAAAAAATCACATTCCGATATTTTTGCTTTTCTTCACGTTTTAGGGTTTTTAGATCGCGAAAAACACAGTCCCTCTGTCGGTCTGTCGGCATGTTATATATATATATATATATATATATATATATATATATATATATATATATATATATATATATATATATATATACACACAGTGGCGTGTAAAAGTTTCCGGCCAGTGACATTTCGTGCTCTAATTTATTAAAAAAAATGACTAATGATTTTAATCATTATGAGATGTGAGTATGAGATATAGGAAACAAAATAATATAGTAAAAGAATATTATTTATGTTTGTGAATATATTTATTATTATTATTCTTATATTTATATGTGCAAAAGTTTCCGGCCACATAATATACATTGACGCAGTAGGACGTTCAAAGACGTATTTACGAATAATAGCTCGTTGAATGTTCACATTTAGTTCATCAAACGTCGTGGCTCGGCATATGCAAATCCAAATTCGTGAGAGAATAATAAAATTTTCAAAAGAAGGAAAGTCTTCTCGTGAGATGGCTTCATTATTATCGATAGGTAAATCAACCGTGAACGATATTATTGTAAAATACCGTTGTGGATATGGTTTAAAGGATCGTCCGCGTAATGGAAGACAAAGAAAAACGTGTAAAAAAGTAGATCGTATCATTAAACGCAAATCAACTGCGGATGTCAAGAAAACTGCTGCCGAAATTGCACGCGAGCTAAAGGATGAAAACCTAGCTAATGTTAGTCGTAGTACTGTGACACGAAGACTACATGATGTGGGACTTTTTGGCCCTATAGGTATTAAAAAACCATTAATCAGTAAAAAGAATAAGAAGGCCCGATTACAATTTGCCAAAGATCACCTAAATTGGAAAAAAGTAGCTTTCTCAGACGAATCTAAATTTAATCTTTTTGGAAGCGATGGTAGACAACATGTACGATGTCCTAATGGTACGAGAAATGATGTTCGGTACCAAATTCCTACTGTGAAACACGGTGGATGTAGTGTGATGGTTTGGGGAATTTTCTTTGCACAAGAAGTCGGTCCATTGATCGAGATCAACGGAAATATGAAACGCTGATATTTACAAGGACATTTTAGAAAATAATTTGTTATCATATGCTGAAGAAACATTGCCTCAGAATTGGATATTTCAGCAGGAGAATGACCCCAAACATACATCCAAGTTGCTAAAACAGTGGTTTTCTGCTTCAAATGTGAGAGTTTTAAGCTGGCCATCTCAATCAGCAGATTTGAACCCAATAGAACACTTAAGGGAAAACGCTAGATCGTCAAGTTCGAAAGCATACATATTCAAATAAAGCCACATTATTCAAATTATTGAAGGAAGAAAGGGATAAAACTTCACCTGCTTGTATTAATCGATTAATTGAGTCAATGCCACATCGTAGTGAGGCCGTTATCGCTGCAAAGGGTATGGCTACAAAATATTAGTATAAAAATATAATTTAAGTCTATTATAGAGCATATGGACTAATAATTTTTTTCGTAGTACAAAGTGGCCGATAACTTTTTCATATTTAAATATAAGAATAATGATAATAAATATATTCACAAACATAAATAATATTCTTTTACTATATTATTTTGTTTCCTATATCTCATACTCACATCTCATAATGATCAAAAATCACTAGTCTTTTTTTTTTAATAAATTAGAGTACGAAATGTCACTGGCCGGAAACTTTTGCAAGCCACTGTATTATATATATATATATATATATATATATATATATATATATATATATATATATATATATATATAATGAAGGGATACTCTGAGCCAATCTTCAGAGGCACTGAAAGAAGCTGATGGAGAAATACTGCTTAATAGGGAGCGAATAAATAATATTCGTTATGCTGGCGATACGGCGGTTATGGCTGATAACTTACAGGGTCTATAACATCTTATGACAAAAATAAACGAAGTCAGGAATCGATACGGCTGCGAACTTAATATCAGCAAAGCAAAGTACATGGTAATCTGCAAGTCTCCGGTTCCTGCTACCTTTTTGATGGTTAACAATGAACAAATACAAAGAATTCCACAATATTCATATCTAGGTACCATGATAAAAGAACAGGGGGATCACTCGCAGAAAATTCGTTGCCGTATCGAAAAAATTAGAGCAGGATTCTTTAAAATGACATCACTTTTCAAAAGCTCAGCAATAAAATTAAGCACAAAAATAGGACTCCTAAGATATTATGTCTTCAGTGTCCTTCTTTACGATGTGGAATCTTGAACGCTGACTGAAGCCACTTCTAAGAAACTTGCAGCATTTAAATTATGGCTATATCGCGGAATTTTGAAATATCTTACACTGATTATATTACCAACGAGAATGTCTTATATCGCATGAACAAGAAACTGGAAATAATGGAAACTGTTAAAGTAGGAAAATGGAGTATTTAGGACATATAATGAGAAATTCCCACAGATATGGATTACTACAGCAAATACTCCAACGAAAGGTTTTTAGAAAAAGGGGACCAGGACGTAGAGGCATCTCCTGGCTAAACAATCTTCGAAATTGGTTCTCAACAAATACTATCGGTCTTTTGAGAGCTGCAGTGGATAAAGTAATAATAGCAAGAATGATTTGCAACATTTGAACCGAATGGGTACTTTAAGAAGAAGAAGAAGAATGAAGGGATGTAAAATCTATAGTTTTTAAGCGGTATCGCTTAAGGCGAATGAGATGAAATGGGTTTAATAGTAATATAGTAATTTTTGCTGGTTTTTAGTTGAGATAATAAACAAATATTTTGTATAAAATTTACAGTAAAACATGAAAGGGGTAAAAGGGAAGGGGAAGGAGATTAGAAGGGTTGTTTCGTATATATATATATATATATATATATATATACATATATATATATATATATATATATATATATATATATATATATATATATATATATATATATCGTTATATGTCCTTTTCAAGGTTTCTGGAGTCGAAACATTCAAAAGTTATTTTTTTATTATTACTTATTACAATTTTAACAGAAGAAGGATGCGAAAGGTGCAGGGATAGTTAAATATTCTATAGTTTCAATAGTATTTTGAGATTTTTCTAGGTTTTTTGGCTGATGTAATTCACATATTTTAAGCTTATTGTTTAAATATATAATAAAAGACTGTTTTTTTTAGTCAATTTCCACTGGTTTATTTAAAAAGTGTAAAATGTAGATCTGAAGAAGCTGCATCGACAGCGAAACGCGTCATCGCAATTTAAATAAACCAGTGGAAATTGACTAAAAACAGTCTTTTATTATATATTTATAATGAATTTCCATCAAGTAGAAGCTACAACCATCCAAAAAAAGCTTATTGTTTATATTAGAATAAATAAGGGGTGAATAGGATGGGGTATGGTTTTAGAGGATTTGCTTCATAAATATCGTACTATTTCAGGCTTCTTAGACTATAAGAATATAAAATTAAGTTATTTTGTTATTACTGTCAATTTTATTACGGAAGAGGATAAAAAAGATGATAGAATCTTGTATAGTTTCAATAATAATATAAAAAAATTTTCCACGATTTTTTTATAAGAGAATGAGCAAACCTTAAATATAATCATTTGTAATAAAACCTATAAGGTGCCAAAGAGGTGGAAAAAAGGAAATAGAAGAGGGATTTCGTCCTTATCTTGTTATAGATCGTTCAGCCAAACATTATATTTTTCTTTCATTATTCTTATTGTTAACGTGGGAGAGCAAATTGAAAGAGGTGGGGGGTCATTGTATTCTCTTAATAGCATTATGTCAATTTTTCTTTTTGTTTGATTGAGAATTAGATATTTAATATAAACTAATTTTTCTGTAGTAAGATATATACCGGTCAAAGGTATGCGGTAGGAGGGATGAATGGCGATTGCGTGTATGTCGTAATATACTTCTATTTCAGTGTTCTTATTTTTCCAGTATCTCCAATGTTTCGAGAAATGCTGTATAGAAATGATTAAGATCTGATTACACAATAATTTAAAAAAATGTTGAGTTGAATATGGGACGGTTAAGTTGGCGAAAAGGAACGTATAGAACAGCAGGTAAATTATTGTATTTACTTTCCCTGCTAACAGGAAGTGCTGTATTCGTGAAAAAATAACCCTCTGAAATTCTTCTATTTTTCAGACATTTTAGACATCGAAGACCTTGACCGTATCATGCTACAATTACAGCAGGAAAGCAAGTTGCTGTTACTACGGATAAATCAATCTAAAATCAAGATTATGATCATAGACAGAGCCAACAATAACCAACTCAGTATCACGAACGTTTTTAACTGAGAAGTTCTTGATAAATTTACATACCTGGGCTCTTTAATTGCAAATTCTGGCAGTTGTGAGCTAAAAATACGCCGAAGGATAGAGATTGCCCGTCATGCTGTCGTGAAACTAACAAAAAATTTGGCGCGATCGCAATATACAACAAAATTCGACTCCTGCATTCTCTAGTTTTTTTCTGTTGTACTATATGCCGCAGAGACATGGACGCTTAAAGAAAGGGATCGCTCAAGACTCAAGGCGTTTGAGATGTGGTGTTATCGCACACTACTACGTATACCATGGACTGCGCACAAAACCAATATTTCGATTCTAGAAGAACTAGGAGTAGCTAAAAGAATAACCACCATGAAAGAATTTTGCGATACTTTGGCCACATATCTAGGCGGAATAACGATAAGGAGCTGCTAGTCGCAGCAGGAAAAGTAAAGAGCCGGAGAGCAGTTCATCTTGCTGCCGATAGGAACCAGTGGAAGGACCTAGTGTCATTGGCAGTTACCACATCTCTTCTAATAGGTTCGGATTGAGAAGAAGAAGAAAAAAGGTTTTTAGTACTCGAAAAACATATTTTTTAAATTTTATAATAAATAATAATTCCGCCCCAAATCACAAAAAAAGGTTTATTTTTATTTATACATCAAGAATTTTTTTTTTGCATACCTGAAACTTTTTTATCTGTATCATCCACATTTGAATTTTATTTTTTAATGTACTTTGGCAGCGAGCGCATAATTTGTTTAAGATGATTTTTGAAGAGAGGATGATAGTTTTCTAATCATTATTTTTTTTTTTGATTATAAAATAAAGGTAAATTTCTATGTTTTTTTTTTCAACGCTGTCTTATGCAAGAACATTACTGTATCTCACGTCCGTTCAGTGTCGCTAAAAACCGGAATGATCGTCCGTGGTATGCTAGTAACACTTATTGGGAATGCATACCGGTGTTATCACTTATATTTATTAACCAGCTGTGCTCGCGGCTCCGCTCGCGTGGACTACAAAATTATTGTTTAGGTTTTTTGCTGGCGGAAAATTTTTTTTTTGACTTGATTCATTATTATCGTCACTGCTTATCCTTTATGTTACCAAACATATTAAAATATATACTAAAACATAGGTATGAATTTAAAAAAAACACGTAAATCGGATAAGTGGTTCTCGAGTGATAAGCGCACTAACGGGCAGGCAGACAGACAGAGATACGTTATGTTTTACATATATTAAAGATATTAATGTTAATAGTAGATTATATGTGTTTATATATATTATATTAAAGTAAAAATTGGGAAAAAGTTCATCTATTTCTTATAAAAGTCCAGTCGCCAGAGGTTTTGAGCTCTCATTAAATGTTAACAGGCTGCGTTTTGGCACACGGGTAGGTTTTTGGACGTAGAATACGATAAAAAAAAGTTTGATATACGCTAAATCCACAAAAAATCGAAAAATAAAATCAAAAATTCGGTTTTTTCGGTAATACTTGGAAAAATAAAAAAGATATCGAAAAACTAATAGCACCCCGTAAAAGAGACGGAAATTTTACAAAACAAAATGTTATAAAGATTTTTTCCAGATTAGCGTGAGAATTTATTAAAAATTCGAATAGGTGATTCAAAAAGTATAGGGCGCCAAACAGCTTAATTTGAAAGTCTATGCTCATTTCTCGAAGGTTAATCGATATTACTTGTTCTCAGAGTGCAAAAAAATGAAAGGATAGCTTTTTTTAAGAGGAGACTTTCAATTTTCCGATGATACTAATAGTTTTTATTTTTTGTTGCTTTATAATTTGTAAAACTTAAAACGAAATTTTTTTTTTGCGTGATTTTAACGAGCATACAGTAAATTACAAATATTTAATAAAATATAGCATTAAAAAAAAAAAATCCTTGTGCATATATTATTATACCTTAAGTTTCAATATAAGAATAAATAAAAATATCAACATTATCTGTGTTATTTAAAAAATTGAGTTTTAAAATATGAAAATTTGCCTGCTGTAGTGCGCCGCCGGTGGTTTTACGTTCAAAGCAGTCCAAAATGGTCAAAAAAAGCGAACTTTTCTTTTAGTTACAATTAAAAGTACACTTGATATTAGAGAATCATTAAAAACTTTAAAAAATATTCTTTTTTTTTTTAATAATATTGTTCTTAAAAAAGTGTTTATGATAAAAGTATTTTTTGCTTATTATTAATCAAACAACTTAAAATTTAAAAAAAAATATTTTAAAAGTGAGAAATGAAAGAAAAAAAAAAATCTAAGCTTTAAATCTTTAATGGCGATCGGAGAAGAAACGCCCGATCTGTTTTCTGTCATCTGTGCGACGACGCTCACATAGTTTGTATATTCTATATTGTTAAATATACTTTTAAATGAAAAATAATTAACTTTAAGTGTAAATTAAGTGTTGGTTGCTGTTTTGTATTTATACAATTATTATTAAATACGTACATTTTTTATATAAATAAATATATTTATTTATTATATTTTTTTTTGTAATATTGTTCTTAAAAAAAGTGTTCATGATAAAAGTATTTTTTACTTATTATTAATCATACAACTTAAACTTAAAATAAAAAAAAAAAATATTTAAAAGTGAGAGATGAAAGATAAAAGTCTAAGCTTTAAGTATAAAGAATCTATATTTTATTTAAACGTCAAGGTACAAAGAAAATAGTTATTGAAAAAGCAAAAATTCTAAATTACTCGAAGGAATTTTTGTTATTGGCGATCGAAGAAGAAACGCCCGATTTGTTTTCTGTCATCTGTGCGACGACGACGAGTGTTGGACGCTGTTTTGTATTTATACAATTATTATTAAATACCTTCATTTTTTATATAAATAAATATATTTTCATTTATTTTTTTTATACACCCCCCCATTTTGGATCATCCATTTTGAACTTTTTAAATCTGTCGTCACATTCTTAATCAGCACCTCAAAAACGCCTTAGTAGACGTTTTAAAAAGAAATTTGGAAAATGAAATGAATTACATACTTTCTGGCCGCTATATTGGATCCGCCATTTTGAATTTTTCAAATCTGTCATCGGATTCTTAATCAGCACCCCGAGAAACCCCTTAATGGCAAATTTCAAAATATTTAGCCGTATACAGAAAGGTTAATTTAATCACAAACGAGGTTGGAAGCATGATTCCCACTACAACTGAAGGTGTTAAATCAGCCATTTTATTTTAAATATTTTTTTTTTTTAAATTGCGGTAAAAAAATCCAGAAAAAATAATCTGTATACTATTTTTGTGTAAAATTTTCCGGTGTTTCACGTGGTGCTATTAGTTTTTCGATATCTTTTTTATTTTTTGAGATCTTTGCGAAAAACCGAATTTTTTTTTTCATTTTATTTTCGATTTTGTAGGCTTAGCGTACACTTTAGAGCGGCAAACTTTTTTTTTTGTCATATTTTACGTCCAAAAAACTATCTGTATGCCAACATGTTAACATTTAATGAGAGCTTCTCGTCAAAATTTGCCTCTGACGACTGGGCTAATGTTATTTACTTTCTTCTCTATTAATTACAACTATGCACGATATTTTTACTTCGTTAGATTATATTTTCATTACTTTCACTTAATTTGGAAAAAAAAAGAAAATCGTAAAAAAACTGCAAAATGCAACAAATTCTTACAATTTATAGTAATTTTTTTTTTGATAATAATTATTTAAATATACTTTATTTGTAATTTATTTATATTAACTGACTTTATTATAATTAGAGAAACATTCTGCGGTTTGAAACGTAGGAGATTACGAAACCAAAAAGGCAATGTTTTAGGTATACTTTCATAAAAATAGAATCCTTTTTCCAGAATTACGGTTCAGTGGTTTTAATCCGCTTATACGGAGTGGGAGTCTTTTTAAGTAAATAAGTCTTTTTAAAAGATGGATCTTGTGTCAGCTAAGCTTCCTGTCTAAATAAAGTATTGTACGAAAGAAGAGGTTAAGTTCCATTTTTTTAAAGAAAAAGTACAAATTCCTGTTGTTTTGAAAGTGGTATTTTCTAGCTTGGTTTATATTTAGTTAGTAAAAACCTTCGTAAGTCCACAGCTTTATCCCCATTTCAACAGTAAATCCTTAATAATTATATAAAGTATCTATTTGCTTATGCAATATAATTAACAAAAGACATCGTCTCTAATGTCACTACACACAAAATCGTAGGAAATGTAAGCAATAATAATGAATACTAATATACAAAAATGATCTCCATCAACTTTCCGGAAAACAACTAAGTATGACTGGTAATTTTAATTTTGGGAAGAGCTAAGGGTCACTGAGAACAATGTCAGTATTATACGGAGGCTTGCGAAGCTGTATTATGCCGTGTTTTACCAAAAAATTTTGTACACTATGCGATAAGTGTGCTGGAGCATTGTCGTGATGAAGCAGCTAGTAACTGCTCGTCCACAAATCCCGTCGTTTCCTTCTCACTGCATCACGCACTTAAAGGTATAATTTTTTATTGGTTGGTTGATCTTCTGGAGTAAATTCATGGTGCACAACACCTTAATAATTGAGAAAAAAATAATTAACATTGACTTAACCTTATTCCGACTTTGACGTACTCTTTTATCTGCGTGTTGCTCATGCATTTATCTCCGAAGGGCCTTGTGCATCATGTCGATCGTTTTCACACAAGATTTTCCATGTTTGAAACAAAAGTTGATTCTTTATTTGATCCGCTCGGACATTTTCAAGGATAACAAGAGGTGACGAAAGTGAAAAAAACCACCGTAAACAAATACACGCTGCTTGCTTACTCGAGAGCGCGCTGTTTCTGTGGCCGGCCGAGAACTTTATAAGTTGTAACCGCTGACTCTCGAACACCACAGATGACGCTCGGGTGCCATGATGCGTAGTTATAAACACAGGTTGGATACTTTTCGGACAGACCTCGTACTCTGTCTATTCTTTTTTGTGTCAGGGGGTCGGATGTATTCTGAGATATATCTGATTGTAAACCAAATGGCGGAAAGCCAGAGATTTGCCTAATTACAGTTATTTAGATAAAACAATAAAAATATGCTATCACTTACTAATCATCGTAGTAAAAGATATGGATTGAAAGCTGTAGCGGCTTTAAGTAGATAAAAAGTCGTAGGTCTCGCGATTAGATTTTTTCCAAAATGGTATAATTTTCTGACCTTTCTATAAGATTGCAAGAGTATCTTGAGGAATCAAGAAGTAAAAAACTTTGTCTTTTGCCTCGTACAATCGTAGAAAAAATGTTGAAAAGTTGCTCCAATTTGACGCGATTCAATCGCAAGGTCCACTATTTCTTTTAAAAAACAAGGCCATTCCAGCTTCTGATCCATTTTTATTACGATGATGAGGGGCTTTAAGGTATATTTATGGTCTCAGGTTCGATCCTCGGTAGGTCAGTATATTTATTTATTTAAATACATTTTGCTAGGCCATATACCATCTTATGCTGCTCCATGTGCAGACATCGACGAACACTCAAAGCCTACGTCACTGTAAAAAGGCATGTTGTTAGTAGGGAGACATTCAGGCCAGAGAGTTGATGATGAAGACAGTGTCTTCCTTGCTCTGCACACTTGTGAAACGCACAGATGAAATCAGCGAGGGAACGACTAAGAGCCGATCCCTGTTGAAACTGTTAACGGTATGCTCTTGGTCGGAGATCACTTGGACCAAACAAAACTGACGATGGAGACAGTGCTCAAGTAGTTCTCCAATGAGAAATATATCTGCAGTCAGACTAGACAGATCCAGGGTCAATACCAATCAAAACATTACACGCTCCAATGGTAAGAAGATACTCATAAGTAGGTGGAGGTTCACGTTTGTGGGGAGTGGAATTTCTAGAATCAGATTGTACAACAGTGAGTTGAAAGTACCATCTACAAATCATATGGTTCGAAGTTCACGTTAAACTGTATGGCCTGTCAGGCTAAATTGCTCCAATGTTAAAAAAAGTTGGCAGAAAGAATCTCCTTGGACTTATTGGGTATAAAGCATCTCCAACCCTTACTATTACGATTACTACACTATACCAACATGAACCGTAAAAATACGGATAGAATGACATAACTATAAGGATCAAAATACTCAGCGTAGAATCGAATAAGGTAGAATGTAATCAGTTGAGCGGCAGAGTTGAGAACTTCATGTCCAGGACGATTGTTTCAGTTTCTATTGATCGAAACTCGTTGGTTCTTGAACGAACCCATCTTTTCATTTCGTAAAGGTTATTGTCCAGTAACAAACAGTATTTCGGTAGTTCATTATCTAAATAACCGCTATTTATTTCGTAACAAACTTTGCTTTAGTTGAAATGTAGTGGAGCGTGAAGATAATTTCTTTTAGGATAGTCGGCGGGTCTAATTAAATATGAAAGAAAATACAAGAAAAAGTTATTAATTTAAATGATTCGCTAAATATTAGATAATTATTTATTTGTGCAGAAACGACTCAAACAGGGGCGTATCTAGGAGGCAGTAGCCTCACATGAATATTCGGAAGACCAATTCAATATTTCGTACAATCAAACTTCATTACATTGGACTTTGTCTGATGAGGTTCCAAGCACCAGAGCTATTTTATTCTGAATTACATGGATGTCTTTAATAGAGAGCCAAAATCAATATTTATAGTTTTTATCCAGTTTCGATAGATGGGTTTTTTCATTGAAAAAAAACCTTAAATATATTTAAAATATATGCAACATAACAATAAAAACTGTTTAACAAAAAAAAAACGTAAAGTAAAAAAAAAAACGGTCAGATGCAAGTTGAACTTGCGCAATTAGTGTTCCGTACGTTGATTACTTTTAAAAATAATATAGTAGAGATACATTTCATTTGTTGTTTTATTATTATTAAGTATTTATTGATGTTATTCCACTTGTACTTTTTTTCTGAATTCAAGACAGAATCTTTGCTAGAGTTTTAAGACGGACACCGAAGTGATCTTATAAGTGTTCCGTACGGAACACTAAGAACAGCAACGTGTCGAAGAGTCAGAACGCTGTTTTAGGGTAATCTAAAGGAGTTTTTACATCGGTCGTAACAATGGCTGAAATATGGATACACTACTATACACCCGAGTCCAACAGGCAGTCCGCGGAGTGGCTAGAACCGCATGAAAACCGACCGAAGCGTCCAAAAATACGAACATCAGCTGGAAAGGCAAGTATTTTTTGGGATGCGCATGGAATAATATTGATTAACTATCTTGAGAAAGAGGGAACAATCACCGAAGACTATTATGTTAGTTTATTGGATCGTTTGAATGGTGAAATCAAGAAAAAAATACCGCATTCAGCGAAGAAAAGAGTGTTATTTTACCAGGGTAATACACCAGCTCACAATTCCATAAAATCGATGATAAAAATGAACTAACTGGGTTATGAATTGCTGGTTCATCCACCATATTCACCAGATCTGTTCCCCAGCGATTATTACCTCTTACCAAATTTGAAATGGTGGCTCTAAGGAAAGACATTTGACTCAAATGAAGAAGTCGAATGGGGAAACTGGTGCATATTTTAGAGTGCTCGACAAAAAAATCGTACTATGTAAAAGGTATTGAAATGTTGGAAGATCGCTGGAATAAGTGAATCGCTCTTGAAGAAAACTATGTTGAAGAATAAAATCGATTTTTGGCAAAAACATTGTTTTTTATTCAAAAATCTCGAGATTTTTGACCCATTTAGTATGCTAACTGTATGAAATACATAAAGCAATTTTACTTCTGAAAGAAATAGCATACTTTTTTACCCTCACAAACATTCTTTTTTATTTCCAGTTTTCTGACCTATTTATAAAAACCTTTTTTAAAGAAATATTGCATTCTTTAGTATTCTTGTCAGCAGCCCATTAGTTGCCTATGAACTGACTCGTTGGGCCATTCAACAACAACATAACCGTGAGAAGTAATTAGTCACAAGAGACAACTTTTTACACGGAGTACTGGAAATTTAAATTTCCTGCTTTAAAAATGTTCCTCTTCAATTTATCATCGTCTATAGCCAACATAATTATTTTCTAGTTCTACATGACGAACATAGTTTAAATAAGTTGAGGTAGACGTGGGTTGGGGCAAGCTATTTGATAAAGGAAAAAATATACTCAAACTGGCTTTAGCATTATCGGATTAAAATTGCCGATATACTTTTACTGTAGAGGCACAGTCGATACATATATTTTTTTAATATCTGAACATTTCTGTAAATTTTTAAAAAGAATCAAAACAGGATTTTACCAAATACTGGAAACGGTTGTGACACAGTAAACATAAAACACAGTAGCGACGCTGAAGAAAATTTTTAGATCTTGCTTTTTATCAGGCATGTATCCCCTATTATACCAACACGGCTATCAGCGCCGTCGCAGGTTGTGTTTACATCTGGATTTCAAAGAGAATCTTTTTATAACGTGTTCTGAAATTTATTATCAATAATTTTCCAATAAGTAACACGTAGGCTGAAAAGTTTTTGGTTTGACACATAGATGTAGCCTCTTTAAAAAAATGATTTTTAGGAAGTACCAACCTTCAAACGATACGTGTCAAAATTTCATGACATTTCGACGGTTAGTTTACAGTGGTTTTAGTGACGCTACTTTTAATATTCTCAAAACAACGGAAAAAAAATCGAATTTCGTGTGTTAATTAAACACCGTTCAAGTATCAGGTGTACAAGTATGAAATGCGGATTTTTTTTTTCTAAAAAACATGTTAAATTCGGAAGAATCATAAAAAGTGCTTTATTCAAAATATGCTCCATCGCTTGTTATACATTTTTCCCATCTTTCGGGCAATTTGTGAATACCACACCAGTAAAAATCTTTCCCTTTTGCTGCGAACCATGCATCGAGCCATTTTTTCGCATCTTCGTACGAACCAAAGCACTGCTCAGCAAGGGCGTGACCCATCAATGCAAACAAATGGTAATCGGAAGGAGCCAAGTCTGGTGAGTAAGCCGCATGGGGTAGAACTTCCCAGCCGAGTGCTTCCAACGTGCCGCGAACTTGTTTTGCCGTATGTGATGGAGCATTGTCATGAAGAAAAATGACTTTGTGTTGCCGCTTTCAGTATTCTAGCCTTTTTGCAAGCAGCGAAACGATTCCAATCGATCAATTTTTATTGGTAACCTTTAGTATTAGCCGTTTCCCCAGGTTTTTAATAGCTCGTAATAGACCACGCCCCTCTGATCCCACCAAACACAGAGAATCGTCTCTCTGCCAAAGCGATTCGGTCTTGTGGTCGATGTGGATGGTGCGCCTGTGTCTACTCATGATTTTTTACGCTTGGGATTCTCAAAATAAGTCCACTTTTCATCCCCTGTAACTATACGATGAAAAAATGACTTCCTTTTGTACCGAGCGAGCAAATGTCACACGTGTTTTTGCGCTTTTCCATTTGCCTGTCATTCAACTCATGTGATACCCATCTACCGGTCTTCTGAATCTTTCCCATCTCTCGTAGCCGATTGGAAACAGCTTATTGACTAACGCCCAATTGCTCGGCGAGTTGTTTTTGTGTTTGCGAATCATCTTCGTCCAACAATGCTTCCAATTCCACATCTTCGTATTTCTTTGGCGGTTTTCCACGTTCCTTGTCTGCAACATCGAAGTCACAACTTTTGAAATACCCAAACCATCGTTCACACGTATCTTGCGATGGAGCATGTTCACTATAAGCTTCTCGAAGTAATCGGTATGATTCAACAGCAGTTTTCTTCAAACGAAAACAAAAATTTAATGCTGTCCGCGAATGCTCTTTGTTCGGTATAAATTTCGACATATTGAACACAACACAACATCATGCACACACCTTTCCAATTTATCACTAGTGCGCGTCTGACACTTGTTGATGACACAACAAAATGGTGCAGTGTCAAATCTTTATAGCACAAACTGCATTGGTACACCTTCTGTTGTCTGAATTCCGCATTTCATACTTGTACACCTGGTAAAGCAATGGCTTGATAAGTGTTACAAGGACTCTGCCCCTAGAAAATTACTCATCATTTACTGGTATGCTGAATTAAAACGCGGTCGTACAGATACAAATGTTGCTGAACACTCTGGACGCCCAAATGCCACAAAATTGTTTTGGATGAATGTAAAGTGAAATTGCGTGAGATAGCACACCCTAACGATATCAAAAGAACGTGTTGGTCATATTTTACATGAACATTTGGACATGAGAAACTTGCTCACAATGGAACAAAAACAACAACGTATTGATGATTCTGAACGCTGTTTGGACCTGTTTAAGCGCAATAAAAAGGATTTTTTCATACGATATATGACAATAGATGAAACATGGATCCACCACTAAAAACCGGAATCAAATCGGCAGTCAGCTGAGTAGACAGCAGCCCGTGAAAGCCGCCTGAAGTGACCAAAGACACAACAGTCGGCTGAGAAGGTTTTGCCCACTGTATTTTGGGATGCGCACGGAATAATTTTCATCGACTATGCTGAGAAGGGAAAACCATCAATAGTAAATATTATATAAAGTTATTGATGCATTGAAGGCAGAAATCGCAAAGAAACGGCCCCTAATGAACAAAAAAAAGGGCTCTTTCATCAAGACAATGCACCATGTCACAAGTCAATCGTTACGATGGCAAAATTGTATGAATTGAAGTTCGAATTGTTTCCTTATCCACCCGTTTCTCCAGATTTGGCCCCCAGCGACTATTATCTATTCGCAGACCTCAAAAAAAATGCTTGCAGGAAAGAGATTTGGCTCCAGTGAAGAAGTTATTGCCGAAATTGAGGCCTATTTTAAAGGCAAAAACAAATCCTTCAACAAGAAAGGTATAAAATGTTAGAAAAGCGTTGGACTGATTGTATCTCTCTTGAAGAAGACTGTATTGATGAATTTTGCAAAAAAAGTAAGTGTTTTAAAATAGCTAGGCCAAAAAACTGTTCAGCCTGCGTATTAAAAGACTCGTTTATCGTTATAATTGAAAATAATTTCATTTCATATTCCGTCTAGCTCACCAACTACCATCCACACATGATGATGGCATAGATGTCTGCTTGTAATACTAATGCAAATCCAGAAAGTTTGTTTGGACACCGCCAGTGGACCATACGCATTTGCTCCCGCGTATACTTTTTATTTAGATCTATGTGTGGATCAAATAAGTTCTCTCTTTGGAAAAATGTGTCTAATGATCCTGTCCGTCCTCTACGGCCTCAGAAAATTTAAGTACTTATCATTAACTGACGTTTGGGGACTGTCCATATTCCTCTATAGCAGAAGGCGACCCTCCATCGTACTGGGACAGAATTAAGAACTCTAGATTGTTTTCCCAACTTGTATAAATTGAATTTCTCAAGGACCTGTTTATTTGTCTTCATATCTCTTTAGTCTATACCGCTATTCGCTATCAAATTAATTTAGAACAAGAGGAAGTTTTTGTTGTGCGGTTAGTGTTTGTAAAAATATATGTGGTATCTCCAAAGAAGTTAGTTTTTTAAATTTCCCAAAGATCCTAAAATTCATAATTCTTTATTTCTATTATGCAATATATTATATAAAGATAATGATAATTTTTATTATATTAGAGATACATTTTATTTGTAAAATAGTTGATGTTTTATTATTATTAAGTATTCATTGATGTTATTCCACTTGTACTTTTTTTTTTCTGAATTCAAGACAGAATGTTTGCTAGAGTTTTAAGTTAAGTTTCAAAACTCAATCTGGGCATGCAAAAGTAGTAATTCTCCAGCACGAATAAGTTTGATTAAATTAGTGCATGGATTTAATTTTTTTTATATAAGTAGTGTACAGGCACGAAAAATCATTAGTTGTTTGAAAATTATATTTTGACCAATGACAAAATGGAGCAAAAAGTGTGTTCACTTCATTTTTAAGTTCAGAAGAAAGACGATCTCATTTTAAAATGATAATTATAATTATTTCCCAATCTTTTCAGATTACTGGGATTCGCTAAAATATAAGGAGCATAACTGTTGACATTATCCGCGCGAAGGTGTGTAGATATATATTCTCAAAATGAATGCCCCCCCCCCCCCCCCCGGACAATATCTCTAATAGTTGAGAAATATAAATTCAACAATGGGATATAAGAGAGATAAATAAAGCGTTGAAGCTAGAAGTATTTTGTCCTTCTAATTTTTTGCCTTTTTTCCTATTTTTTGTATATCTGTTTTAATAAGAACTTAATAAAAAAATGTTTTTTTTTTTTTAAATTTTTTTCTTCCTTTCAATCGGCAAAATTTATTTTTATATTCTACAGAATAGGATTTTTCTTGAAAGAAGGAATTTGAATATTTCAAAAACTCGCGGGCAACATACCAGCAATATAATGACAGCTCATGTAATCATAACAAACTCGAACCCCTTGAGATCAAAGTTGCCGAGTAGGATTGTCGCTACTGTGTTTTATGTTTACTGTGGTTGTGATTTCTGGCGACGTGACAGTAATTGTCTGATATACACGGAAACAAACAGGATCACACGAAAAATAGACAAATTGCTGCAATGTTGTCAAACCCACGATTTTTTCAAGGATTATAGACTTTTGATTGAAATTATGGTTTTGATAATGAATTCCAGGTTATTATTTTTAGCAGTTATTATGTTTATTTTCAAGTTCACTTTACTGCACATAGGGAATTTTTAGCAAAGAAATAATCAATCATCGCTCCTGATGAAGCTAACATGGTTAGCGAAACGCGCGTCGAGTGTAAAAATACAGTGTTTGGGGTAGTAGTGATATATACTGAGTAGTGTCATTGTGTCCAAGATTCCACATTCCCGACATAGTACAAAAAATTTAAATTTTAAAATGTTGGAAACAACACGTAAATATTCAACGATGCAATATGGAACAAAAACACGTAGGCATTAAAGGGTTCTCTCCAATTTAGAAGATCACAATTAGACCTACAGTAAGGAGCATAGCATAAACTCAACCCGAAATATTAAAAACAAATAAATACGCGAAACAAAGACCTGATTTAATAGGCAAACAAAATAGAAAAAGTGACAGAAAGAAGACTTGTTATAAGAATCAATAGAAAGAAGACACATAGATAGAGGATTTAAGCTACTCAAAATAAGATAAGTGAAGACAGTAATAAACAGGTAATTGTGTGTATACAAAGAAGAAAGAAAAGAAAACTACGGGAACTGCAAGACAATTTACATCCCTCGGGCGTGCTTGCTACCTACGAGCCAATCTAGGACACTTTTTCTCCATTAGAGCTCACCAGCTAAATATAGGTGAAGTGCTAGAAAAATAAATTGTTTCTATAATTGCCTGGACTCTACGGGCAGCTAAGCGGCTGTATTTGATTTATCCAAGGCATTCAATCGTGTCTGGCACTATGGATTGTTGGCTAAGATACGTTCTTATAGTATTTCTGAAAAGTTCTGTTTATGGCTGTCGTGTTTCCTCAGAGAGCGTTCTTTACGAGTAACGGATTTCTTTCTAACAACGGCACTATACTGTCTCCTACTCTCTTTTTCATTTACATTAACGATCTACTGGAAAGGACCAGGAATCCAATCTACAGCTTTACAGATGATAGTACGCTTATTTCTTCAATCAGTTTGAACGCTCGAACATCGGTTACTCATGCAAATACTCCTAGACAGCAGGAAGTCGTTCAACTTAATAAAGACCTGGAAGAAATTCTATCTTGCAGTGACAGGAACCAAGTGGAATTTAACGCTACCAAAATCCAGGTGGTAGTTTTTTTCTAAAAAAGTTAATGTTGCTGAACCCGACATAGTTATGTCGGGGCACTCCATTCCTCTAGTATCGTGATTCAATTTGCTGACCGTTAATTTAGGAGAAAATATGTCTTTGCTTCCAAATTAACGCCCATCCTAGTCTCATTTGCCTGTCGATTTCAATGTCTTGGTTTTGTTTGCACATTACGACAGACTGTCCGAAGTATATGTACGCGTAGGTCATTTTTATTATTTGATCGTGTACTATAATTGTTTCATCCTTTAGGAACACATTTGTCATGAATTGCGTCTAATCCTTAATCATCTTAGTCCTATTTTAGCCACTGCTTCGAGTAGTTCTCGTAGAAACTGTGTCAGTTCTTCCCGATTTTTCTCGAACAACACAATATCCTCAGCAAATCTCAAAACGTATAAATACTTGCCATGAATAATAATTTCTTTGTCTTCCTATTTTAGTTTCTTGAAAACATCCTCCAAAGTCATAATGAAATTACATGCGTAGCAAAGAAAGCTTCTCAAAAGCTGGAAATATTATTTCGAACTAGAAAGCTTTACACTCCACAACAATTGCTATTTCTGTACAAAGCTCAAATTTCACCAATAATGGAATATTGCTCCCATGTTTGGGGTTCTGTTTCCAAACATATAATGCATTTATTGGATTCTATTCAAAAGGGACTCTGACTAGAGACCCAGAACTGACCAGCAACCTTACTTCCTTGGAACATCGAAGAATAGTTGGTCACTTGAGTATATTCTACAAGTATTTTCATGGAATCTGTTCTATGGATGTAGCCCTCTTAATTCCTCCCAAAGTGGTGCATGCTAGGAAAGCACGTCGCGCTAATACTTCACATCCGTATGACGTTCACCTTGTCACTCGTCGTACAACCCACGGAGTACAATTTACAGCGATTCAAGATCAACGTAAATCGCTTTTTCCGCACACGCGTCGCTCTTGTAGCGCTTTATGGATTTTCTTGTAGCACTTGTGCTATTCTCATAAAAAATCTTATGTTTGTTGGCGCCTTAGGAAATGCTTATTTCGAAACGTCCGTATTATCGTATGTCGTCTTAGAGTGTAGTACATTGCCTGCAACTAGTTGTCGAGCTCCGACAGAGCAAAATTTGTCCTACATACTCTATTTATCTGTTTTATGTAAGAACATAGACGCATACCACTTTCCTATTCAGAAATCTGGTTTATATTATTCTTGGTTTACTTAAAATAGACCTTAATAAATATCCGGACGTACGATAAGTATTTCTGTAAACACATGTTTCATGCATTTTATCTTTCTTTAGAAAAAATTTCAAATATTATTGTCTATTAGCCGTAACAGTGATAAGTTTTGATTATATGTTCCGTACATGTAGTTAAGCTAGGTATGCCACTTATTCTAATTAGGTGCTTGCTAAGCAGATTAAAAATCATTTAAAAATTGTATTACTAATCTAGTTTTGTAAAAGTTCTTTGAGTATTAAACACCTAGAAGTAAGAGTTTAATCAGAAAAATACGAGAAATTATCAAAGATAGATAACTTTTTTGAAATTTGAGCGGAAGAGCTGTCATCGATTGTTCATACATGTGTGTATTGTCTCCGTTGCTTTATTTAGTGACGTTCCAGATGAGCTAGAAATAGCTACATATCGCTGTAGCGCAAGGCGTAATCATAAACTTTCTCAGATTAGAAAATGTCAAATCTGTCGAAATAGGCCAAAGATTGTAGGCTCACTTGGGGGGTCGATATCCTGGTGCGGGCAGATATAAAAGTATAGAGTAAGCAATCCAAGGGAGAACCTTAACGTGTTAAAACTAAGGGTTATACCCTCCGTCCTTGCGGGCATCGCCCATCTCGGCCCAAGGAAGCAGGTAGTCTGCATAAAAATAGCCGATCTCAGCCCGAACTTAAAACTTGCCCGATTTTGGAATAGACCATCTCCGGCCCGAACTGTGATTTATTTTTTGATTTGCCAAAGTTAATGAGCCAAAAAGAGAGAAGCAAGTTTTTCACAGAAAACAAATGATAAATAATAAAAAAAAATAATAAAGAAATTTAAACTTACATTTTATTAAAACGGGTAAATAATATTGTACAAAAATTACAAAACCAAATTTAATTAATACAAAATCGTATTACCTATTTGTGTGAATGATAAAGGAAACAATTTTTACATAAGTTAATTTTGATATCTCCTTACTTTTATATCCTCAATAAACACTTGTTTTTTCTTATTAGTTAAATTTTTAGACTTATATGTTTACACCAATAGTATTGCATACGTTTCTATTTGCACATTTAAAACTTCTTTAATAAAAATAAATATAGAGGGATGTATCTGATACATTGAATTATTAAAATGCGTATGAAATGATTCACAAGCGTTCGTGGTTTTATTTAGTTCTGCAGATGCACTTGCCCAAATGTGTGGTGGAAAGTTGGATAATTAGAAAATTTCTATAAATTGACATTTTGTGGCTTTATTTCGTATAATTCGAAAAAAAAAAAAAATCTTCAACATCTTTAGGTTCTAAGAAGAGAAACCCAAAACAATAATAACCATTTTCCTATTTCTGATTGGTCATCTTTGTAATATTGAGTCAGACCCTGCTTTTGTATTTGACGATACCACGCTTGGTCTATGTACTTCCATAATCGATTTTGGTATTGCTGGTAGTATTTTTTCGCCGAGCATAGTAGATATTTTTCCTCACACATTCCAAGTCCCTTACGGTGAGAGCATTGGTATGGATTTTTTCCGTCAATGCCTTTCCCATTATTTTTGCTGGTTTTTCTGTCAGATCACTTTTTGCTTTCCTTTTGACAGATGTAGTCATTATTTACCTTTGCAAGATATTTTCTGACTCCGATTAAAGAATATAGCTCTTTAAATTTAAAATAACATTACATTTAATGCTCCCGAGTAGTATGCTCTTTTTAATGCTGCTAGTACCTCGTTGGCTAGTAATTTCACATAATGCAGCAGAACAACTCGAAGCCATTTTTCTGGGATTTAATGCACGTTAGATGATCACTGCTTAGATGCTATAATATACTAAATATTACCTACAAATCATTTAATTACTTAATTACTTAATTATTTAATTATTTTATCACTTGAGGCCGAGATGGGCACTTTTACAAACTCATTAAAAACCGTTTTTATTTGATGGGTCCTTTTTTGGGGCCCAGATGGACGATGCCCATCCTCGCACGAGCATCTCACTACAAAACATCCCACGTATTCCTTAGCCTAATGAAGGTTCTCTGCACTTTACAGTGAATTTGCAGTCGATCATTCGGAAAGAGTTGTTAATTAGAAATATGTGCGAGCTAGAATTTCAGAGATGTTTCTCAGTCATACTGAAAGAAAATGGGAAGCATTTTTTGCGACATGTGATAAGCCAATACCCATTACACTCTCTCATCAAAACAATCCAGTATGGGACGCTGGCAAAAATACGAAGCAAACCTTATAAAGCCGAAACCCCGGGAAAAGTGTTATCAACTATTTTCTGGAACTGGTCGACGGACCATAAAAGTAGCTTAGTACTGTTACCTCCTTACGCAGGATAAACATGTGTATCAAGGGAAGAGGCGGGACTGCCCCATTAGAGAGATGTTGCTTCTCCACGACAAAGCGAGGATTCAGGCTGCAGCTATTATGCATGACAAACTTGTGGAAATGCACTGAACATCTCTTGAACGTCCATCATACGGTACAAATTTGTCACCATGTGACTTTCGCTTTTTTGGGCCTCTCAGAGAGATATTCATATCAAATTGATTAGATTCACATCCAGCATCTTTCTACAAGAATACGGATAAAACATTCGTTGGGAAAGTCGATGGATAAAAGCGAGAACTAAGTAAAAAAACCGGCCAAGTGAAAGTCGGTCTTAAAAAGAAATCCGTTGACTGCCACTAGTAAAGAAGGCTCTCTGAGGAAACACGGAAGCCATAAACAGAACTTTTCAGACACACTATAAGAGCGTAGCTTAGCTAACAATCCATCATGCCCAACACGATCGAATGCCTTGGATATATCAAGTACAGCAGCTTTGCTATCCGTAGAGGCCACGTAATTGTAGTAACAACTTGTGTTACTAATGCTTTACGTACACCTAGCTGATGAGCTCTAATGGAGAGAAAGTGTTCTAAATTGGCTCTTAGGTAGTAAGCTCGCCCAAGGGATGTAAATTGTTGTAACATTCATTTTTTCCTAGATTTTAAGACCATGTAATGTTACTGATTTTTCACTTCAAATTGTACTTATTTTCATTTTTGTATCGAACGGTATATTAATAAGAGATTCCAAGCCGTTCGGTATATTAGTGTGCTGTGCGGGTTTCTGACCGAATCTATCGGCACGCCGGGATTGGTTAAAAATGTGTATCCGGATTTTTGGTTCCGGCGTCGCGATATGACCGAGAGAAGGCCCACGGCTTATTTAAGGGTCCGGTAGGACAGGGATCGAGGCTGAGTACCATCAAGCCGCAGCCAGGCTAATTTTCATCGGCGCCGCCAAGTAGCCTTCCTTCTACAGAGCTGCAGTAAAGGCTCATAACAACAATCATGAGAGCTAAATATAGCACAAGTTTTTTAACGAAAAGCCGTAGTGGGCTCTCTAAGTGTTTACTAGAAAAGTGTGAAATCGGTCGTGTTCCATCGAAGCCGAAATAAAAACAGTAAGTTACCAAAACATCCTTCCATAGACTTATCCCTGAGTAGTGCCTTAACAGCATTTTGAACTGACTAAAAAGTGAAGTGAAAAGCACTATTTTTCGTCTTCGGGAGTAGTCAGAGTTTAGAATTTAAATGTCATAACTACCTGTTAGGCTAAAATTTTTAGTAATCCTGTAAAACTGCAAAGGTTAGAACTTTTTATCATGAATAAATTTTCTTTTTGTTGATTAAAGCTAGTGTCTCACTGAATACCTATCTTACTTTTCAGGATAAGAACGGCTGTACCAAACTGATTTTTTTTATTTACCAACAGTACACCCTTTCAGTATTTTTTTCATTTTTTTAGCTGAAGTTAGATCCTTTCTATTTTAAAATGAATGGTGCCCAAAAAGTCGTACAGCTGAGGTTTCTTTAAAAATAGAAAATAATTCCAAAAAGACGTACAAAAATTATCTCTTACCCATATCTCTCTACCAAAGAAAACTGAGCTAGTGTGTGTTTAATTTCTTTAGTTCTTTTAAAATCAGGATTCACTCAATTCATTATCAGAAATTAAAGCGGGGCTGCAAGAAAATTGTGCTCAAGCTTGGGGCATCCAAATTTCAAACGGTACAAAATTGCGCTCAAGCGTGGGACAAACAACTTCTCACAGGGTACAAAAAAAAAAAAAGATGCCTCAAACTGAGGACAGTTTTAGCATGTCACATTGTCTTGCAGTTTCCGTAGTTTTCTTTTCTTTCTTCTTTGTATACACACAGTTATCTGTGTATTACTGTCTTCACTTGTCTTATATTGCATCGATCAAATCTTCTACCTATGTTTCTTCTTTCTATTGATTGTTATAACAATTCTTCCTTCTGTTATTCTTTCTAATCTGTTTGCCTGTTAAATCAGGTCTTGGCTTCGCGTATTTTTTTTTGTTTTTGACATTTCGAGTTGAGTTTACGCTATGCACCTTACTGTAGGTCTAACTGTGGTCTTCTAAATTTGAGATAACTCTTTAATGCCTATGTGTTTTTATTCCATATTGCATCGATGACTACATTTTGTTTTAAACATTTTAAAATTTAAATACATAATATTTTTGCGGCAAAGTAAACTTTAAAATAAACATAATAAATACTAAAAACAATAACTGGGAATTCATCATCAATTAAAAGTCTATAATCCTTGAAAAAATCGTCGGTTTAACAAAAATACAGCAATTTGTCTACTTTTCATGTGATCCTGTTTGATTCCCTGTATATCAGACAATTACTTTCATGTCGCTAGAAATCACAACCACAATAAACATAAAATACAAGAGCGACAGTCCGACTCGGCGTCTTTGATCTCAAGGAGTTCGCATTTGTAGTGATCACATCACCTGTCGCCATATTGCTGGTATGACGCCTGCGAGTTTTTGAAATATCCAAATTCAAAAAAAATCCTATTCTGTAAAATAAAAATGCTGATTGAAAACAAGAAGAAGAAGAGAAATTTTTTTAAGAAACTTTTTTTATCAAGTTCTTATTAAAACAGATATACAAAAACAGGACAAAAGGCAAAAAATACAAGGAAAAAATACATTTGACTTCAAGGTTTTTTGCACGTTATTCATTTAAATGTCTCATGTTGAATTTATATTTCTCAACTATTAGAGATATTATCGGGGAGGGGGATGTTCTTTTTGAGAATATATCCCTGCACACCTTTAGCTTCGCGCGTATAATGTCAACAGTCATGCTCCTTATATTTCAGCGAATTCCAATAATCTGGAGAGATTGAAAATAATTATGGTTATCATTTTAAGATGAGATCGTCTTCCTTCTGAACTTAAAAATGAAGTGAACACACTTTCTGCTCCATTTTATCATTAGTTAAATCTAATATAATAATTTTCATACAACTAATGACTTTTCGTGCCTATATACTACTTATATAAAAAAAAATTAAATTCATGAACTGATTTATTTAAATTCATTTGTACGGCAGAATTACTACTTTTGCATGCCCAGATTGAGTTTTGAAAGTTTGGTTAACGAATTTTAGCAGATAATATAACTTAACTCTAGCAAACAATTTTAATATGAAAGCTAATCTTTATATAATATATTGCATAATAGAAATAAAGAATTATAAATACCTTTTAGGACATTTGGGAAATCTGAAAAAACTAACTCCTTTGGAGATACCGCATATATTGTTACAAGCACTAACCGCACAACAAAAACTTCCTCTTGTCATCTTTTTTATAATTATTTTCAATTAGAGCAAGTCATTTACTTAATAGAAAGTTATTAATAATGAATTTGGGAGCACGTTATAAAAAGATTCTCCTTGAAATCCAGATATATATACAACCCGCGATTGCGTTGGCAATCACCTTGTTGGTATGATAGGAGACGCATGTGAAATAAAAAACAGAATCTAAAACTTTTCTTGAGCGTCGCTACTGTGTTTAATGTTTACTGGAACATCACGCTATATAAATAAATCATTAAAAGTGCCCTTTTTCTTCCTCTAAAAAAGCAATCAACGATTTAGACTCAAAAATTAATTAATTTTATACTTGATCATTAACAAAAAAACCCTACATCATTTAAAGAAATTTTTAAACAATCACATGCTCGATAGTATGAAATAAATATAATATTATTAGTAACAGTGACTGGTTGACGAAATTGATGATAATAACACTAACTACTAACTTAATCCTATATCGCGTGTTCTTATTTCTTACAAATATAAGTTGTTGCTCTTGTCATTGTGACTCGGGTATCCACTATATCTATATACAAGGCGTCGCATGAAAAATATAATTCTAAAACATCTATAGTGGAAAAACAAATCGAGAAATGAAAAGAACTTTTGTTGCATATTTCCTGATAATATTTTAGTTTAAATGTGAACCGTTGTATTTATTTAATCTTTACTCTAATGCTGTGTTTAGTGAAGTCATATATGAATTGAATTGAGGGAATAACAGTTAATGGGAATACACTGAATAACATACGGTATGCTGATGATACTGTTCTATTAGTAAACAATATCAAAAATCTCTAGTATCCAGATTTGGATTAACTATAGAAAAACCAACTGGATGATAATAACAAAGAAAAGTCTACCACCAGAATCCCTCGAAATCAAGGATAGCATCGTAGAATAGGTGCCCTCATTTTAATATTTGGGAGCTAATATTGTATAAATGTAAAGTGGGAATCCAAGAAAGGAGATATATTCCAGTCTCGAATTCCGAATGAGAATGTTGAAAGCGTATATATTCTCAGTGCTATTATATGGTTGTGAGTGCTGGACCTTTGACCCTCGCTCAGAAGAACGACTGGAAGTATTTGAAAAGTACATTTATCGATGCCCTCGCATGGTCCCAGAAAATAAAGAACTACTAGTAAGAATGAATAAAGCGAAAGAAGTACTAACAACCATGAAAATAAAAAAAAAATCAATAATAATAATGAGGGGCCCAAAATACGAATTGCTACCATTAATTCTAGAAGGTAAAATAAAAGGCAGACGACTGATCAGAAGACGATAAAATTCTTGGCTGAAGGACATGCGAAGGTGGTTTTTGGATGGATGCATATCAGATGATATTTTTCGATCAGCAGTTTCTAAAGTTCGTTTAGCTATATGGATCGCCAACCTTCGTGAGAAGACCGTAGTAAGAAGAATAATAACCGTTGTGTTCTCGATACTCCTCGAAGCGAACTGTATAATTATTTTATTTCTTACTGGATGTTTTCTCTTAGTTGTTCCAGGGACCAAAGAGTTGCTGTAGTCTTTAGTTTAGGATGTGTTTAAAATATGTCGCTCCATTTTGTTGTAACCAGATTTTTTGGTCATAACCATCAATATATTGCTTTGAATTAACAGTTGTTGTGCGGCATCAAATTTCAATGCTTTAGTGTTGAATTTATCGGACTTCAATATTGGCAGTTTTATTTATTGAAGTTAAAAGTGTGTCTCAACCCAGAATAATATGTAGTTCACGTTTGCAGAGTTTATTGATATCCTTGGCCGCATTTACTTAAAGTCGAATCAGTTTCTTCAAATTTCTGTACCCCCTTTTAAAAAGTTGAATACTCACTGTTTCACTAAGTTATGATAAATGATAATAATATTTAATTGTTGTGTACAACTTGCCCCTCCCGCCCGTTGAATTCGCGCAATGAGCAAAACAAAACTAAACTTATTTATGGGATCTTAATGATCATCATAAGCTTATTCCAACCATACTCGGATGTAAGCCTCCCCAAGTTGTCTCCAATAAACTCTGTTATTTGCTTTTTGCACCCAAACGTGTCCCGCTAATCTTTTTATATCGTCCGTCCATCTTGTCAGTGGTCTACCATTGTATCTTTATGTTCACTATACCTCCATTTAACCATACGGCGTGTCCATCCGTTATCATTCTTCTTTGCGATATGCCCCGCCCAATTCTTCCTTAATATACATGTTTGTTGTATTCTGTCACTTTTGATCTTCGTATCTCGATGTTAGGAATACGATCTTGGAATCCAATATTTAGCATTCTGCTCTTCATTGCTTTTTGGGTTACTTTGGGATCCCTTCTACAAATAAGTAACTTATTAGGTGTATCAATTAATTCGGCACCTTTGAAATTGCTTAAAATTCAGTTCCAAATTTAAATTATTTCCAGCCACTTTTATATGGTGCTATAATAAAGCTAAAGATGTGGAATTACCACTTCATGGAACGCTGCAAGCAAAGAGGTCCGCTAACAAGTTGGTTTTCTCAACTGGCGTTACTGCAATAGTATTATGTGTCCATATGTGTGTGGTGGTATAGTGGATTTAGTAAAATTTTGACTAATGGTCTCAGCGACTGATCAAAAGGACCTAGAGTGAACATCTAGCTTATCTATTTTTTGTTTTTATTCGTCAAATTTTAAACTTCTGTTTAAATACTTATTTTATTGTTGCATGTACCAAAATTGAAAAACGGAACATT
Source organism: Pachyrhynchus sulphureomaculatus (assembly GCA_019049505.1). Classification (NCBI taxonomy): domain Eukaryota; kingdom Metazoa; phylum Arthropoda; class Insecta; order Coleoptera; family Curculionidae; genus Pachyrhynchus; species Pachyrhynchus sulphureomaculatus. The sequence goes on from CM032449.1 coordinate 177,116,864, forward strand.
CATGAAATCACTCTGGTGTCCGCTTGTCGCCATAGACGATTTTCTCTTGTTTGACGTAGTTCAAGTTCAAATTTGTCACAAATATAGGAATTGATGGCTTAATCATTGCCATGTAGTGTTGAAAGTTAAATTTTGACTCAAGGGGTAAGTGGTGGGGGGTGAAATAGGAAATGAAAAAAAAAAAAATTCAAGGTCATCGAGTGGGGTGTCAAATGAAAGTTTGTAAAAACACGAGTTCAAAAATATATGTGATGTAATATTTTCGCAAACTTTTCTTTATATTATTTTCAGAAAATTGTTAAAAATCTTTGTCCCCCACCCTATTTAAGAGCACTGATCAAAAAATTTGGAAAAAATTCTAGAATAATCTCCATAAGATGTAGAGTGAATGAAAATTATCACGAGTGATATCACCTTTGATAATTTATCTGGTACATTTATCTGGTATGTCTAAAAAGTTCTGTTTGTGGCTCTTATGTTTCCTCAGAGAGCGTTCTTTACGAGTGGCAGTCGACGGATTTCTTTCTAATACCTTCACTATCAACGCCGGTGTGCCCCAAGGTTCCATACTGTCTCCTACTCTCTTCCTCATTTATATTAACGATCTGCTGAAAAAGACCGAGAATCCAATCTACAGCTTTGCAGATGACAGTACACTTATCTCTTCATTCACTTTGAACGCTCGGACATCGACTACTCAGACGAATATCCGCAGATAGCAGGAAGTCATTCAACTTAACAAAGACCTGGAAGAAATTCTATCTTGGGGTGACAGTAACCAAGTGGAATTTAACGCTACAAAAACCCAGGCGGGCAGTTTTTTCTAAAAAAGTTAACGTTGCAGAACCCGACATAGTTATGTCGGGGCACTCCATCCCTCTAACATCGTCACTCAATCTGTTAGGCGTTAATTTGGGAGTAAATATGTCCTGGCATGAACATGTTGCAGGCATAGCAAGGAGAGCTTCTCAAAAGTTGGGAATATTGTTTCGAACCAGAAAGCTTTACACACCACAACAACTGTTAATTCTTTACAAAGCTCAAATTCGACCAACTATGGAATACTGCTCCCATGTTTGGGGCTCCGCTCCCAAACATACACTGCATTTGTTGGATTATATCCAGAGAAGAGCTATTCGTCTGATTGGACACCCGGAACTGACCGACGGCCTTGATTCGCTGGAACATCGAAGAACGGTTGGCGACTTGAGCCTATTCTACAAGTACTTTCATGGAAAGTGTTCGAAGGATGTGGCCCGTTTAATTCCTCCCAGAGCGGTGCATATTAGAAGTACACGTCGCGCTAATACTTCACATCCGTATGAGGTTCAGCTTGTTACTCCTCGTACAACGCTTTTCAAGCAGTTTTTTATATGGAGAACATCAAACCTTTGGAATAGTTTGCCCAGGACTGTGTTTCCCATCGAGTACAATCTACAGCGATTCAAGAACAACGTGAATCGCTTTCTCCGCACACGTGTCGCTCCTGTAGCGCTTTAGGGACTTCCCTGTAGCACGTGTGCTAGACCCATAAAAAAAAAAAAAAGATCGGAAACACACCTTGTTTGATATGTTTCGTATTGTATACAAATCCCCATCCTGTTTAATAAAAAATATTATTCACTGTATAGATAAAAGTATAAACAGACATGGACAGGAAGGATATAAGATAATTTTGTGGGAGATTTTTAACATAATTTTTTTGGAATGTGTTGATAATAGTCTATCCACGTATTTGAACAGCATTGGGCTTGTACAAAAGAAACAAGATACTAGTCCTACTAGAGATAAAACTTTAATAGACCATAGAGAGATTTTGCAACATTTATTTTTCACATGCCTTTGTCCTTATCGTTTTCTCAAGCATGCGCAGAATTAACGCGAAGGAAGGTTAGGTTAGTATTCATCTCCTATAAACTTAGGGGATTTATTTTTATTCATTTCATGGTTAAGGACATCGATTACACACAAGGAAACTGAATAGAGACCATAGTTCAGTTTCTTATGCTGAATTCAAATATGTTATTAGATTTCTTCTACCAGGCATAGTTTTCTTGTGACAGTCATTTTTGTGTAATATACTTCTCTATATTATTAGGATTTCATTGTTATAATTCTTGTAAATATAGAAGTGGGAATTTGTATTCAGAATAATTTGGCACTAGGCAGATTTATTCATGTTGAAACATGTTTTAACTCTGTCCAGGCTTAATGATGTTCTAACCTGTCCTATCTTGTAAAAATATTGCACTTTTTTAGCACGCAGAGGGCCAGTAGTCAGTATTGTAATTGTAGTAAGTCTGGTAACACGTTAACCTACTTGTTTTGTGCTGTTTATTGTTTTTATTTGTAAGTTTTTTTTTATAAACGTTTCGAAATGCTAAGAAAGTGTGTAAATCAACCAAACAATTTCTGCTAGGTGTATGGTGAATTGACCTTCAAGTCTCGGAGGCGAAATTTTACACCGCTTGTGAAAAAATGTTATGAGCTTTATTTTAGGTGTAAAGCTGGTGATTTTGACAAAGACTGATGCCCCCAAATTTATGTTATGTATCATGTGTTAGGCTTCTCACTGGTTGGAAAAATGGTACTCATCATATGCCGTTTTCAGTGCCTATGATTTGGAGGGAACAGAAGGACCATTTAACTGATTGTTATTTCTGCTTAACTAATATTATTATTACGTCCAAAACAAAATATACAGTTAAGTACCCCAATTTGGCATCTGCAATTAGACCTGTACCACATAGTGAAGAGTATCCTGTATCGAAGTTTCCAGATTTCGTGACCTTAAGTGATAACTCTGACTACGACCCACTTCATACTAAAGACGGAAAAAGCGAGAGAAGTGACCCTACATTTGAAGCAAGTAATTCATCAGAAACCTCACTTTTTATCTTAAGAAGATCTTAATGATCTTATACGGGATTTAAATTTGTCTAAATAGTCAGTTGAGCTCAAAAGTTGGAATCTACTCCAAAAAGATACAATGATATGCGTTTATGGTAGACTCCATAGTGATTTCAATGATTACTTCTCTAAAGAAGGCCATGTAGTTTTTTGTAATGATGTTTGTGCAGTAATGGAGACTCTTAGACATCAACATCAGTCAGATGAGTGGCGATTGTTCATAGACTTATCTAAAGTCAATTTGAAGGCTGTACTACTCCATAATGAGAATGAATTACCATCAATACCTGTCGCGCATGCCAGTGATATGAAGGAGACATGAAAATATGAAATTGCTGTTAGGAAAAATTCAGTTTACTAAATATAAATGGAATATCTGTGGTGATTTGAAGGTTATAGCTTTATTGTTAGGTTTGCAACTTGGATACACGAAATTCTGCTGTTTCTTCTGTGAATGGGATAGCAGGGATAAGGAGTCTCACTACATAAGGAAACAATGGCCTAAACGTGAATCTCTTATTCCTGGGCATAAAAATGTATCAAATACCCCATTAGTGGATCCCGAAAAGGGGCACATAAAACTGGGGCTCATAAGAAATTTTGTAAAAAAAAAAACGGATAAAGGTTCTGCTGCATTTATGTATTTGAAATCTAAATTTCCTAAAACAAATGATGCAAAATTGAAGGAAGGAATTTCTATAGGGCCCCAAATAAGATCATTAATATCGGATGATGAACATTTTGAGGAATTGTTACATCCACCGGAAAAAGCAGCGTGGAAATCATCAAAAATATCTGTTGTGGATTTCTTGGCAATAATAAAGAAGAAAACTATAGTGAAATAGTGAGTGATCTTCTGACTTCATACAAAGAAATGGGCTGCAACATGTCCTTAAAATTTCACTTCTTGGACTCCCACCTAGACTTCTTCCTTGAAAATCTTGGGGCTGTCTCTGATGAGCGTTTTCATCAGCAGATTTCTACTATGGAAAAGAAGTACCAGGGCAAATGGAGTCTCAGTATACTGGCCGACTACTGCTGGACCTTAAAAAGAGACATTCCGAAGGCAAAATATGACCGAAAATTATCATATAAAAACTTTTTAGGTTAGATAAAATTAGCAGTGTATTTATTATTCAGTGTTAGATCGGTACTAATTATTTTAAAACTTTAAACACGTACCACAAAAAAATCCTGCCTGATGGATAAAATCTGAGAAGATATTTAAACTCAGCATGGAAAAGATAAATATATTCCGTTAATTTAGCCCTTGTGAAAGAAAAAAAAAAATTTTTATAGATCAGTGTTAGTAGTATTTGATCGGTTTATTCAAGTTTCTAAATTAAACTTGTCTTTAGCAGGTTTCTATCACTTCCTTCAATATTTCTAGGGTAATACGAATGTGCAATAAATAGAATTACATTCGATATTAGCACTACCTAAACTGTAATGCCATTGTGCCATAGATTGCAAAATCCCAGCATAATCTGAACACTAATTAACTGTTATCAGTGTTGTTTGCAATAAAAGATTATCATTTCAATTTTACTGTATTTTCTTAGTGGTTTGTATATCTAAGTAGGAAAAAAAAAACAGACCCTACCATAATAGCGATAAGAATAACGAACTTCAAATAACCTCTCTTAAGTTCCTAAATAAGGGAAATTGTTATCCTTAATAAAGGTTTCTCTTATTTTGTGTCAATACTGCGCGAGCTGCAAATGGTGGGCGCATGCTTCAAATAACGATAACAGCTGAATCCTTATATTTAATTTCTTCGCTTTACTATTGTGCAAGCTCCAAACGGTGGACGCACGCTTCAAATAAAGATAAAGAATGTGGCCTACCAAAATCAGCGTTGCAAAATCTCTCTAATGTGTTTTGCAATCATCCTAATGATATAGAAGTTCACATTGTAGAAAGTTGTTTTAGCCATCACAAACCACTTTATGTCCGGATATATTGATGAGATATTGATTTCCGAAAACCCATTCGAGGTATGTTTTGTGAAGTCATTGGCCATTTTGTACCTCCATACCAAAAATATTTATTAATTATTATTAATTATTAATCACGGTACGGAACACACTAATCGTGCAGGTCCGACTGGCACTTTGCCAGTTGTTAGGGTTCCATATGGAACACTTATAAGATCACTTCGGTGTCTGACCATCTGTCTGTCCGTCCGTCTGTCTATCACACCCGATTTTCTCCAAAATTATTTGACAAAGAAAGTTGAAATTTGGCACTAATATAGGAATTGATAGCCTCATCAGAGCCGTGTAGTTTTGAAAGTTAAATTTTAACTTAAGGAGTTAGTTTTGGGGGCTGAAATCTGAAGGGAAAAAAAAATTTTTTTACTAGGTCATCGAAAAAAATATATAATGTAATACTTGTACGCACTTTTCTTTTTTTTTTTACGAAAAATCACTAGTCCCCGTCCTTATCGAACGGGGTGTTCAAATTTTTTATGAATATTAGGTTGGCAATAAAATGTAATACTTGTTACGCACTGTTTTTTTTCTTCCAGTTAATATAACCTCGCATTGCAGTGTTTAACTCATGTGCTTTAATTCACACTCAAAGTATGGCTAATTGTGGCTGTAAAAACTCTCCCAACACTTTTCGTTATATATATGTGGTGACCTTGTAAAAAAAGTATACTTTGCATATTTTGGTGTAGAAATCGGTAATCAAGAAAAATGATGGGCTCCTTACAAAGTATGTTATGTTTGTATTGAGGTTCTTAAGAAATGGTATAAGAAAGAAAAGATAGCTTTTAGATTTGCAGTACCCATGGTATGGAGAGAGCAAGAAAATCATTCAAATGATTGTTATTTTTGCAGCGTTGATGTTTTCTGGATATAACTCCAAAAATAAGAAAGTAATTGTCTATCCTAACTTTACTTCAGCTAATCGGCCGGTAGGACATGGACCGGGACTTCCTGTCCCTGAGCCACTTCAGTTTATTGATGACGTTTTACAGTCCAGTCCCGAATTTAATGAAAGTCGATCGGATGATGATGAGTTTCAATATTCTCTAGAAAATTTAAAACCGCAATTGTTTACACAAGCTGAGTTAAATGATTTAGTGAGAGATTTAGGTTTGACTAAGGAAAAAGCAGAATTGCTTGGTTCTAGACTGAAAGAAAAACATTTATTGGAATCTAAAACATCTATTTACCATTAGAGAACAATAGATCAACAGTTTGCTCAATTTTTCAAGCAGGAAGAGGATTTGGTTTTGAAATTTAGTCGATGCCATATTGTGAGAGAACTGTGGATGATACAAAAAAACTGATACCAGATACGGTTTCAGCACCCAAAAATACATAACACCTAGATGTATTGGTTTAAAAAGTTTTTACAAATATTTTTTTGTTGGCCTGTGATAATTTATCTGGTAAAAAAAAAAAAAAAATTTCATGGTCTTCAGTTTTCAGTAAAGATCGGTAAAAAAACTTTGTTGAAAACTCATTTGAGGTGTATTTTGTGAAGTTATTAATTAATAATAATTATACATCCGTAACAAAATTTTTAATTTTAAAAGCATTCAACGTACGGAACACTAATTGTCCAACTTGCACCTAACCGGTTATTTATTAGAGTACTCAAGCCTTCACTTATTGGTGTCAGTGCAAGTTGTTTTCATGTACTTATCAAGCAACGAAATGATCAATTGTAATTAGGATAAAATGGGATAAATTTTAAGCAAAACATATTTTAAAGAATAAAACAATTTTTTATTGTTTTCTATTAGCAAACGCCCGCTTACTAATTAATTCAAACCGTGTAATAATAACGACTATCATTCTCAAAACCTAAATATGGAAAACTAAAGAACGATTCACCCGTGCACCTGCACACATATTTACCTTCATTAACATTCAAAATGTAATTGTTAAAATTTCCGTCGTGTCGACATTTCAACGAGTTTGTAGAACATAACACTTTATAATATACTGGCATGTGCTCGTGGCTATTATGAAGTAAAGGAAAAAGGCAAAAAAGGAAAGAGGCAAACCCTGATATATCTATCACTTTATTCATGGTGCAATCGCCATATATTACCTACGTTGACAAAAATCATTATCTTAGTAAAATACAATAAATTGTATGTCTAGGCTGATGAAAACCTAAAATGAAAGAGCATACTTAGACTTCATCGGAGCTCTACAATGCGAACTACAAAACGATTGTAACTGAATCAATCATTCTCCGGTTACAACTTGTGGACACACACTTGTGCGGTTAGTATTTAATCCAAATCTCTCTCTCTTTCTCTTTATACGTTTTACGACCACAGCTGCCAGGAATATTGGGCCAAGTGTTGGTTTATATTTCAAAACCCTTATTTTTCTGTTATAATAAATATTTCCCAGCAAGGTCTATAACAAAGTGATTCCGGATTCAATGTCCATAACCTTGTAGGGATTTTATATTTTAAATATTTAGCTTAAGTTTTTCATATATTTCATCGGCTCTAATAAAGGTTCTCCTCGGGAAACTGCTACAGTTTTCAATATAACCGTTTTCTGTCAGCCCGATTACGCAACTTTCATAAAAAGCACGGCCACACCTGCTCCACCACCTGCTCAAATCACATAACCTCAAACCGAGGTTTTAGAATTCACCCTGCACAGCGCTTAGCAACTTGCGATTAGGACCCCTACTAAGCAATTTGTGGGACCACCGTTCCACACTCCGGAGCCCCAAAACACGCGACTTTCGCCCTCAGAAGCCCCAACCGGAAACATACGACCTCGTGCTTCGAGCTGTCAAACGGAAGTCCATTTAATATCGACCGTATCCGACGAAGTTACTATGTAATGAATAGAGACCAGATTAAATGCAACATAAAAATCTTGAAATATGCATGCAAAAATATGCATGAAAAATGCTTAAAAATATGCATGAAAAGGGTCAAAATATGCAATATTAAATAATAATAAAAGTAGTAATTTTTAGTTTTTTATTTCAAAATCAGCATAAAATTAACAAGTTCTCGACGGTGTTTAAATTTAATTAACAGTTATTTAACATTTTTAAATTATTTAATATTTGTATTCTTGTACACGTAAACAATAAGGTATTGTTCCAAATGTTGGGTAGTAAGATTGTGTCTTCGATCACTTAAATATTTTTATAAGTGGAAAAAGACCGTTCCACATCCACTGAGGTAACTGGGCAGTATTTGAATTTGGGTGCTATGTTAGCACTTATTGTTTCTAGCAAAACTTTACCCGTCCCATTAATAAAACTATCAATTTGACACAAAGGTTCTAAGCCTGGGTTATTGCACGAAATGTTTTCAAACTTTCCTTTAACTCTACGCGGGAATACATCTGGCAATGTGGAGTTTATTTGACGGATTTTATTCATTAACTGAATTGATTCGGTCAATGCCAAACCTCGAGTTTCAAGCTTTTTAATACCCGCAGGTATGTAGGAAAAGTGAATGCTAATCAAAGCTATTTGTTTTTTAATATCAGAATCGTGAAATCCTTCCTTGGATTGACGAACTGCCATAACCTCTGCACTATCGAAGTCATTTACTACACCTTTGATGGCCTCGAAATGTTCATTGTAAAATAGTACAGCTTCAATCCATGTTCCACATCGAATTACCACTGGTTCGGGAGGTAAAGGTACATTTGGCAGTTTTTCTTTATAGGCGTTATTGCTAGCAGGTACCTTAAGAAACACTTTCTTTGCTGATGAAATCAGTTTATTTACATTTCCAAACGTGGATCGTACTTCTTCAGCGAGTCGATGGACTCTTTGAGCAAAGCACGTCACATGAATTAAATTTGGATAAAATACTTGGAGGACTTTGGCTGCCTTGATCATATAGTGAGCAGCATCTGAGAAATATATAAACACTCTTTCATCTGCAGAAGATTCAATAAATATTTTTTTAATACCCTCATTCACAAATCTGGCGATCGTAGAATGATTTGTCTTGTCAAGTTCTTTGCAGGCCACCAAATAGGAAGAAGAAGGCTCTAATCTTAATGCACCCACAATTAAATTCGCAATATAGCGACCACAACTGTCGGTAGTTTCATCAGCTGAAATCCAAATAATGTCATCCTTAAGTTCATTACGTGTTTCTTCCAGAACATGTAATTTTTACGCAGTTTTGATTCGTCTGGTATTTTTTGATTCAAGCAATATTTTCGCAGAAAATCTTTGAATGAAGGATTTGTAAGTTTGTGGAGAGGAATATTACTTGCAAGCAATGCTTCATATAAATCCATGCTAAAGTGGTTTTTTTTTTTGTTTGCCTATAGAAGTGGAATCACTGCTGCTACTTGCTGCTATTATAAATTGTTGTCGTGGGCCTTTTTTTTCAATCCTGCGATATGAAGACTTGTCTTGACATGCTGGTCAATTTGAAACTTTTTTGTGTACAAAACATTTTTCTCGCAAACTCGACAATATAAAACATTTCCGTGCGCGTCAACAATAATGTTAAAACTGATATCTTATTTTGAAATAAAAATTCTTCTTCGAGAAAATTGTTTATTTGATCCACGCCCAAACAAATATTCTTAGAAACTAACTACTTATCACTCAATATCCCGACCAAGAAACAAAGGAATAAAATACCGTCGTAATTTTGGGTATTCCCTTGGCACTATAACCTAATCGATGTTTAGACTATTGCAGGTAATATTCCGGCGATAAAATCGATTCCAGACGGCGACATTAACAATACCCTGAGCAATTCAATTGCCTAGTAATACCGAGAAATATTGTAAATATAGGTAAAATACGCAATAATCGGTGAGAATGGTCTAAATATGCAAATGCATATAATTCGGTCTCTAGTAATGAAACACGTCATACTTAATAAATAACCTGTCAAGTGTAAGTTGGACTTGCGCAATTAATGTTCCGTACGTTGATGGCTTTTAAAGTAAAAATTTCTGTCACAGAGGTATAAAATGATCAATGACTTCACAAAACACACCCTAAATGAGTTTCAATACCCCACTTAATGACCTAGCAACTTTTTTTTTCATTTCCGATTTCACCTCCCAAAACTAACCTCTTCAGTCAAAATTTTAACTTTCAAAACTAACATGGTTCTGATAAGGCCATAAATTCATATATTAGTGCCAAATTTCAACTTTCTATGTCAAATAGCATTGGAGAAAATCGAGTGTGACAGCCGGACAGATGCCGAAGTGATCTTATAAGTGTTCCGTACGGAACACTAAAAAAAACGACAATAGTAAGTCTAGTAATTAGACCTGCTTTTTTACGTTTTTCCGGATCAATGTAAATTAGTAATGTGATGGTTTTGTAAATGATTCTTAGGAAAAATATAAATTGCATGCTTTGAAATAACAATTTTATTTTCAGCCTCTTTTCTGTGCGGTATTCAAGTAGAAAAAAAATCTACGATGGGTAACGGAATATTTTACAGTAACACAAAGCGGGTCAGTATAAAATTCATAGCTAGCGGAGCGGAATGTCAAATTTTTGTACCGTGAAATATGGTATTTCCTTTGAAATCTTAAACAAAATTGCCGATACGGAATGGAGAACTAGGGTTTTTCAAACTGATAATATATTTTAGTTCGTAGGATTGATTTATGCAAATTATGAGGACAAAATCTGGTCCAGATTAAAACTTATGATACGTAGTTTTTGAATTTTGTGTGGTATACTAAGAAATTTTGTTGATTTGGACTCAATACCGACCCAAATCTGAAAATGGATTTCAAAACATTTCAGAAAAACTAAAGTTAAATTTTAATTTCCTAATATAACCAAAAGTTTTCTTTGATAATCCTATTTTACCCCAAAAAAGGAAAGGAAAAGTTTTTTTTAAGACCTCAACTTTCGGAGATGTAAGGAACAAAAAATATTCGTTTTTATCTGTAAAATCAACATGAAATTTTGAAGCACTTTTTAACAATTAGTTAAAATTAAACTGTTTTGGAATTATTGTCATTTCAAATTTAAAATAAAAAAACCGGTCAAGTGCAAGTTGAAATTGCACAATTAGTGTTCCGTACGTTGATTGTTTTTAAAAATAAAAATTTTTGTTAGGGTGGTATAAAATGATCAGTGACTTCACAAAACACACCCCAAATGAGTTTTCAACAAAGTCTGTTTCCAATCTTTACTGAAAACTGTTGTTTTTTTTATATACCAGATAAATTATTAAAGGTAATGCACTCGTGATAATTTTCGTTCAATCTATACTCCGTGGAGAATATTCCAGAATTTTTTCAAAATTTTTTGATCAGTACTTTTCGAGATAAGGTAGGGGACAGCGATTTTTTAAAAGTAATACGAAGAAAAAGTATACATTATATATATATATATATATATATATATATATATATAATATATATATATATATATATATATATATATATAGTCGCTTTACCTGCCGGAAGTGTACAGAACACTCTTAACATTTACAATTCTTTCAATCATAAGTTAGTATTTACTGTTGAGGAGGAGACTGACTGTGCTGTTCCGTTCCTGGATACTAGGGTTGTACACTCAGAAAATAATACAGTCAAACTGGACTGGTATAGGAAAAAATCAAGTTCTGGTAGATATATCCCCTTCCATTCTTATCACCCTATGAGACAGAAACTGAACATCATCAGAGGACTAAAGAACAGAATAGATAAGATTTGCCACCCCTCATTTAAAGAAAAAAAATGTAAAACTGTTGGAAGACATTTTGTTGGACAATTACTATCCTAAAGCTCTAATTAAAAAGAATTTTCAGAGACCCCTCCTTCCAATTAATCCAACTGTCACCACTAATGTCGATATTAAAGTAGGAAAGTTAGAATACATTGAAGGCCTTTCCCAGTCCTTGTCTTCTCTTTTTAAAAATACAAACATTAAAAATTGCCAATTACAACATAAAAAGAATGAATTGTTTTTATACCAATTTAAAAGATAAAAACCGATACTTTACAAAGATCTAATATAATCTATGGCATTCCCTGTTAATGTGGTTTGGTCTACGTTGGACAAACTTCACAAAAGCTCTCTAAGAGATTAGCGTTACACAAAAGTGATAGTAAACACAAACCTAACGCAACTAGCTTGAGCTTACACGTAAATAATACAGATCACAGAGTACAATATAACAACAGCTTCATTCTGGATGTTGAGACTAATTATTTCAGAAGAAGTTTCTTGAAAATGTGCTACATAAAAACCTGTAAAAATAATCTCAATCACAAAAAAGACATAGAAGGATTGAGCTCCATGTATACTTATTTGCTAACACAAAACTATACCAAACCAAATAAAAAAGAACGATCTTTATGAAAAAATTAGTTTCTAGTAAAGTTGACGTTTCTTATCTCTTTCTGTCATTTTTGCTATTTATTACCAGTTACTTTTCTATGTTTTCTTGTTAAAATTACATAATTAAAAAATTAAATATGACTAATAATAAATAACGTCCAGTATTAATTTTCTCTTTCAAATTTTTAAATTTTTAAATTAGCCTATGAATCTCTTGATTATAAAAATTAAAGAATTAATATAATTAATAATAAATAACTCTTCGAAGAGTAACATTCATCAAATTTAAGTCCCTCCCTTTTTTTATAAAATTAAAACTAAAAAATAGATATCATTAATAATAAATAATTTATCTAAAATTAGCATCTACCTAAAAAATTTACCACATCCCTAACTTCATTGCTTTTTATGGTTTTTTGTCGACCTGATGACGACATAGACTACCAACAATATCCGGCTCGGACTCAAATATCACTAAATAGTTACTAAACTCGACGTCAAAAATTTTTAAAATGGAGTACCATTTCAACATCATGGTTTCTTGCAGTTATGTTTCTGTCTTAAAAATGTGTTTTTAACTAATGTTTATTGACAAAGTTTTATTTTGAATATTTGTGTAACTCTCTAAGTGTCTTTTAATCATGTTTTGTGTAACCATTCATACTACCTGGCCAACAAAAATGCAAATTTCATTGTCTTCACCAAGATGAACTAACTGCTAAATTTTTGTAAGTAATTTCACATACAGCCGTACAATTCATTTAATCACATTTTAAAAAACGAACGTTTTAGTTTATTTTCTGTACCTGGTTTACATTTTTAGAATCCAGAAGAAGCTACCATTAGGCAGCGAAAAAGCTCGATAATAAAAATAAAAAGCAGATACTAGAGCCTTTAGATCTTTGATTGCTCATCTCTTCTCCTTATAAGGGCGTTTCCCAGCAGTTAAACTTAGGATTGTTATATATATATATATATATATATATATATATATATATATATATATATATATATATTTTACTCGTGTTTTCACAAGCTTTCATTTGACTCGATGACCTAGTAAAAAAAAATTTTTTTCACTTCCGATTTCACCCCTCAAAACGAACCCCTTAAGTCAAAAGTTATATTACGGTGGTATATAAATGATCAGTGACTTCACAAAACACACCCCAAATGTGTTTCCAATAAAGATTGTTTCCAATCTTTACTGAAATCTGATGACCTTGAAATTTTTGTTTTTTTTACATACCATATAAATTATTAAAGGTAATGCACTCGTGATAATTTTCGTTCAATCTACACCCCGTGGAGAATATTCCAGAATTTTTTAGAAATTTTTTGATAAGTGTTTTCACAAGCTTTCATTTGACACCACACTCGATGACCTAGTAAAAAAATTTTTTTTTCACTTCCGACTTCACCCCCCAAAACTAACCCCTTAAGTCAAAATTTAATTCTCAAAACTACATGGCTCTGATGAGGCCATCAATTTCTATATTATTACCAAATTTCACCTTTCTATGTCAAATAGTTTCGGAGAAAATCGGGTGTGACAGACAGACAGACAGACAGACAGACAGACAGACAGACACCGAAGTGATCTTATAAGTGTTCCGTACGGAACACTAAAAAGGACAAAAAAAAAACTGTTAATAAATTCTCTAGGTTTATTTTTAAGGTAATAATTACTCAAAATGTCTACCGTTAACAGCAAGGCAATGACCCAATCTGGCAAGAACAGAGCTTTGCGGAGAATCCGGTGCGATCGATGTTACTTAATATTGAATTTTCTGTTTTAAATCTTCTGCGGTTTCAGATCGACTTCGGTAAACTTTGTTTTCAAATGACCCCATAAAAAAAAATCGAGTGGCGTATGGCCGGAACTCCTTGCAGGTCATTCTACACCACCTCTTCGATTAGGAAAAAATCGCATCCAAATATCTAAGAAACATTGATTTCATAGTGAGGAGGTACTCCGTCATGTTGATACCACAGATTCCCATTAGGGGTATCAAAATTATTTTCATCGGGGAAAAGACCTGTACAAGTTGGAATAACTTGCTCTTGGAGTAACTGTAAATACCGCCGCCCTGTAAGATTTCCATTGATAAAAAAGTGCCCAATGATATGACGTCCACGAATCCCTGCCCACATGTTAATCTTTTGTGGTCTTTAAGAATGACTGTCGATTATCCAGTGGGGATTCTCAGTAGACCAGTACCGTCAGTTAACTCTTCCGTTAAGACAAAACGTGGCCTCTTTAGAAAAAACCATATTATGAATTAAGTTAGAATCATTATTGATTCGTTCCATCATGACCTCGCAAAATTCAACCCGTCTATCGTAGTGTGTACGATTAAAATATTATGCTCAAATTGCAGTTTTACAAAATGCAGCAATAAACGTTTTCGTCAATAAATCATTTTTTGACGCCTTAAGTCGTTACCTGAAAGTAAATATTTGACACAAACCAGCTTAATTTTTTTTTTTTTAATTTGATCTCCTTAATTTCAAATATCAATAATTCCAAAACGGTTCAATTTAAACATATAATATGTTAGACAAATAATATCTAGAATCTTTAATAGGACTCAAATATAAAATAATATACAGAGCTTTCCATTTTAAAAAAAATTAAGATGGAGTAATTTCTTCGAACTGACAGTTCAAAACAATTTGTTGTAAATGTCAACATATGCGCTATATAATACCCTATAACTTTTAGTTAAACATTTTTTTGATACACTGATTAATAAATGCTGTGGAATCATTATTTCATACATATGGGGCACCCTGTATATAAATATATATATATATATATATATATATATATATATATATATATACTAGCCGGGCCCGCGGCTCCGCTCGCGTGGACTTGGTTCACTACAATCGTCACTGCTTATTCCTTATGTTACCTAACGTAATAAAATATCTTCCATTATTTCCCCTTATCTCCCAATATTTCTCCTTATCTCCCATTATCTCTACATAAATTTCCATTATCTAGGCTTATCTCTGCTCATCTCCCATTATTTCTCCTTATCTCCCAATTATTTCTCCTTATCTCACGTTATTTCCCATTATCTAGGCTTATCTCGACTTATCTCGCAATATTTCTCCTTATCTCCCACTATTTCTCCTTATCTCCCATTATCTCACCATAACTCCCATTATTTAGACTTATCTCTGCTTATCTCCCATTATACTTATTTCCCATTGTCTCACCTTATATCCCAATATCAAGGCTTATCTCGACTTATCTCCCATTATTTCTCCTTATCTCCCATTATCTCACCTTATCTCCCATTATCTAAGCTTATATCGAATTATATATATGTATAAATTTATAAAAACACGTAAATCAGATAAGTGGTTCTCGAGTGATAAGCGCACTAACGGACAGACAGACAGACAGAGAGACCTTACATTTTATATATATTATATTCTTTGCTACATGATATTGTTCCATATTTAATGACTTAGGCAGTGTATTGCAAGAGAACGCGCTAGCGGCAAACTTTTCTCCGACTTGATTCACTATTATCGTCACTGCTTATTCCTTATGTCACCTAATAAAATAAAATATATTCTATAACCTGACCAGAGAACATACGTATGTTTAAAAAAAAAGCACGTAAACCGGATAAGTGGTTCTCCATAAGCGCACTAACGGACAGACAGACAGACAGAGAGACGTTGCATTTTATATAGTTTATAGATATTCTTTGCTCCATGATATTGTTCCATATTTAATGGTTTAGCATGTTTAAAAAAAATAGCACGTAAAGCGCGCAAACGGACAGACAGAGAGACGTTGCATTTTATATATATTATAGATATCCTTTGCTACATGATATTGTTCCATATTTAGTGGTTTAGGCAGTGTACTGCAAGAGAACGCGCTAGCGGCAAACTTTTTTTCCGATTTCATTCACTATTATCGTCACTGCTTATTCCTTATGCCACCTATCATAATAAAATATAGCCTATAATCTGGCCGGAGAACATATGCATGTTTTTAAAAAAAAGTACGAAAATCGGATAAGTGGTTCTCCAGTAATAAGCGCACTAACGAACAGACAGACAGACAGACAGACAGAGATATGTTGCATTTTTTATATATTATAGATGTAATAAAATATATATCTATAACCTAGTCAGAGAACATATGTATGAATTTAAAAAATCACGTAAATCGGATAAGTGGTTCTCGAGAGATAAGCGCACTAACGGACAGACAGACAGACAGAGACACGTTGCATTTTATATATATTATAGATATAGATTATTATTATTATTATTATTATATAACCTGGCCAAAGAATATATGTATGAATTTTTAAAAAAAGACAGGTAAATCGGATAAATGGTTCTCGCGTGATAAACGCCCTAATGGACAGACAGACAGACAGAGAGATATTGCATTTTATATATATTATAGATTACAGATATTCTCTGCTACATAATATTGTTCCATATTTAATGATTTAGGCTGTGTATTGCAAACAAACGCGCTAACGGCAAACTTTTTTCCGACTTCATTCACTATTTTACGTCACTGTTCATTCCTTATGCTACCTATCGTAATAAAATATAGCCTATAACCTGGCCAGAGAACATATGTATGTTTTAAAAAAAAAAAGTATGTAAATCGGATAAGTGGTTCTCCAGTGATAAGCGCACTAACGGACAGACAGACAGACAGACAGACAGACAGACAAACAGACAGACAGACAGAGAGACGTTACATTTTATATATATTATAGATATATATATATATATATATATATATATATATATATATATATATATATATATATATATATGTATATATATATACATATATATATATATATATATATATATATATATATATATATATATATATATATATATATATATATATACATATATCGCAATTAGAAGTCTGTTGTTAACAATTTTCTTAAATACATCAGATCAAAATTAAATATGGAACACACATTATAAGAATATTACCGCTGTCTTTAAATTAATCAAAACTGTAATAAAAACTAAATGTCATTAAACCTCAGCAATATCAATAAAACAATTGCATTACCAGGTTACAATATTTGATTAGAAGATATTTATTTTTACAGCACGTTTCTCTTCATGCACTAAACGTATCGCCTTTGACACACATGACAGACCGGCATGTCATCTCTCTTCAACTTGCATTAAAAACTCCCCCTTTCCCTCATTCATAAATTCCATTGTTTATCTGAGCTGTGTCAATGCAGCATAATCCTTTTGAAAATTACATAGTCCAGTGATCGGAACGAATAATTCCTGCTTCCATTTTTTTTGGGTCAAGGATGTAATACTTCGCATAGACTACTTGGAACACGCAAAACAGTGACTGGGGATTATTATTCTTATTATTAATTTCGCTAAAAAAATTGTTGTGGAACATCTATGAAACATGTCTAAAGGGGTGCTGTGGCCGCAGAATAATGCACAAATCGCCGTTAGTTTTGTCTATGAACTAATTGATCAACCTCCATATTATCCTAATTTAGCTCCACCGAACTATTACCTATTCTCAAAACTGAAAAGCCATTTGATAGGGCACAAATTTCAGTTAAATG
The DNA here is from genome assembly GCA_019049505.1 of Pachyrhynchus sulphureomaculatus. Taxonomy (NCBI): domain Eukaryota; kingdom Metazoa; phylum Arthropoda; class Insecta; order Coleoptera; family Curculionidae; genus Pachyrhynchus; species Pachyrhynchus sulphureomaculatus. Next base: position 177,134,680 of record CM032449.1, read on the forward strand.
AAGAAGTAGTGAGTATTATAGAAAACTGGTTGGTAAACGATTACAAAGATTTTTTAAAGGTTTGGTTACTTTATAAACGTTGCCCTAAGTATACAAAGTTGAAATAAACAATTTTTCTTTTTCAGATTTTTTGTTCTTCCTATACTAGGCTAGAAACTTATCAATACGTCCTCGTATGCACATATAACATATTTACAAATGTTCAAATTAAACTTTATAAGGGGGACAGTTTTACAGCAAAATGAGGGCTACAAGCCTAAAGCTATTAATTTTTTTTTTTTGAAATTGAAATGATTTTTTGTTTTCCCAAGCAGAAATTTTAAAGCTTACCTTATTCTTCTTTGTTACTTGAAACGATAATTACTGGTGAAGAAACGTAGTTTGTTCAGATATTGTGAGATGGAGTCATTAAGCAAAAACCAAGTTTTTATACTGGATTGCTCGCCTTATTCACCTGTTTTAGCTCGCGATGACTCTTTTCCTGACTTCATTCAAGGAAAGCTATACAACCTCATTGCACAGATTCAAGCGACAGCGACCCTAACCCTCAACAGTATCTTACAAACCGATATAATATTCGCTAATCGATTAATCGTTCCAACGATATCTTCCATTGAAAGTTGGATTTCTTTTTCAACATAGGGAATAGATTTCTACCATGATCCAGCAAGAGAAAGCATCATAAAATAAGGACGGAAGTATATTCTAGTTCTATAAACTCGATGTCTTCCGTACACGCAGATATCGTGGCGACCTGGTTCCCCCTAAAGGCATTTTTTCCTTGTGGTTTTCGTTTTTAAATCTCGTCCACCCACACGAGTTAAGTTTATTTCGCGTCACCTAGAACCTGCGTTATAATTGTTATTGTCTTTAATAAATATTACTACTTTAAATTTTGGATAGCGACCTAAATAGTTTTGTAATTGGTAATAGCTTTTATTGACAAAAGACAAATATATCACAATATGTTTGTTCTTTGACTAAATTACTATTATATGGTTATATATATATATATATATATATATATAAATATATATATATATATATATATATATATATATATATATATAAGAAAGAGGAAAGACAGTAACAGGACACTGGCAACAAACAATCCTAAGTTTAACTACTGGGAAAAGCCCTTATAAGGAGAAGAGATGAGCAATCAAAGACCTGAAGGCTCTAGTATCTGCTTTTTTATTTTTGTTATCGAGCTTTCGCTGCCTAATGGTAGCTTCTTCTGGATTCTAAAAATGCAAACCAGGTACAAAAAAAAACCGGTCAAGTGCAAGTTGAACTTGCACAATTAGTGTTCCGTAAGTTGATTGTTTTTAAAATAAAAATTTTTGTTAGGGGTGACTTCACAAAACACACCCCAAATGAGTTTTCAACAGAGTTTGTTTCCAATCTTTACTGAAAACTGGTGACCTTGAAATTTTGTTTTTTTTTTTATATACCAAATAAATTTTTTAAAGGTAATGCACTCGTGATAATTTTCGTTCAATCTATACCCCGTGAAGAATATTCCAGAATTTTTTCAAAATTTTTTGATCAGTACTTTTCGAGATAAGGTAGGGGACAGCGATTTTTTAAAAGTAATACGAAGAAAAGTGTGCGCAAGTATTACATTATATATATATATTTTTTACTCGTGTTTTCACAACCTTTCATTTGACACCACACTCGATGACCTAGTAAAGAAAAATTTTTTTCACTTCCGATTTCACCCCTCAAAACGAACCCCTTTCAAAATTTATGTTACGGTGGTATAAAATGATCAGTGACTTCACAAAACACACCCAAATGAGTTTTCAACAAAGTTTGTTTCCAATCTTTACTGAAATCTGATGACCTTGAAATTTTTGTTTTTTTTTATATACCATATAAATTATTAAAGGTAATGCACTCGTGATAATTTTTGTTCAATCTACACCCCGTGGAGAATATTCCAGAATTTTTTCGAAATTTTTTGATAAGTACTTTTCGAGATAAGGCCCGGGACAGCGATTTTTCGCGAAGTGCGCGCAAGTATAATATTATATATATATTTTTGACTCGTGTTTTCCCAAGCTTTCATTTGACACCACACTCGATGACCTAGTAAAAAAATTTTTTTTTCACTTCCGACTTCACCCCCCAAAACTAACCCCTTAAGTCAAAATTTAATTCTCAAAACTACATGGCTCTGATGAGGCCATGAATTCCTATATTATTACCAAATTTTACCTTTCTATGTCAAATAGTTTCAGAGAAAATCGGGTGTGACAGACAGACAGACAGACAGACAGACAGACACCGAAGTGATCTTATAAGTGTTCCGGACGGAACACTAAAAATAAACTCAAAACGTTCGTTTTTAAAAATGTGATTCAATGAATTGCAAAACTGTATGAGAAATTACTTACAAAAATTTAGCAGTTAATTCATCTCTGGTGAAGACAATAAAATTTGCATTTGTGTTGGCCAGGTAGTAGGTATGATGACAAAAACATGATAAAAGGACACTTAGAAAGTTACACAATTACTAAAAATAAAACGTTGTCAATAAACATTAATCAAAAACACTTTTAAGACTGAACACAACTGTAAGAAACACCATGATGTTGAAATGGTACTCTATTTAAAAAAATCTTTTTTGACATCGAGTTTAGTAACTTATTTAGTGGTATTTGAGTCCGAACCGGATATTGTTGGTAGTCTATGTCGTCATCAGGTCGACAAAAAACCAGAAAAGCATTAAAGTTAGGGATATGGTAAATTTTTTGGTGGATGTTACTATTAGACAAATTATTTATTTTTCAGTTTTAATTTTATAACAAAGGGACTTAAATTTGATGAATGTTACTATTAGACGAGTTATTTATTATTAATTATATTAATTCTTTAATTTTATAACAAAGGGACTCATAGGCTAATTTAAAATATTTGAAAGAGAATATTAATACTGGATGTTATTTATTATTTGTCATATTTAATTTTTAATTTTTTAATTTTTTAACAAGAAGACACAGAAAAGTAATTAGTAATAAAAAGCAGAAATAACAGAAAGAGAAAAGAAACGTCAACTTTACTGGAAACTAATTTTTTCATAAAAATCGTTCTTTTTCATTGGTTTGGTATGGTTTAGTGTTAGTAAATAGGTATACATGGAGCTCAATCCTTCTGTCTTTTCTGTGATTGAGATTATTTTTACAAGTTTTTATGTAACACATTTCCAAAAAACTTCTTCTAAAGTAATTAGTCTCAACATCCAGAATGAAGCTGTTGTTATATTGTACTCTGTGATCTGTATTATTTACATGTAAGTTCAAGCTAGTTGTGTTTACTATCACTTTTGTGTAACGCTAATCTCTTAGAGAGCTTTTGTGAAGTTTGTCCCACGTAGGCAAAACCACATTGACAGGGAATGCCGTAGATTATATTAGATCTTTGTAAAGTATCGGTTTTATCTTTTAAATTGGTATAAAAAACAATTCATTCTTTTTATGTTGTAATTAGCAATCTTAATGTTTGTATTTTTAAAACGAGAAGACAAGGACTGGGAAAGGCCTTTTATATATTGTAACTTTCCTACTTTAAAGTTGACATTAGTGGTGACAGTTGGATTGATTTGAAGGGGGGTCTTTGAAAATTCTTTTTAATTAAAGCTTTAGGATAGTAATTCTCCAACAAGATGTTTTCCAATAGTTTTACATTTTTTTTCTTTAAATGAGGGTGGCAAATCTTATCTATCTATATATATATATATATATATATATATATATATATATATATATATATATATATATATATATATACAGTCGACACTCCATATAGTGAAAGACCAAAATGTTGGCCGAAATTTCACTATAGAAAGTTTTTCACTATATAAAGAAAAAATCCGTATATATTGCTATGTATGTATTTCATATTGGTAATCAGTTACTTGTATTTTATAGGGTACAAGCAACAAAAAAAAATTGCAAAATTGAATTATTAGAAAAGATTTTATTAAACATTTGAAAACTTAAATAGTACATAGCATGTACAGGGCTAAACACATACATAAAGTCCGTATGTTATATCTTTACCCGTGCGTCATAGTTTTCAGGCCATATAACAGACGACTATTATATTATTTGTCTTTTTTTCACCAATAAATCGTAGATATTGGTAAAAAGAGACAAAAAATATAATAGTCGTCTGGGATATTGCCTGAAAACTATGACGCACGTGTAAAGATATAATGTACGGACTTTATGTATGTATGTACTACATACGAAATAAAAAGAATAATACAAAATCTGTTAATACATATGTACATACTACGTACATACGTACTAGGAAAAAAATCAGTTATTTTCTTTTGAACATTACTTTTGAAAAATAATTGTTGCTCAACAAAATTCTCGCATTTATTCAAATGCATAAGGATTTGATCAGGTACACTTTCCTGGCCCCTGAGAGTAGTTCGCACAGTGTCAAATGCACTTCTTATTTCATTTTCACTAAATTTAGCAGGACATTCCCCGGTTTCAGTTTCTTCTTCATGATCTTCTATACTTTTTATGTCGTGAATTATGTCTTGGTCAGTTGGGAGATCTGTCGTGCCAACATCATTGTCGATTTCTAAGAAATCTTCAAGTAAAAAATCTGCGTCGACGGTAGCAGTTTTTTTGTAGAATACCCCATTGCCTTTTTAAGGTAGCGAGATCCATTTCGTCTTCGTCTTCCCATTCGTCAATTTTTCAGTAAAACCTGCTTTAGAAAAGCAGTTTTTGATAGTTTCCTGAGAAACATTTTCACTCCATACTTTAGCGACTTCGGTTATACACTCTTTAAAGGTAATAAATTTTTGGACTGGAAGGTTGTTATCAATCGCATTAACAATTTTGTGAACAATTCTGTTTCGGTAATGATGTTTTATGTTTTTTATAATACCCTGGTCCATAAGTTGCAATTTGGAGGTCATGTTTGGTGGAAAAAAGATCAATTCAATATTCCTTAATTTTTTACTTACAGTAACTGGATGTGCAGGACAATTGTCTATAAACATCACAATCTTTCGCTTTTGGCTTTTCATTTTCGTGTCCAGTTCTTTGATCCATCTTTCGAAAACCTCAGAAGTCATCCATACCTTTTTATTATTGGCGTAATCTAACTCCAGAGATTTAACTCCTTTTAAACAACGGGGATTTTTGCTTTTACCTATGAGCAGTAGTTTCAGTTTTTCTGAGCCATCCATGTTTGCTCCAACCATAAGTGTCACCCTTTCTTTATTTGTTTTAACACCAAAACATTTATCACTTTTAAAAGCAAAAGTTTTATTTGGCAAACATTTAAAAAACAAACCGGTTTCATCACAATTGAAAACGTTTTTTTTTTGCTCGTACTTTTTCAATGCACTTTTTAAAACAGTTTCAGTCCAAATGTCACAGTCCTCCTGACTAACGCTTGCACTCTCGCCAGACACCGTCTTGAAAACAATTGAATTGCGAGTCTTCCAGGCACTCAACCACCCTTCACTAGCTTGAAAATTCTTTAGCAAATTGTAGAGCCTTTTGCTTTATTAAATTTAAATTTTCCCGATATTGGTACGTTTTGATGCGTATGGGCCACTTCAAACCATCGTAAAACTGCTTCATTTACATCCTCGTAACTACTCACCCGTACTCGTTTTCAACTGCTTGGAACACTAGGTTTCTTGATGATATTCTCGCGACATTTTATTATCAGAGAGACGCAACTTGGAGAAACACCAAATTTTGCAGCAACATCAATTTTTTTGCAGCCTTTATCAACTTCCTCCAAAATTTTAATTTTCTCAGCTAAACTTAAACACACTCGCTTGGACATCTTACTTGATTCTTAAACAAGAAACTGAACCTGAATTTGCAAATTACTTGGCCCTCGACTATAAAAATGGGTTTTTTCCCCGGGTTTCTATAAAATTGGTTATTCCCCGGGTTTCTCACAGAAATCTACCTGATTTATTGCCAACCATTAGGCGTTATAAAAACGCGTTAAGAACCTTTTCAAAAGAATGCGTCATAAAATTGGAATTCGTGCTGTTAGATAAAAATGGGAAACCCGAAATGGCCAAGATCTCAATAAATGCATAAAAATTTATACATAAAATTCCGGTAAAAATTTTATTATATAGAGTGTTACTATTTTACAGATTCACTATATGCAGGGCTTTTTACATGAAATTTCATTAAAATATTCTAGGTCTTGAAAAAATTGCACTATAAAGAGTTTTTCACTATATAGAGTTTCACTATAAACAGTGTCGACTGTATATCTATAATATATATAAAATGTAACGTCTCTCTGTCTGTCTGTCTGTCTGTCCGTTAGTGACCTTATCACTGGAGAACCACTTATCCGATTTACGTACTTTTTTTTTAAAAACATACTTATGTTCTCTGGCCAGGTTATAGGCTATATTTTATTACGATAGGTAGCATAAGGAATGAGCAGTGACAATAATAGTGAGTGAAGTCGGAAAAAAGTTTTGCTGCTAGCGCGTTCCCTTGCAATATACAGCCTAAACCATTAAATATGGAACAATATTATGTAGCAGAGAATATCTTTAATCTATAATATATATAAAATGCAATGTCTCTCTGTCTGTCTGTCTGTCCATTAGTGCGTTTATCACGCGAGAACCACTTATCCAATTTATGTGTCTTCTTTAAATTCATACATATATTCTTTGGCCAGGTTATATAATAATAATAATAATCTATATCTATAATATATATAAAATGCAGCGTCTCTCTGTCTGTCCGTTAGTGCGCTTATCATTGGAGAACCACTTATCTGATTTACGTGCTTTTTTTTAAAACATTCATATGTTCTCTGGCCAGGTTATCTATATATAATATATATAAAATGCAACGTCTCTCTGTCTGTCTGTCTGTCTGTCCGTTAGTGCGTTACCTACTTTTTTTTTTAAAACATACATATGTTCTCTGGCCAGGATATATTTTATTTCGTTAGGTAACATAAAGAATAAGCAGTGACGATAATAGTGAATCAAGTCGGAAGAAAGGCTACCGTTAGCGTGTTCTCTCTTACAATATACTGCCTAAACCATTAAATATGGAAACAATATCATGTTGCAAAGAATACAATATATATATATATATATATATATATATATATATATATATATATATATATATATATATATATATATAATGCAACGTCTCTCTGTCTGTCTGTCCGTTAGTGCGCTTATCACTTGAGAACCACTTAACATATTCGATTTACGTGTTTTTATAAATTTATACATATGATATGTTCTATATAATTCGATATAAGCCTAGATAATGGGAGATAAGGTGAGATAATGGGAGATAAGCAGAGATAAGTCTAGGTATGTAAGCTATGGTGAGATAATGGGAGATAAGGAGAGATAATGGGAGATGAGCAGAGATAAGCCTAGATAATGGAAATTATGTAGAGATAATGGGAGATAAGGAGAAATAATGAGAGATAAGCAGAGATAAGTCTACGTAATGGGAGTTATGGTGAGATAATGGAAGATAAGGAGAAATAATGGGAGATAAGGAAAAATATTGCGAGATAAGTCGAGATAAGCCTAGATAATGGGAGATAAGGTGAGATAATTGGGGATAAGCATAAATAATGGGAGATAAGGAGAAATAATGGGAAATAAGCAGAGATAAGTCTAGGTAATGGGAGTTATGGTGAGATAATGGGAGGTAAGGAGAAATAATGGGAGATAAGGAAAAAAATGGGAGATAAGGAGAAATATTGCGAGATAAGTCGAGATAAACCTAGATAATGGGAGATAAGGTGAGATAATGGGAGATAAGGAGAAATAATGGGAGATGAGCAGAGATAAGCTTAGATAATGGAAATTATGTAGAGATAATGGGAGATAAGGAGAAATAATAGGAGATAAGGGGAAATAAGGACAGATATTTTATTGCGTTAGGTAACATAAGGAATGAGCAGTGGCGATAGTAGTGAATCAAGTCCATGCGAGCGGAGCCGCGGGCACGGCTAGTATATATATATATATATATATATATATATATATATATATATATATATATATATGTGTATATATATATATATATATGTATATATATATATATATATATATATATATATATATATATATATATATATATATATATATATGTATATATATATATATATATATATATATGTATATATATATATATATATATATATATATATATATATACTATACATATATATATATATATATATATATATATATATATATATATATATATATATATATATATATATGTATATATATATATATATATATATATATATATATATATATATATATATATAAGGCCTTAACGCTTTAAGTAACAGCAGAATGGATGAAAGATATACAACTCTTGAATATATATATATATATATATATATATATATATATATATATATATATATATATAAAAATGCCATATCACAAAATAATGCTTGAAGAAAAATCAAATAAAATCAAAATTAAAAGAGGAATTAGACAAGGCGACTCGATATCCCCAAAGCTGTACACGTTGACTCTAGAAGACAGGTTCAAATCGTTAAAGTGGGAAAATAAAGGAATACTAATGGACGGCGAACGAACACTTAAAGTTCACAGATGATGTCGCTCTGATCGCCTACACAAAAGAAAAATTACAAGAACTGCTGATGGAGTTAAATAACAAGTCTCAAGAAATAGGCCTAAAAATAAACTTCACCAAAACCAAATATTTGAACAATGAAAGTGAAGATAACTATTAATAGAAGGTGAGAGAATAGCAAAGGGACAAACATTTATATATTTAGGACAAAAAATCGGAATATCAAAAAATAATTTAAAGGCTGAATTGAATAGAAGAGCTTTTCCTGCGTTCGAAAGGTTAAAATCTACATTTAAATTGGACATCCTAAATACAATAAAAGCCAAAGTATTCGATTAATATTTACTGCCGGTATTAACATATGGCATTAAAAGGCTTTAAATAAAAGTACGATAAACAAACTCCAGGTAACCCAAAGAGCAATGGAGAGGAGAATGCTAAATTTTCAGATTTTAAGATCATATTGATCGTATAAGATCAAAAGTGATAGATGTAATACAACGAATATGTATATTAAGGTAGAATTAGGCGGGGTATATCGCAATAGTTAAATGAAGGCTTAGAGAACACAAAAGATGCAGAGGCAGACCACAGACAAGAGGGGCGGACGACATAAAAATATTAGCGGGACACGATTGGATGCAAAAACCAAATAACAGAGCTCATTGGAGACAACTTGGGAAGGTTTACATCCGACTATGGATGGAATAAGCTAATCATGCTGATGAAGAAAATTTTTTTTTAATGGCATCGCAAAGCTGGCGTCGAGACCTAATTTTTTTTAAAAAAGATCCATTTTGGACCAAATGGCATAAACTGGCGGGCAATTCAAATTTTAAATAACAAATTCAATTATGCCCACTGGGTTCAATATTTTTGTATCTAAATTTCAGAGTATTTTTTCTATAACAAAAAACATATTTTCCGAAAGTTTCAAGCTAATCGATTCACTTAGTCGACCTGTACAATAAAATAAAGAAAAAAAAAAAACAGTTTATTGCCTGGTTTTCCAATTTTGAAAGTTATGTACGCGACTTAAAAATTTCATTACAAAGAGTTTGATTTTTTTTGTTTCGCTCCCACTTATATAATCGGAGTTATTCGAATTTTAAACTTAAAAAACCCGTTTGAAAACTTAAATTATTTATAAACAAAAGAGCACAAGTTTTTCGAGGTCCAAAACTCAGGACAGAGAGAATACAGTCATAATTTACTATATCGAGACCGTACAATTTCCAATTAACTTTCCATTGACATTAAACTACAATATTGTTTAGTGAAATATTATAAAGCCCTCCATGAACGTCAATATTTGGCCACAAAATTGCTAAATAAAATAAGCTATTTATATCCAGTTTTATTATAGGGTGTCGAACCCTGGTTATTTAAGGCTTAAATGCTAGAAGAATTCTTTAACAAAGTTAGTGCTAGTAATTGTCAACGGTATTACTTAAGAAAGACAGGTTAAAACTAACTAAACCTTTTAAAATTTTAATCTGACTTTTCTATAGTTGATACGAATGAAAAAAAAACGTTTTTAACAACTATTCGTTGTTACAAAATATTGGCGACCAAATAGGACAAGCAATATCAGAGATTCCTTACTAATTTTTGCAGTTAATTTGCAAGTATTTTCTTATATAGTAGTGATTTAAAACTTATACAATTTATGTGGTTACTAAGTTTTCTAGTGTAATAAAAAAGGGAATAAAATCTTCAATTAACAGTAATAGACGACAAAGTTATAGGTAAAAGGTATAAATTATTTGATAGTTACTTTATAGTGGCATTAAATTTATGGAAAAATAAAATGTATTTAGTTTGTTTCTTTTTTGATATTAATAGTTGTTAGTAAATGGCAACTTTTCTAAGATGTTTTAAAATTGTTTTAAAAAAATTTTAATTTTACTCTACTTTTGTAAATCCTTGTACCCTTAGGTTATCGTTACCATTGAGAAGTGTGTATTTGCGTTTCTTTTTTCAATAATTTTTTTTTGAGAGCCCTGTATTCGTTTGCTTTCTGCAGATATAAGTCTTCGAGAAAAGAAGGCATTAGAAAAATGCAAAATAATATTGTAAAGTCGTAATGTGATTTGGGTCACACATACAAACAGTGGATGGTAACTGGTAATCTTTTATTTATTTTTCCGTTCATCGATAAATAAAGTTGAGAAAAGAGATGCTAAATCGGGTTATTAACCACGAGTGATTCAACACAAACTTGACTATTACTTTTAAGCAATATCCTAAAGACTCATTGATGTCTTCTGAATGTCCAATTCACTCTATTCAGTTTAGACTTACTTCAAACTCCTATCAATCAAATCGAGCACGATATCGTGAGGCGGAGTCAATAACGATTTTCAGTTAAGAGTTGGTTTTTATACAATTTATCTCGGCCAGACTAAATACAGTTTAATACAGTTTCAGAGTGTTCTTTTTTTTAAACGGAGCAAGTGACTTAATTCGGTGAACATCACAACCTGATCCAACAACGGAAGAGAGATGATTGAAATGAATACTAATTTTTGGGGTTGCACAACTGGGCTAATCGTAAAATCTAAGTATAGTTTTTATATGTCAGAAAAGGGCTATTAGTATTGGCTCTTGTATTAAAACTCGCCTGATCGACCGCTCTGACATCTCAACTTGCTCTCATCTTTCAGACCGTTTGAGGATTTTCGATACTCGATAACATTACGTTAAAATTTGCTTCTTCGTTAGTAACAGGCCTGTGGTGACGGACTTTGTATCGCCTATCTACAGAATCGTTTTCTGTAAACATATTTAAGAACTTTACCACCGTCGAAAGATTTTTACCAGGATGCCTTTCGTTCAATACTCTAGCAGCATTTTGCGAACATTGATGATTATCGCCACATTTTAAAATGATTTCAATTCTTTTTGAAGAGATAATTTTTCAGCAACCATTGTGTACAAATACAATTTGGCATATACTAAAATTAAATAACATCCTTGCTGAAGAGAAAATACAAGCATAATTCTACTGTTTTATCCATAGCTAACAAAGTAAAATCGCATTATGTTATTTAAGGCAAGTATGTAATAAGTTATTAGGAAAAAAGATGCACTGTTTTGCATTCATTTAGCTCTTCGGGTTTAAATTTTTGGGAGAAATACTCACTTAAATATTGTGATTGGGTTGTATGTTTCGTGTAATTATATACCAGGTGTACAAGTATGAAATTCGGCTTTCAGACAACAGATGGTGCACCAATGCAGTTTGTGCTTCGCGATTTCGTTGTGTCATCAACAAGTGTCAGACGCGCACGAGTGATAAATTAGAAAAGTGTGTGGATAGTGTTGTGTTCAATATGTTGAAATTTATACCGAACAAAGAGCATTCGCGGACAGCATTAATTTTTTGTTTTCATTTGAAGAAAACTGCTGTTGAATCATACCGATTACTTCGAGAAGCTTATGGTGAACATGCTCCATCGCAAGACACGTGTGAACGATGGTTTCGGCGTTTCAAAAATGGTGACTTCGATGTTGCAGACAAGAAACGTGGCAAACCGCCAAAAAAATACGAAGATGTGGAATTGCAAGCATTGTTGGACGAAGATGATTCGCAAACACAAAAATAACTCGCCGAGCAATTGGGCGTTAGTCAACAAGCTGTTTCCAATCGGCTACGAGAGATGGGAAAGATTCAGAAGACCGGTAGATGGGTACCACATGAGTTGAACGACAGGCAAATGGAAAAGCGCAAAACACGTGTGACATTTTGCTCGCTCGGTACAAAGGAAGTCGTTTTTGCATCGTATAGTTACAGGGGATGAAAAGTGAATTTATTTTGAGAGTCCCAAGCGCAAAAAATCATGGGTAGACCCAGGCGCACCATCCACATCGATCGCAAGACCGAATCGCTTTGGCAGAAAGACGATGCTCTGTGTTTGGTGGGACCAGAGGGGCGTGGTCTATTATGAGCTGTTAAAACCTGGGGAAAAACGGTTAATACTAAATGTTACCAACAACAATTGACCGATTTGAACCGTTCGCTGCTTGAAAAAAGGCCAGAATACCGAAAGAGGCAACACAAAATCATTTTTCTTCATGACAATGCTCCATCACATACGGCAAAACCAGTTCGCGACACGTTGGAATCACTCAGCTTCGAAGTTCTATCCCATGCGGCTTACTCACCAGATTTGGCTCCTTCCGATTACCACTTGTTTGCATGGATGGGTCACGCACTTACTGAGCAGCGCTTTGGTTCGTACGAAGATGTGAAAAAATGGCTCGATGAATGGTTCGCAGCAAAAGGGGAAGATTTTTACTGGCGTGGTATTCACAAATTGCCCTAAAGATGGGAAAAATGTATAACAAGCGACGGAGCATACTTTGAATAAAGCACTTTTTATCATTCTTCCGAATTTAACATGTTTTATTAGAAAAAAATCCGCATTTCATACTTGTACACCTGGTACATACCATGTCAATATACGTGAATACAAATTCGTCTTCTTCTTCTGAAACTAGCCGTTTTCTACCCTTGGGGTATATGCCTTCTGTAAACTTTTCCGCCTCCTCCTATCCTTTGCAGCATTATACCAATTCAGCCCGCTTTTTTTACTGCACTATATAGGAAATCAACAATACTTTTAAGAAAATATATTTTGTTTGAAAACTCGATTATTTCCGGAAAATATTTTTTTCACCAAAGATTATGTAACTGCAAAAACAGATGCATTTGGCAACATTGCTAGAACAGGCATATATGCACTAACCTAAATAAATATCAAAACATTTACATAGGTATTGAACTGGGAACCTCCTTTTTTGTTAAAGACGCAAAACATAGCCCATCAAATACCGCTAAAATTGCTTTTTGGTTTCCCCATACATCGCAGTTCAAGTATTACTAATATAATTTTTATTCTCCGGACAGGTTAACAGTTATTTGCATACAATTGCGATAAAACAATGCAAAATGCGTCCCACTCGTCTGCCTTTGGAATTTACGAGGCGTGACGTGTGACGTATATTCTACCTTTTATATCTCTCCACTGCCTAAAAATACATACGTTGCCGTTGTCAGTTTGTTTGTGTGATGTCAAAATATTTTTAACGATTTTTCAATTATGTGGTGTATAAACAGACGAAATAAGCAAATTTGTGACAACCTGTATATGTTTTTTTTTTTCAAAATAAGGTAGCCGAGCAAGTTACTGTTATAGTCCGGCAAATAATAATTTGAAACGCACATTCATAGTACAAGCCTGAATTTTTTATCAAAAATTAGTTTTGATACGATCGAGTATCAATAGTAGAAAATTGGAAACAGAATGGAAAGGGTTGTAAAAAAAATTGAACTACCTCAAAAACCACTTTTTCGTAAATTTCTCGGAGAATATAAAAATTACTAAAAAATATTTCGAATAAAATCCTTAGAATTCTATGGATTATCTACAAAATCGTCGTAAACAACATTTCACGTATTTGCGATAAAAACGAGATATTTGCAATTGAAAAATTGTTATTTGACGCACTGCTAACTAAATAACCGTCAGGTGCAAGTTGAACTTGCACAATTAGTGTTCCGTACGTTAATTGCTTTTAAAATAAAAAATGTTGTCACGGTGGTATAAAATGATCAGTGACTTGACAAAACACACCCCAAATAAGTTTTCAACAAAGTTTGTTTCCAATCTTTACTGAAAATTGATGTCCTTGAAATTTTTGTTTTTTTGTTATATACCAGATAATTTATTAAAGGTAATGCACTCGTGATAATTTTCGTTCATTCTATACCCCCTGGAGAATATTCCAGAATTTTTCAAAATTTTTTGATCAGTACTTTTCGATATAAGGTGGGGGGCAGCGATTTTTCGCGATTTTTTAAAAATAATACAAGGAAAAGTGTGCGCAAGTATTACATTATATATATATTTTTACTCGTGTTTTCACAAGCTTTCATTTGACGACACACTCGATGACCTACTAAAAAAATTTTTTTTTCACTTCCTATTTCACCCTTAAGTCAAAATTTGACGTTCAAAACTACACGGCTTTGATGAGGCCGTCAATTCCTATATTATTACCAATTTTTAACTTTCTATGACAAATAGTTTCGGAGAAAATCGAGTGTGACAGACAGACAGACAGACACCGAAGTGATCTTATAAGTGTTCCGTACGGAACACTAAAAATACCTGAATCTGAAAAAAGTTCATAAAAAATAAAAAAATTCTTATTTTTGAATATTTTTTTTAGTCGTATCTATTTAACGTAACTAATTTTTTCAGAGATTTTTTTATTAACTTTTTGAAAAGTTATAAACAATTATATTTTTTGATTTAAATTTTTTATTGCTAAAATTGAAAAAAAAATTGTCTTATTACATACTTTGAAGTTTTATTTATCTTCAACACGTAGGCTGAAAATTTTTTGGTCTAGCTACTTAAAACACATTTTTTTTTTGCAAAATTCGACTTTATTCATCAACATAGTCTCCTTCAAGAACGATACAATCAGTCCAACGCTTTTCTAACATTTCTATACCTTTTTAGTAGAAGGATTTGTCTTTGCCTTCAAAACAGGCCTCAGTTTCGGCGATAACTTCTGCATTGGAGCCAAATCCCTTTCCCGCGAGCATTTTTTGAGGTCTGTGAATAGATAATAGTCGCTGAGAGCCAAATCTGGAAAATACGATGGATGAGGAAGCATTCGAACTTCATGTAATTTTGCCATCGTAATCATAGGCTTGTGACACAGTGCATTGTCTTGATGAAAGAGCACTTTTTTCTTGTTCATTTGGGGCCATTTCTTTGCGATTTCTAACTTCAAACGCACCAATAACTTTATACAATATTCGCTCTGGATGCTTTTCCCCTTCTCAGCATGAGCTCGATGAAAATTATTCCATGCGAACCCAAAATACAGAAGCCAAAACCTTTCCAGCCGACTGTGGCTTCGGGCGGCTTTCACCAGCTGCTGTCTACTCAGCTGACTGCCGATTTGATTCCTGTGTGTAGTGGTGACTCCATGTTTCATTCATTGTCACATATCGCACGAGAAGATCCTTTTTATTGCGCTTAAACCGGTCCAAGCAGCGCTCAGAATCATCAACACGTTGTACTCTTTGGTCCACTGTGAGCAAACGCGGTACCCATTTCGAACAGAGCTTTCTCGTCCCCAAATGTTCATCCAAAATATGATCAACACGTTCTTTTGATATCTTTAGGGTGTCTGCTATCTCACGCAATATCACTTTACGATCATCCAAAACAATTTTGTGGATTTTTTTGATGTTTTCCGGTGTAACCACCTTATTTGGGCGTCCAGAGCGTTCAGCATCATTAGTGTCTGTACGACCGCGTTTAAATTAAGCATACAAGTAAATGATAAGTGACTTTTCAGGGGCGAAGTCCCCGTAACACTCATCAAGGCATTGCTTTGCTTGAACGGTATTTTTTCCTATCAAAAAATGGTGTCTAATCAACATACGAAATTCGATTTTTTCCATTGTTTTGAAAATATCAAAAGGAGCGTCACTAAAACCACTAAACTAATCATGAAATTTTGACACGTATTGTTTGAAGGTTGGTACTTCCTAAAAATTATGTGGATATTTTGAAAAGGGCGAGGTCTATATAAAACATTTTTTTTCAATTTTAACAATAAACAATTAAATTCAAAAAATATAATTGTTTTATAACTTCTCAAAAGGTTAATAATAAAAAAAAAATCTAAAAAAATTAATTACGTTAAAAAAGATACGATTAAAAAAAAAGAAGTTCAAAAATATTGATTTTTTCTATTTTTTAGCTAGCTGTGCCTCAAATAACAATTTTCAGTTGCAAATATCTCGTATTATATCGCAAATACGTGAAAAGTCATTTATGTATTGTATTATCTATAGATTTTGTTCGAAACATTTTTTATCAATTTTTATATTTTCCGAGAAATTTGTGAAAAAGTGGTTTTTGCTGTAGTTTTTATTTTTTTTACAACCCGTTCCATTCAATTTCCAATTTTGGCTATTAATACTTGATCTACATATTAAAACTTATTTTTGATCAAAAATTGAGGTTTCAACTATGAATGAGCATTTAAAATTCTTATTTACTGCTATTAACGTAACGTTTATTGCATAGTTTTTGTTGGCTTTAGACAACTGAAAAGTTGAATTCCTCTCGAACGACTGCAATATCGTCCTATCCTACTTACTTGTGGTCGCTCTCATTCTCTCTCGGTCTGGAAAATCATCGACGATTTTAAGTGTAAGTACTATATTGCCCACTGCACAGCGAACTTTAACGCCTGTGAAATAAGATAATTTTACTTCTTTTGGGTAGCTGGACAGAAAGACCGCCTCAAATCGCTTAGCGTATACAACACTTATTTTGATAATCATCTTCACACTACGATACACAGTGTGTCGCGTAGAACATGCTAGGTGGACAAAATTCATGTTATGATTTCCAGGAAATCTTATTTGCAAAACGTAAACAACACCACCAAACCCCAAATTCCGAGAAAAGGTTGTTTATCAAATTTGCAAGTGGCGAGTCATAAGCGTCAGAAGTCAGGTAATGAGTTTAATGCAGCTCTTTCAATCAATCAGTTGCAATTTAGCGACACTTTCGTGCACATCTTTAGTGACATATTGTAATATTATGAAAGTTTTTGTGATGAATATTAATACTAAGGGTAAGTACTATTTTTTAATGTATTTTTTAATCAGAATCTATTAATTTGAATTTTTAGTATTTTTTTTTTAAATAGCCTATATATTTTAGCGTGTTTTTAAAAAAACAATAAACTTTGAAAGTTCAGAATATACAGACATTCACCTCTATCCGGGCTAGTTTTTAGATATTACACAGAAATAACTTTATTCTTCGTAAAAATACACATATTGTTTAGCACACTTCAGTACAACATGTTTTTTTTTCTTTTTTTCCAGAACACGTTTACTCTATTTCAAGGGTAGCCTTTTTTGAGGAGTGGTTGAAACACACGAAGAATGAAAAAAACTCGCGTGTATATGACTTTCTTTCTTCAAAATTTCACTTTGGTGACATTACTGAAAGCAGCCAAAAAGAAATAAAGTTGAAGATATCCAACTTGTCTAATAAGTTTGGTGCCAAATGGTTGGCTGCAGGAAAGTCGAAGGAGCGTTTTTTAATTAAAAATAAGAATTAGTTGGATGAAGCAGACATACAGTTTACTGCGAGTTCTTTTGTGCCACAAGCTTCAACATCAAATGAAAATATGACTCCTGCAGGAAGACCTCGCAAAGATTTCGAGGAATCGTCGTTTAAGACGAAGAAGAAAAACGTCGCGTCGTGAATCTCGTAGAATCCCGAAGTGTCAGTGAATTGGTGACTGCTGCCGAAATTGCTGTGCGTTCAGCAGGGCAAAGGAAAATTGCCAATGTGATTAGAGACATTAGTGAGAGCCCAGATAATATTATTAAGTCTAAAAATACCAGTTCCGTTAATCCTAGGCAATTAAGTAGTGACGAAGCCTTAGCTTACTATATAGATTCTGAGTCAACAACGCATACTTACAAACAAACTAGGAAGTGGTCCATGAAGGCGGGGCATAATGTGTTTCCGTCATATTTTAGTTTAAAAAAGTCCAAACAGGCCTGTTACCCTGCAGAGGAGCACATTGCTATAACAGAAACTCGTGCTGAAATAAATTGGCAAGCCTTATTAAATAAAACAGTGGAACGTCTAGTATTAGCACAGAATGAAGTTATCAGCAGTGTGCTCCCAACAAGTTCATCGTTTACACTTGTTAGTAAATGGGGATGTGATGGAAGTTCTGGGCACAGCACATACAAACAGAGATTTGAGAACACCGAATATACAGACGAGTTTCTTTTCACATTTTCTTTAGTTCCCCCTTAAATTATATGATGGGTCCAAAATTATTTGGCAAAATCCTCGGCCTTCATCAACTTTGTATTGTCGCGCAATCAAATTTATATTTGCAAAGAAACGAACGACTTCACGTTAGTGGAGACAAATAGATTGTGGGAAGAAGTTAATGCTCTTCTTCCAACACTTATCAACTTTGGTGATTCTCAAATCTCTGTAAAACACGAACTTTTGCTGACAATGACAGACGGAAAGGTGTGTAACGCCTTAACGGAAACTAGTTCATCCTAAAAGTGTTTCATCTGTGGCGCCACCCCCAAGACGATGAACGATGACCCCGCGATGTTTAACAGCAATCAAGAACATTTTGGCTTTGGTTTATCTACACTTCATGCTTGGATTCGTTGCTTCGAATGTCTTTTACATATCAGTTACAAGTTGAATATTAAGAAATGGCAGGCTAGAAGCAACGAAGACAAAGCAGATATCAAGGTTCATTCCGAGGAAATCAAATTGATATTTAAGAACGAGATGGGACTCATTGTAGATAAACCAAAGCCAGGATTTGGTTCTTCAAATGATGGAAATACAGCCCGTCGCTTTTTTAAGAATGCTGAGATGAGTGTTCAGATCACAGGGTTGGATGTTACAATTATAAAAAAGTTTGATGTTATTTTGAGAACATTGTCTTCTGGATTCGAGATAAACTTAGTTGAATTCAAAAAATTTTGTCTTGAAACCAGAAAACATTATCTTAGTCTCTATTCGTGGTACTGTATGCCTGCTACTGTGCATAAAATATCAATTCACAGCACAGAATCATCAAAGCGGCATTGCTTCCAATTGGGCAGCTTTCCGAAGAGGCTCAAGAAGCACGGAACAAAGATTGCCGCAGATTTAGGGAGTACAACACCCGCAAGTGCTCGCGTGTTGCCACGAATAGAGACTTACTGTGCATGTTAATTATAACATCTGATCCTTTGATCAATAGCCTTCTAGAGATTCCCAAAAAAAAGCCGGAAAAAAATATGTACAGATGTATTAAAGTTAATTGTAAGCCCTAGCATAGAAGAGTCAAGATTGGAATCGTCATCATATTGTCGCACAATGCCACAAAATGATGACGATTATACAGTAAACGACTTATCAGAAGACTCTGATGATGATTATTAGGTTCAGCTACTATTTTTAGTTATGTAGTGCTTGTACTAAGCATGTAAACCTTGACTTGTAAATTTTTCTTTATCAATAAATGAGTATTTTTATTTTACATATAATTACAGTCAGTGTCATTATGCTAAATTTATTACAGAGCATTTATAACATTTATTTTAAAATTAAACAAAACAATTTTTGACTGGAATTTTCAAAAACAATTTTTTTTTGAACCGAACAGCAAGAAATATGTACCTTAAAAAAATCAAAAACATTTTAAAATACCAACTACTTATGTATGTATAATGCACAAGTTACCTACCTGAAAGGCAGGTATTATTTGAGTTTATCCTTTTTGTGTCAATAAAACTAAGTAATATGGATTAATTGTTTTATTTTTAATTGACAAATGCAATAAATGATTTTTCATCTGGTTATTATTAAAAATAATAATACAGTGTCTTTCATTTAGTTGCACATTCAAGTTTGTAGAAAAATTCGTGCACATACGCAGAATATTTTGTTTTTGTTATACAATGTTTTGTGCAGCTGGACAAAAAATACAGGTAAGCGAAATGCAGCTAAATGAAAGACACTGAGTTATAATTTTTAATTCTAATAACCATACAAAATACCCTTGCCCTTTAGTTCCGTTATCTACCTACTAAGCTGATGCAATCCTACCGCGATATGCAAGGGTGGCTGTATTACACAAATTTTATCGATATTGAGTACCGCGGTAAATTGTGAATAAAACCCACATTTATTAACCGATTTTCATGATTAATACCTTATTTTATTTTCCAGATACGCAGCTGTCAGAAAAATGTATAATATTTTGTTTTTCTTTTGGTATTGCGCTTTTTTACCGAAAAAAATAATGAATTTTACACGAAAAAAATTTTTTTCTCTCCATTAATTTCTAAATAACTCCAAAACGATAAAAGATAGAATAAAATAATATTCAATCAACTTTAATAAAATTTTGTTATGCATTTTTTAATGTTTTATTTATAAAAATCTGACAAGTTGTTCCCGAGTTATCGTTAAATATGTCTGCGTAGCTGACTAATTTAGGGGAAAAAATTAGCCACGCCCATAAAAAAAAACCAACGCGATGAATTTTTTCTTAAAATAACTTAATATACCTAGAATATACATAAACAATTGAAATAAGTGAAAAAATAATTTTGTCCAGCTAACTTGTACTAGTCGACACACTGAGCGATAGTACAATCACACTTTGATAAAAAGAAAGACATATTTTATTTTCCTTTAAAATTCCTTCTTTTTGAACGTAGTGTACCGTTCCGACGTAACATAAGCAAACTTCGACCTCCGTTCTACATTTAGACCGACATCGCACTAGAATAGGGATGATTGTTTTAGAAAGATATACGAAATTTCCTCAACTATTATATTAAAATCTGACCTAGTAGCGAAGTCCCTTATTTTCTTAATATTCAATAATTTATCTATATTCCTAAAATAAACTTATTCAAAAGGTCGCTCACGTTAGAACGAAAATAACCGTGTCGTCATAGTCCAATAGATCAAAGGAAGTAATACAGGTAGAAAACACTATTCTTAGTATTCCGTACGAAACATTTATAAGATCACTTCCGTGTCTGTCCGTCTGTCTGTCTGACTGTCTGTCACACCCGATTTTCTCCGAAATTGATATAAAAATTTGAAATTTGGTACTAATATAGGAATAGATGGCTCTATCAGGGACGTGTAGTATTGAAAGTTAAATTTTGGGGGGGAAATCGGAAGAAAAAAAAAAAAATTTTTTACCAGGTCATCGAGTGGGAGTGTCACATGAAAGCTTGTAAAAACACGAGTTCAAAAATATATAACTTAATACTTGCGCATATTTTTCTTAGTGTTATTTTTAAAAAATCGCGAAAAATCGCTGTCCCCTCCCCGTATCTCAAAAAGTACTGACCAAAAAATTTTGAAAAAATTCTAGAATATTCTCCATACGAGCTCATTAGTTTTAATAATTTGTCTGGTATATAAAAAAACACAAAAATTTTAAGGTTTTCTGGAAAGATCGAAAAAAAACTTGAAAATTCATTTGTGGTGTGTTTTGTGAAGTCATTGATCATTAAATTAAAATTAAATTAGGACTAATAATTAAAAGTATTATAGAAAAAACAAACATAACAACTAATAAAATAAAACGATTTAATCTCTTATCACCTTGCATATATTCTTCACTATATTATACCTGTGTAACAAAAATTTTTAACTTAGAAGCAGTCAACGTAAGACATGCCAATTGCGCAAGTCCAACTTGCGCTTGACCGGTTTTATTTCAATTTATACAGGGGAACTTGTAAGGCACGTAGTGAATTATGTTCACCTTAAATAATTGTAGTCTTTGGGAAGCACAACCTCGAGTTTTTGATTTCAGTTTCTTCATTTATGTGAGGTTCTGAAGAAGGTAGCAAGAGTAGCACTCACCGCTCCTTGTGGAACGATTCTACTCCCTTAGTGCCAACCTAAGTCCTATATCCTCCAATACTTCTACATTATCAACCGAACCTTTTTCGTAGCAGAGCAGATTATAATAACTTGAGTCACTGAATCCTTGTCTGATCAAGGCAATAAAACTTGCAATTTTTAACAATTTACATGAGCACAGGAATTAGAAATTGTATCTTTCTACCAAAAGACAAAATCTTTCTCGTTATAATAAGGTATTTCTTACGAGAAAACAGAGAGTATTATGTTAGAGAAAGACGCGAAATAATTTGATTTTCAAGGTATAACGAATGTGGCAAACGTAGCTTCTCGCTTGCTTTCCGCCGCACGCAATCACGTGTTATTTATAATAACCTTGATACTTTTACATTATAAAGACATGCTCAAGACTCAACACTTACATAGGAGGAAGAAAAAAGCACAGAAAGCTGGAGACTTCTTAAAAATATGAGAACAGAACGGAAAAGAGAAATCTTCTCACCAATAACACCAGAAAAATGGAACCAATACTTTACAAATATGCTAACAGAAGATAGACCAGAGTTCAAAAGTACCCAACATGGAAACCCAAATATAGTTATACGAGGATCCCCAATAAGGATAACAACATCAGAAGTTAAAGAAGTATGTAAAACGCTAAAAAAATGGTAGAGCTCCAGGAAACATCCCAGGAGAGATAGTAAAAGACGGAACTGAAAAGCTATTTAGCGCTTTGAGGAACTTATTCCAAAGATGCATTAACACATCAGAAGTACCTGAGGAATGGAAAATATCATACATATCAACAATTCATAAGAAAGGAGACAAAAATAATTGCGATAACGAGTACAGGATCTATTAGCAGAATATACGGATAAATACTTAAAACTAGAATAGAAACGGAATACGCGGACGTAGAAGCTGAAGAACAGGCAGACTTTAGAGCAGGAAGATCCACAATAGACCATCTCTTCTCACTGACACAAATCCTAGAAAAGAAAACCGCATTTGATCAGGAAGTCCATGTCTTGTTTGTTGACTTAAAAAAGGCCTACGACAGCGTGCCCCTAATGAGATTGTGGGAAACACTACAACAGAGTAATGTAAGCACCGAAATAATTAAAGCCGTAAAATCCTTATACCAAGACGCAAGAAGTAGTGTGAAAACCAAATATGGTATAACAACAGGGTTCCAGGTCACAAAGGGTCTCAAACAGGGCTGCTGTATATCCCCAGCGCTATTTAAAATCTATTTGGAGAGTGCACTGAAGAACTCGAAAAGGAAATGCAGCAGAATGGGATTACCACTGGATGACGATACTACATTGTACACGCTATCATTCGCGGACGACCAGGTAGTAGTCGCTCAGGACATCGATAATATGGAATATATGACACGAAAACTTATGGAGGAACATGAAAAATGGGGCCTAGAAGTCAATATTAAAAAGACCGAGTACATGTGCGTCGGAGGACAACAGCAGGACTTGAAAGTGGCCACAGGACACATCATCAAACACTGTGCCAGTTATAAGTGTTTGGGAACGAGAATATCTAGAGACGGAACACTGGAAGAAGCAATATTCGAGAGGAATATCCAGGGAAGAAAAGCGATTGCAATGCTTAATAGTATACTATGGGACAAAAACATCATCATTGAAAATAAGAAGAGAATTTACAACTCAATAGTGAAAAGTATAACTTACAGCTCCCAGGTGTGGCCATTGAAAGAAAGAACAGAAAAAATACTTAAAGCTACAGAAATGGATTTCTGGAGACAAGCAGCCAGAAAATCCAGAAAAGACCGCATACCAAATGACATGATAAGACGAGCTTTAGAAATAAAGCACGATATAATGGTCGAAATCAGAATCCAACAGTTGGTATGGTACGGATATGTACAGAGAATGTCAGAAGACCGACTACCTAAAAAGATCTTAAATTGGAATCCTCATGGAAGAAGAAAGCGAGGAAGACCACGCCAAAGCTGGAGAGCAGGAATCAACAAGGAAGTACTAGAGAGAGATCTGGAGGAGGAGGGATGGAGAAACCGGGAGGAGTGGAAATTAGGCATCGAAAGACGGAAGACGTTATAAAACCGATGCGCATCCGAGACACTCATTTATTCTAGTATCTTTTAAAGAAAAGTCCGATCAGTACGATGCTTATATTAGTCCGGGAGCTCACGACCAAAATGCGACCTCATCGAAGAGTGGCAGATAATAGTATCATTTTGTTAATTATGCCCCCCTTAGTTCCTCCAGGTTGAAACCTCAGGTCTGGAGTGGCAGATTTTCTGGGTATAGCTTCATTTCTGTGAAATATGACTGAAAAATAAATATCTACCATGGATATTGGGTCAATCCAAAGTTATAACTGTCCAAAGTTGCAGACCCACCTGAACCCATAGAGGAGTGAATGTAACTTTCTTTAATTTGTTCGTTGAGGTTTGTAGATACTAAAAATAATATTATCTGCCATGGAGTCTGGTTCTTTATTAAAATAAATTTAATTTTTTGCCGCAATAACGCATTAGTATTTTTGAAACGCGCACGCCTGTCCTACAAGGAGCGCGCCCGTCCTTTAATTTGTTTTTCTCTCAAATATTATACACTGGATCTATGGCAGATTATATTTTTTATATATCTCGAATACCTGCCACTCAGCGATGAGTTCATTTTTTGAGCCCATTTTTTTCAAGAAAAAAAAAAGTGTTAATTATCACAGGAACCAGTCCCCGTGGCAGATATTCAGGCAATCAACTTTTTACAACTCTCCCCCTCCATAACCATGGCAGGAACCGGAATCTGGATCTATAAGTTGTATTTTTTGGTTCAGTTTGTAACATTTAATAAGTGATATATTTCGATAAGTCCAAAATCTTGGTTAGGATCTCCCGGATTATATATGATTCAAAATTTGAAAGAATGCCAGCGTTCGCGCGAGCAGTCTTCTTCAAGCTACGTTGCTACACCGAAAATTCACTTCATAATATATATATATATATATATATATATATATATATATATATATATATATATAAATATATATATATATATATATATATATATATATATATATATATATATATATATATATATATATATCTAATATTTATCTAAAATTTTTGCAACAACTAGGAGGTACACTGTCTTCATATTCTAACAAACGAAAGCAAAGTTATTTTTTACGTATATACAATTTTCTCTAACTTTTTACTTTTTAATGTACATATGACAACAAAAATTGTAAAAAATGCACGCTTTTGGTCGAAGAAAAAAATATGGATTCCTATCTTTTACATCTGAAACTTTTACAATCAATTACGGCAATACGGCGTGATAAAACCGTCTTAATATTGAAGCAATAAATGTATAATAGTAAAAATCTATTATTTCTCAATATTTCAAGCAAAGCTATTTTTAACAGTTACTCGTAAGAAATACTTTAATTAATATGAAACGATTTAATAGAGCTTCATTTAGTGTCTCAAGTTTCAAGTTCATAGTTCAGTTCAAGGTGCTTAAAACGTATCTAAAGGATTCCATATAAGATTCCCTCCCTTCTTAAAAGCCCGGAAGCAATTAATATACGTATAAACTATTTGATGTATAAAGGGCCAATGTATAGAGTTTCTTCAAATATTAAATATTTCTTGTTACAGAATCGGTTTAGTAGTTGAATGTTTAGATATATTGACAAACTGTGAATAATAAACAAAATTTATATAATTGAAGTATGTTTTAAACTATAGTGTCTTAAAAGCACAATGACATACATTTTTCCGAATATTACAACAGCACCAGCAAGACTGAGGGCCTTAAAAAATGACGTCAAAAGGATGGCGCTGTGCAGGCGTAAATATGAAGGGCAATGAATTATCGACTGATTTACGAGTATACAAATAATATTGTAAATATTATATACTATTATGAAAAATTACACAAGAAGCATTAAAATATCATAAATTTATGTGTTTTTAAACAACTTTAAATAATAATATGTAGACACATATACAAGAGTGGCATGATAAGCGTGGTAAATTTTTACAGTGCTGTTTTTTCTGATCCAACTTCTTCAACCTTCATTTTTAGTTCAGGTTACTTCAGTTACAGAACACTTAGGTGTCTGTCTGTCCGTTTGTTAGACCCGAATTTCCCCGGAACTATTTGTCATAGAATTTTGAAATCTGGCACTCATAAAGGAATTGATGATCTTATCAGAGCCGAGTAGTTTTAAAAGTTAAATCTTAACTCACGAGGTTAGTTTTGGGGGATGAAATCGGAAGTGAAAAAAAAATTACCAGGTCATCGAGTGGAACGTCAAATGAAAGCTTGTAAAAACACGAATTCAAAAATATATATAATATAATACTTGCGCATCCTTTACTCTGTATTATTTAAAAAAATTGCGAAAAATCGCTGTTTCCCCCTTATTTCAAAAAGTACTGATCAAAAAATTTTGAAAAAATTATGGAATATTCTCCAGAGGGTGTAAATTGAACGAAAATTACCACAAATGCATTACTTTTAATAATTTATCCGAAATATAAAAAAACAAAACTCTCAAGGTCATCAGTTTTCAGTAAAGATCGGAGAAAAACTTTAGTTGAAATTCATTTGGGGTGTGTTTTGTGAAGTCACTAATCATTTTATACCTCCGTAACAAAAAAATTTATTTTAAAAGCAATCAATGTACGGAAAGTAATTGCGCAAGTCCGACTTACACTAAGCTGGTTATTAATGAGTTATATGGTACTGCTATGCTAAGCAGTACAGACTGGACGACCAAAAAATTCATTTTAATTCATGACTGAACTGATAAAAAAGAAATATGGTCTTAAAATTCTAAAAACTGTTTTTCTCTTTGTTCCAAGTTATTTTTTATATAAAAAACATTTATTTGGTGGTTTGGTGAAATATATGATTACACTGTCAAAAACGAGGTAATCTGGGGACATAACCTCTAGACCCCATTACTAAATCACGCTACAATGGCATTAAACTAAGTAAAAAGTCAAAAAAAAACATTGAGGTGGATGCAATTTGGATTCTTTTTTAACTTTTCAATTACTCTCCATACTATGATTATAAAGGTATAACCAAGCAAACAAAAAGCCATAAAGGGGAAGTAAAAGCTTTTTGTTGTTTTTACAAAAATATGAGTTGAAATATTAAAATATTTAAAAAAGTCATTTTTTAAAGGTTTAAAAAGTTATTTAATAAAGGGGTTATATACTTCAAACTTAAGTATGCAATTTATGTTTAGCTATTTATAAAAAATTGTCTATTAGAAAAATTTAAAAAAACCTCTCAAGAGTTTTTAGAAAAAGTAATTATTAAGATTAAAAAAAAAAAGTAAAAAATATTAAAAATTGACTGATTAATATTGCAGATAGTGCATTGAGACAGGTATTGGTCTCAATCCGACGCCAGGTCATGTTTAATGCTACAACTTTGTAATGGAATGGGATTTTCTTACTTTTTTTTATATTTCTTAAAAGTATAGATGTTGTAGAAAAAGTAATTATTAAGATTAAAAAAAAAGTTAAAAATATTGAAAATTGACTGATTAATATTGCAGATAGTGCATTGAGACAGGTATTGGTCCCAATCCGACGCCAGGTCACGTTTAATGCTACAACTTTGTAATTTAATGGGATTTTCTTAATTTTTCTTTTTGATATTTCTTAAAAGTATAGAGAATAAAAATCTGTAAAAAAAATCGAATTTTTGAAAATTCAAGATTTTCCACGCTTTATTTAATATTTTTTTATGTATGGTGTTAGTCGAGTTATAAAAACTTAATTTTCTTAATTGAGTCCGATTTTTCTAGAAATAGAATATCTTGTAAATTAGTCTAAAGCAGCAAATGCCTTAAGCGAAACGGTGTCAGTTTTGCGCTTTATAAATGATTTTGACCTAAATGACAAAGCAAACATTAGGGGAAATGCGTTTATTGTCGATCACTTAAACAAAATTTTAACTAAAAATATTTTTAAAACATTACCTTTGTTCAAGATAAAGACTGTCAGGTAAAATGTTGCATGGTTTTTATTCACGTGAATTAGTGAGTTCAGATTCATTCCAAAATTTAAAACTGGGACTTAACGATCACTTAAACAAAATTTTAACTAACAACATTTTTAAAACATTACCTTTGTTCAAGATAAAGACTGTCAGGTAAAATGTTGCATGGTTTTCATTCACGTAAATTAGTGAGCTCAGATTCATTCCAAAATTGAAAACTGGGTCTAATTGAGTTTTTGAATAAAAAATAGTTATCGATTTTTTTACTTTATTTTAAAACTTTATCATAAATAATATCAATAATTGATGCGAACAAGTTATTAAAAATTTTTTACAATTAATTATAATTAAATTGAAATTTATAAAATTTAGAAAAAAAAATCACGTGCCTACGAAAGCGCCGCGATTGGCTGCCATGTTTGTGACGTCATTATGTTAAAGCCTTTTCACATAAGTACTGTCAACAGCTTCTACCTGTGTATATACTGTCAAAATTATTGAAGTTTAGTGCAAAAAAAAATATTGTTGGTTACTAATTTAATTCAGTAATGTGTGACAAAGGGTTCGTAAAGACCAATTCTGATAATATATCAGGATGATTTCAAAATCATTGGGACTACGAAACAATCAATATGATATGTATTTTGCAAAATATCAATTTACGCTGTCCATTTGGTCCGGTGTATAACCTAGCTGGATATACAAATTTTGAAACACTAAATAAAATAAAAATCATTCGATAACAGTATAATAATTTATTATTAAATCATTCAAAATTATTTATTGAAACTTTTGTATCATCACGATTTTTGTTGGTTCTGATTTGGAGTTAGTTTCCTTACAAATTTCTGTGATTATATTTATATTCTGATATGAGTGATTATTAAATACATTATTATAAAAAAATGCTTACATCAAAGAGATCTACACAACAGAAAAAATCATACGTCGTGCGTCATGACTATCTTGAAAAGGGACGAACAATCACCACAGACTGTTATGCTGGTTTACTGGACCGTTTGAATGGTGATATCAAGAAAAAAAGGTGGCATTTTGCGAAGAAAAAAGTGTTGTTGCACCAAGATAATGCACCAACTTACAACTCCATAAAATCGATGATGAAATTAGACCAATTAGTCTATGAATTGCTTTCCCTTCCTCCATATTTACCAGATATGGCCCCCAGCGATTTTTACCTCTTTCTAAATTTGAAACGGTGGCTCCCCGCAAAAAGACTGGGCTCAAATGAAAAGTCGAATAGGAAACTAAGGCTTATTTTGGAGAGCTCGACAAATCATACTATATGAAAGGCAGTGTTGTAGCTAGGGCCTGGCAACAGGGAGGGCTGCCAGGTGCGCAGACCTCAAAGGAAAGCATTAACAAGGCATTTACACAAAATTTAAACAAGAGTTTAAACTATACAAACGAACAATTAATGGCGATAGCGCCTAATAGAAAACGTAAAAGAAAGGTCAAAACAATGTTAGACAAAAAGGCCAAGCACTTCACTTCAACAGTTCAAAATTCAGCTTCGCTGTGTACTGAACTCATTCAGCAAATGGAACGGATTTCAAAATTTAGTTGCTGTAGCGTCTGATTTTGGTGTCCTAACGGGATTTTCATTACAGACACCCTCCACTAAAGAACTAAAAAAATTCGCATTAAAATACAAAGAAGATTTAGATGCCAATGAGTTATGTTTGGAAATTGAGAGTTACAAACACCAAAGAAAATCATTATTGCCGGATCTAAAAAATGCAGACTACATTGCTCTTTTGAATTGTTAAGAAGAATATGGTTTAGTGACCAGTTATCCCAATATAGACATAGCTCTTCCACTAGCATTGACTCTACCTGTGACATCTGCTAGCTGTGAAAGATCTTTCAACAAATCAAAATTAATAAAAATTTATTTGCGATAGCAGACTGGCCAAGAACGTCTGAACAATCTCGCTTTATTTTCAATTGAATATGAAATTGCGCAAAAAAATTATAAGATCACTTCGGTGTTTGTCCGTCTGTCTGTTTGTCTGTCCGCCTGTCACACCCGATATTCTCCGAAACTATTTGAGACATAGAAAGTTGATATAGGAATTGATGACCTTATCAGAGCTGTATAGTTTTGAAAGTTAAATTTTGACTTAAGGGGTTAGTTTTGTTGGGTGAAATCGGAAATGAAAAAAAAAAAAAATTACCAGATCATCGAGTGGGGTGTCAAATGAAAGCTTGTAAAAACACGAGTTCAAAATATACCAGGTGTATAAGTATGAAATGCGGATTTCAGACAACAGATCGTGCACCAATACAGTTTGTGCTATAAAGATTTGACACTACGCCATTTTATTGTGTCATCAACAAGTGTCAGACGCGCAGGAGTGATAAATTGGAAAAGTGTGTGCATAGTGTTGTGTTGTTATGTTCAATATGTCGAAATTTATACCGAACAAAGAGCATTCGCGGACAGCATTAATTTTTTGTTTTCATTTGAAGAAAACTGCTGTTGAATCATACCGATTACTTCGAGAAGCTTATGGTGAACATACTCCATCCCAAGATACGTGTGAACGATGGTTTCGGCGTTTCAAAAGTTGTGACTTCGATGTTGCAGACAAGGAACGTGGAAAAAACTGCCAAAAAAATACGAAGATGTGGAATTGCAAGCATTGTTGGACGAAGATGATTCGCAAACACAGAAACAACTCTCCGAGCAATTGGGCGTTAGTCAACAAGTTGTTTCCAATCGGCTACGAGAGATGGGAAAGATTCAGAAGACCGATAGATGGGTACCACATGAGTTGAACGACAGGCAAATGGAAAAGCGCAAAAACACGTGTGACATTTTGCTCGCTAGGTACAATAGGAAGCTGTTTTTGCATGGTATATTACAGGGGATGAAAAGTGGATTTATTTTGAGAATCCCAAGCGCAAAAATCATGGGTAGACCCAGGCGCACCATCCACATCGACCGCAAGATCGAATCGCTTTGGCAGAAAGAAAATGCTCTGTGTTTGGTGAGATCAGAGGGGCGTAGTCTATTACGAGCTGTTAAAACCTGGGGAAACGGTTAATACTAAACGTTACCAACAATTTACCGATTTGAACCGTTCGCTGCTTGAGAAAAGGCCAGAATACCGAAAGAGGCAACACAAAGTCATTTTTCTTCATGACAATGCTCCATCACATACGGCAAAACCAGTTCGCGACACGTTGCAAGCACTCAGCTGGGAAGTTCTACCCCATGCGGCTTATTCATCAGACTTGTCTCCTTCCGATTACCACTTGTTTGCATCGATGGATCACGCACTTGCTGAGCAGCGCTTTGGTTCGTACGAAGATGTGAAAAATGGCTCGATGAATGGTTCGCAGCAAAAGGGGAAGATTTTTACTGGCGTGGTATTCACAAATTGCCCGAAAGATAGAAAAAAGGAATAACAAGCGATGGAGCATACTTTGAATAAAGCATTATTTATCATTCTTCCGCATTTAACATGGTTTTTAAGAAAAAAAATCCGCATTTCATACTTGTACAGCTTGTATATATAACGTAATACTTGCGCACAATTTTCTTTGTATTATTTTTTAAAAATCGCAGCCCACCCTATCTCGAAAAGTACTAATCAAAAAATTTTGAAAAAACTCTGGATTATTATCCATAGGGTGTAGATTAAACGAAAATTATCACGGGCGCATTAGCTTTAAGAATTTAACTCTTTATAAAAAAAAAAACAAAAATTTCAAAGTCATCAGTTTTCATTATAGATCGAAACAAAACTTTGTTAAAAACTCATTTAGGGTGCGTTTTGTGAAGTCATTGATCATTTTATACCTTCATAACAAAATTTTTTTATTTTAAAAGCCGTCAACGTACAGAACATTAATTGCGCAAGTCCAACTTGCACTTGGCCGATTTTTTTATACTGACAACCTTTTCATATCTATTATTACTAGCGGATACATAAATTGTTGATTTATAATTATTGTCTTAATGTGTTTGCAAAATTTCATGCAGGATACCTTTCACGCATATGTCAAATGTGAATAATTTATTTAATTTTATGCATAAGAGTAATTTTATGATTTGAACTTAGCTTTAGCTTCTTTAAGGTTTTACCTACAATTACCGGTCGTACTACACGTAAGTCCTTTTTATTTATGGACAATTAACTGTAATGATGATCATGTAAAGAATCGAAACGCGCAAGTATTAATTTACGACCAAATAAAGAAAATTGACTTTTTTACTTTTCGTTTCTTCGTCTCTTCTGGAGAGCCATTATATGCTTACTATATCGAACTAGTGTTACTAAAATAATGCAAAATGGCATTTGTAAATAAAATTTAAAAGTAATCACACTAAGCAGTTTTATTTGCTGGACGGTATTATCCGAACTTCCCCTAACGTTAATTTTAAATCACTTTTTAATGTTTCTTCCTTTTATTTATTGATGTTTTTGTTGATTTAACTGTAACTAGAATGGCGAAGAAAAAAGAAATGTCTAGGAAATCAGATGCAAATTGCATCCGTTGAAACGGTGATGATATTTACAGGTTAGAGATTTTACAGTTTTATTTAGAATGAGTTCAAATATTAGAGAGATTTTGCAATGCTTATTTTGGCACGCCTTTGTAGGTGGCTTTATTTTAAGCACATGTAAAATTCAAGTAGAAAATTAAATATAAAAACTGTTGTTATTGTTATTTGAAGCATGCGCAGTCGTAAAATGGTGGAATTGTTCCTCTATTTACTACAATGATTGCTGTAATTTAGATGACAATGATATTTAATTGGAACAGTCTGCTTGAAGATTGTGCAGTATTGGAACAAAATAAGAATTCCTTTATTGAGAATGACAATCATTTCCTTCGTAGATACCGAGTTGCGGTCCGCCTAATGGCCTTTAGAAGTTGTAAATATTTTGACCTGCCTTCGGCAATCGACAAATGGCAGGTAGGTAGGGTTAAATTATCAAATACATATTACTAATTCTTAAATATTATTACATTAAATTAGGGTTAGTTCAGGTTAGGGTTTCCAGACTGAAACATATGCGAAAATCAACGCTGTACAAACCAGTGCACTAAAGTGTTCGACTAATAGGTACAATTCAGCATTTTTAGAAAATAAGATAATTCAATATGTACATAAAGAAATTGATGCTGTCACGTTTGTCAAATGCATCTCTTACAAATATAGTAATTACTGAAATATGTCTTTTGCTTTAATTTTCACATATAACTTGCATACTTATAACTCTATACTTGCTTTTGACGGACAGCAACTCGGCCCTGAATATTGGGTTCGAAAAAGGTATGTCCGCAACTCGGGACTTTTTATTGCCTTTCACCGACCCTTACTGCAACTCGGTATCAACCATTTCCTTTATTAATGTAATTACGAGTATAAGAAAGCCCATTTGAGAGGTTCATTATTTTTGTCGCTATTATAGTAGGGCCAGTTTTTTTTCTACTTATTCGAACAAGGTAATAAAAAATACACTAAAATTGAAATTATAAACTTTTATTATAAATAACACTAACAATAATTAATTAGTGTTAGGGTTGTATTGATTCTAACATGGTTAACTTAACCCGTGTCGAGTGCAAAAATAAAGTGTTTGATGTAGTGATAATAACTATTGTGTAGTGTTAGGATTAAATTCATTTATAATAACACAACAGCAAGTGTAAGATTCCATGAATCCACAAGTAAATACCGAGTGGAACGTGGAATCAGATAAGGTGATACAATTTCACCTAAACTTTTTACGGCGGTGTTAGAATTTACTTCTCCACTTCGTTAATATAAAGACACACCATGAGGATGTGGTTATTTTAAGAGTTGCCCAAAGTTTTTGTTCAAATTCAGTTTATTTGCCAATATTTACAAATTAATAAAGTAACAGAATTAAATTTACTGAACTTGAGGGTTCATCGAGACGAGGCTAAATTTTTTTATTATGCTTAGATCTATTAATACATCTTTAATTAATTTTTGGAGAGTTGGATCGAAGTTGATGGATTTGAATACATATGGTTTTAGGAAATCCATTGTTTCTTTAATGTAGGTTTCTTCTTTTATTACTATTACAGTTTTGTCTTTATTCGCTCTAATAGAAGTTATGTTATGTTCTTTACTTTATTTTTGATTTGGTTACAAAACTTACATTCATTTTAGAATTTACCTGGGAAAAATTCTAACTTTTCTGTGCAATATTATGTTTGTTCATAATATCTAGTGAATTATTTCACGCTATTTCACATTACGCATATTGCAAATATTTTCCAGTTTTAGTACAATCTTTAACTGGTAAATTATATCGGAAACTTTTTTCTGATAACTGAATTTCTTGATCTTTAAAGTTAACATCTATTAAGTTGACAAATTTGTTGTAGAAAACATGGTCCGAGTAACTTTTGTTATTGTTTGTGTGTAATCTGTTACTGACGTTATATTTATTCTTCAGTTTGGAAAATTGTTTGATGTATTTATTGTGTACTATTTCATCAATTTTAAGTTTAGTATTTTTGTTAAAATCATCGAATTCTATATTAGCTAGTCTCCATGTTAATTCGGCATGAATTATCTTACGGTATATGTTGTATGTGTCCCTTTTGTAGTATTGAAGTTTTCTATTCTGGTACATCCATTTTTTCTACCATGTTTTTGAGCTAACTTAGCTACTTGGCTATTGTTTTTGTCTTAAGTTTGATATAGTTGAGGAACATTTCGTATTTAAAGCATTAGTTAAGGAACCATATATTCTGTGTACACATTCTAGTTTTTAAAATCAACTTAAAGTACATGATGGCTAAAAAACTCGTTTGAGCTTCATTTAAACACTGCCGGTCAAGGGCAAGTTGAACTTGTGCAATTAGTGTTCCCTATGTTGATTGCTTTTAAAATAAAAATTTTTGTTATGGAGGTATAAAATGATCAGTGAATTCACAAAACACACCCAAAATGAATTTTCAACAAGTTTGTTTCCGATCTTTACTGCAAACTGATGACCTTGAATTTTTTGTTTTTTTATATACCAGATAAATTATTGAAGGTGTACTCATGATAATTTTCATTCAATCTACACCCTGTGGGAAATATTCCAGAATTTTTCCAAAGTTTTTTGGTAAGTACTTTTCGAGATAAAGGGGGCAGAAAGCGATTTTTCGGGATTTTTTAAAAATAATACAAAGAAAAGTGAGCGCAAGTATTACATTATATATATTTTTGAACTCATGTTTTTACAGGCTCTCATTTGACACCTCACTTGATGACTTAGTACAGGGTGAATCAACGATAGAGTAAAGTTCATTTTGTCATTTGTTTCAGGAGTGACGAAAAAATGTTAAATACAGTAGTTTTAGGGAATATTAAAGTGCATAGTTTAAAATTATGTTTGAGTATACAGGGTGCTTCAAAAAAGTGTGGCCGATATAACATATGTTTTTTTAAATGGAACATCCTATTTTCTAATTTATTTTAAAATTCTGCTTAAAATTTTATAATTTTTTTATTATTAATGTGATATACCTTAACCTAGTAGTTTTTCCAATATTTCAATTTTTTTTAAAAAAATACTAGTTTTCAATTTTGTAAAAAATTGCCAGTAGTGCCATTGTTTCTGAAGAATACTCATAATTGGTACGAGCATTCTATACAGATGAAAAAAAGGCATATATATATAGAAATTTCAGTTAGATGCTACAGGGTGTTCAAAATAAATTTATGCATTTCGGTTATTTTAAATCGAAAAATCTCAAATTTTTTTAAATGGCACATTCCGTATATTATTATTTTTTCTGATAGATTTTATAAAACCCTCCAACTTTTATTAAGTGTGTCATATACCTATTTCTAATAGTTTTCGATCTATTTTGAATTTTTCAATTTTTACCCTTGTTTTTAATACCCTTGCCCTATAACATCATAGTTGCCAAGAGAAAACAAAAATGTAGGCATTGACAAATTTTAACATGTCTATTAAGCAAGTAAAAATAGTTTAATTTGTTGTAGTAAGTGACGTATAAAGGTAATAGTTATGGATTTTCCTAAAAATGAATTAATTGATATGGTTTATATAATGGGCGAGGCGGGAAAAATTTGTGTTTTGGCAGTAAGGCTTTACGGAGCGAAGTACCCTAATAGACGTATACCATCTAGAAAATATTTTCAGTGCTTAATGGAACGGATTGATGGTAGTGGTAGAGTTGAGTATACGAAACGGAAAGTAGTAAACCAGAATGCTACCAATGAGGAAAAAGAAACAGAGATTTTACTTCAAGTTGAAGATAATCCCCAGGTCAGCAGCCGTCAACTAGCTGACTTATCTGACACATTCCAATCTATGGGTTATCGCACCACAAGAAAATACAAATATCATCACTTTCATAAGGAACTACACCAAGAACTTCAAAACCGTGATTTTGAACGACTAGTAAACTTTTGTACCACCATGAATTGAGCAATAGAGGCCCATCCAAATTTTTTTTATCCAAAATAGTGTTTTCTGATGAAGCTATTTTTCGCAGTAATGGAGCAGTTAATAGCCAAAACATGACAGTTAATCCATTTTGGGTCCGGGAAGTTCAAAACCAAAATCATTGATCGCTTAATGTATGGTGTGGAATATTAAATTATTGGTCCACATTTTTTCCGCGAATCGCTTAACGGGCCTAGACATCTAAATTTTTGGCAAAACGAATTACTCCAGCTTCTTGAAGAAGTTGATAACTTTGAAAGAGAACAAATATGGATTCAACAAGACGGAGCTCCTAGTCATTACCACCGGGAAGTTCGGGAATTTTTAAACTATCGTTACCCACAAAAATGGGTCGGTAGGAATGGATTCATTCAGTGATCTTCTCGATCATGTGACTTAACACCTTTAGACTTCTTTTTGTGGGGCTACATTAAAGATCGTGTTTGTGTGAATCTCTCTAGAACACCAGTAGATATGGAAAATAGGATACGGGATGCGGACAATAACGCCCTTTATGCTAAGGAAAGTGAAGGAAAATATAGTAAAACGACAAAATATGTGTATTCAAGTAGACGGCCATATTTTTGAACATTAATTACGTCATATTAATTAATCATTAGATAAATTAAACTATATTAAAATTATTATTAACTGTTTGTTTATGTTTTCACAATAGCATAAGTGTATTAAAACAAG
Source organism: Pachyrhynchus sulphureomaculatus (assembly GCA_019049505.1). Lineage (NCBI taxonomy): Eukaryota > Metazoa > Arthropoda > Insecta > Coleoptera > Curculionidae > Pachyrhynchus > Pachyrhynchus sulphureomaculatus. The sequence goes on from CM032449.1 coordinate 177,171,978, forward strand.
GGTAAAAATTGAAAAATTCAAAATAAATCAAAAACTATTAGAAAAAGGTATATGACATACTTAATAAAAAATTAGAGGGTTTTGAAAAATCTATCAGAAAGAATAATAAAATACGGGGTGTGCCATTTAAAAATTTTGAGATTTTTCAATTTAAAATAGTCGAAATGTATAAAACTTATTTTGAACACCCTGTAGCATCTAAATTTCTTTACATATATCTTTTTTCTCATCTCTATAGAACGCTCGTACCAATTATGAGACGTTCGAAACAATGGCGCTCCTGGCAATTTTTTACAAAACTAGTATTTTAAAAAAAAAATTGAAATATTAGAAAAACTACTAGATTTAGGAATATAACATTATTATTAAAAAAGTTATAAAATTTTACGCAGAATTTAAAAATAAATGAGAAAATAGAATGTTCCATTTAAAAAAAAAAACATATATTATCTCGGCCACACTTTTTTGAAGTACCTTGTATACTCAAAGATTATTTTAAACTATGCACCTTAACATTCCCTAAAACTATTGTATTTAACATTTTTTCGTCATTTCCGAAACAAATGAGATAATGAACTTTACTCTATCGTTGACTCACCCTGTATATAGTATATTAGTACCAAATTTCAACTTTCTATGTCAAACAGTTTCGGAGAAAATCGGGTGTGACAGACGGACGGACAGACACCGAAGTAATCTTATAAGTGTTCCGTACGGAACACTAAAAAGCAATAAAAAGCAGTAGAACTGGTATACCCGCATAAACAACTAAAGAAAGATAAGTTTCATACACTCACTCATACCGGTGTACCAATAAAATTAAATATTTTTTCTATAAAAATTATATAAACATTGCCTTCCGTATCAATAACACATTAGCTCGACGTATTAAAAATAATAAAAGTTAAACAAAAAAAGAAAATAAAACAGGAGTTTATGAATTATGCTTTGGCACTTGTTATAAAAGAATAAAGGAAAATAAACAAAGTTATAGAATGAAAAATAACATATTCCTACGCTACACATTTAACGCATGAAAATCATACCTTCAATGAAGATTTCAGAATTTTGCACAATGAAAAGGAAGGGAAATTACTGAATTGTTCAGAGCAGGTAGAGATTAACCGAAAAAAATCCTCAGATTTATTACTCAATTATCAATTGGATGGCGGTGGCTCTACATCAGGGGTGCTCAAACGGTCGATTGCGATCGACAAGTCGATCGCGAGTGCTTTTTGAGTCGATCTCGAGAAAAAAAATTCCGATATAGAACTATTCACAGATTTTGTTTTAGGTAACTAAAAACAAAATGTAATGAATAAACTACTAAAATTTATTCGATCCACAATTAGGCCAGAATAACCCCCTCATCACTTTCTTTTATCATAATAACCCCCTGCTAGCGGCAAAAGGCGGCTTTATCAAAGGAACGCGCGGTACTTGTCAAAGAAAAGCCGCGTTTTTGATTCCCGCCGATTTTTCTAGAAACTTCGGGCGGCGTGTTTGACGGGAACATTCGAGACTTCGTTCGCGCCGATATAAATGTTGCGCCTGCAGGAATAGGAGTCAGTCTGAGTTGTAACTTGAAGGCGATACATCGATACAAAGTTTAATAATAAATAGTCTAAAATGACTGCGGCGAAGAAAAGTAAAATTTATCATTTTAATAACGATTGGGAGGAAGAATTTTTCTTTTGTATGGTAAAGGATAAGTGCATTTGTCTCATTTGCCGTGCGTCAGTTGCAATACCTAAGGGTGGGAACTTAGAGAGGCATCATAAAACGGTTCATAAAAACTATGAAAAGGATTTTCCGTCACAGAGTGAATTAAGAAAACGAAAAGTACGTGATTTGATATTTTGTTTGAAAAAAGAACAAACCATGTTCACAAGACCAGCCAAATAATCAAAAGCTGCAACGATCGCGTTATTTAAAATATCTCATATATTGGCGAAACACAAGAAACCATTTGATGATGGATTGGTTGTGAAGGAAGCATTTATTGAAGCAGGTGAGACTTTATTTGGAGATTTTAAAAATAAAACAGAGATTATGTCTACTATTAGAGAACTTCAGTTATCTCGACCGACTGTCACAAGGCGTGTTGAAGTCATGAGTCAGGACATGGCAGATAAACTAAAACATGATATCATGGAATGTAAATACTTTTCTTTACAGTTCGATGAATCCACCGATATGACAGACACTGCCCAGCTGTGTATTTTTATTCGAATGGTATTCAGTGACATGTCGGCTAAGGAAGAGTTTTTGACAATGATTCCTCTGAAAGGAAAGACCCGTGGCGAAGATATATATGACGTTGTCTTCAATTTTGTAACAAACTACAAGCTACCAATATATAAACTAGTGTGCATTACAACCGATGGAGCACCAGCAATGACTGGAAACAAAAACGGTTTTGTGGCATTGTGTCGAGCTAATGATGATTTCCCTTCATTCTCCTTCCACTGCATTATACATCAACAAGTTTTGTGTTCAAAAGTTCTAAACATGGAGGAGATTATGGGCATTCCAATAAAAATTGTGAATTCATGGAATATAAATACTTTTCTTTACAGTTCGACGAATCCACCGATATGACAGACACTGCCCAGCTGTGTATTTTTATTCGAATGGTATTCAGTGACATGTCGGCTAAGGAAGAGTTTTTGACAATGATTCCTCTGAAAGGAAAGACCCGTGGCGAAGATATATATGACGTTTTCTTCAATTTTGTAACAAACTACAAGCTACTAATATATAAACTAGTGTGCATTACAACCGATGGAGCACCAGCAATGACTGGAAACAAAAACGGTTTTGTGGCATTGTGTCGAGCTAATGATGATTTCCCTTCATTCTCCTTCCATTGCATTATACATCAACAAGTTTTGTGTTCAAAAGTTCTAAACATGGAGGAGATTATGGGCATTCCAATAAAAATTGTGAATTCTATCCGTGCACGTAGCTTGCAACGACGGCTCTTTAAATTGCAGTTGGAAGATAGTGAGTCAGCTGAACACACTGATTTAGTTCTTCACACGGACGTCAGGTGGTTGAGTCGCGGAAAATTCCTAGAAAGGTTTCAAGAATTATTGCCCGAAATAACAGCTTTTCTGGACGAAAGAGGTGATGACACTCAGATGCTGAAAAACGGAAAATGGCTGACTGATTTGGCATTTTTGACAGACATCACAATGCATTTAAACACCATTAATTTGGAGCTTCAAGGTAAAGGAAAAACTATTATTGAGATGATTAGCGCAATAAACGCATTCAAAAGTAAATTGCAACTTATGATAGATCAACTGAAAAAAAAGGATCTGAAAAATTTTCCGTCTTTGAAAGCAAGGATTCCTCAGTTGAATTATGATATTTATGAGGCAGAATTATCAAATATTTTGGGCCAATTCGAAATACGTTTTTATAATTTCAGTAAATTGGCAAATATCGCATCATTTATCCTTTATCGTGTAAAAACATTGAGGAATTAGCTACTGAAATAAAATAGCAAGTCAGTTTAACATGGACTCATGTTCTGTTGAAAATGAGTTAGTGCAGATTATATCAGATATACATCTCAAAGCCACAGCATCTGATACAAAATTCTGGTGTTTTATATCTGAAGATAAATATCCGAATCTAAGGCAAATCGCCCTTCAACTGACGGCAATGTTTGGGTGAACTTACTTGTGCGAGTCTGCATTTTCTGAAATGAAGATAATTAAGTCAGAATATCGCAATCGACTAACTGACGAACATATGTCAACATGCTTGCGATTAGCACTCGGTAATTACGTACCATCTTATGAAAAGTATGCTGAGGACATGCAGTGCCACGCTTCAACATCTAAAGTCACTCTTTAGTTAAGTTTAGGCACTAGAACTCGTTTGTTTTGTAAGAACCAATAAACTCGCAATTTTGAATAATTGTGAGTTTTTCATTGACATTTTAGAGCAGACCTACACTTACCTTGACTAAAAAAAATGCATATTGTGCGGAAAACTAATATCTGTGCCACGATACACCCTACCTAGACGACAATCCTGCATCACACTTACTTGCAGCCTCTTAGAGTCGATCGATCGTAGTCTAACAATATTGAGGTAGATCGCCAGCAGTTCAAGTTTAAACACCCCTGCTCTACATTATTGAACTTGTTTTAGATATTATGGTGAATATTATTAATAAATTTAGCTTTTATAACCAGGTATAACCATATATTTTGTAACACACTTTATAAGTTATTTTACATCTTGCTCCAGAAGAAGACGCAGTGTGTAGCAATAATTGTCAGCTCTAATAGAATAAACATATGTGGTGATCTTAAACAGTTGTTTAAATTTTCGTTTCTAGTTATTATGGATGATCTCCATCGAGTAACGGCTAAGTCAGTGCAATGTAATTTTTTTTATTGCTTATGATTATAAAAACTTTTGTAAACACACATATTCATTCCTAGCCAGGTATCGCAATGCCTTTTACATTTTTTTAATTAATAAATTTAATATATTTTAGAATTCAAAACAGTCAGAATCGGTCTTATAAAAAAACCGTAACTATTCCTATAATTCTAATGGATACGTTGATATCATTTTTTTTTTGTGAAATTTCTTTACGTTTATATTGTGCATTCTTTTAATAACGATAACGATAAAGGCATGTTGAAAATAGACATTACAAAATCTCTTTATTAATTTTGCTTCTTGTAGCAGGAAACGTATCGGAATAAAATAAAAAATAGCTTGGTATGAAGCTCCATATATGTGTTTTACATCCTTATCTGTCTTATCCACTTTTTTTCTAATTTCCTGACGAGCAGTTAAAAAAATTAAATTGAAAGGTGGAAATAAAATTTGATAAGTCAGTACAATCTGTCAAATAAGAACGTGATTGCTGGTATTCCTGAAAAAATGTGTTTCGATAATATTTTTTGCCATCAATGTATTCTTTGGTGTGCTAACAACGGCGCAATTACTTAGGTAAGTTATCTAATCGCTTGACATCTTGGAGGCATGCTGTCGACGAAATTTTCTGCATACTTTGCAAATTTTTTCGAATCTCACTAGACAATTGAGTCAAAGTCCTCAGAGTATTTCCTCTGAGCTTTCTCTTTTCCAATAGGGTTGGCGTCCGGCCATGTGTGCTTAGGAATTCGACATTATGAGCAAGACGATATTGTCGAATGGTCTCATGGGACACATTAAAATCCGATTTTCTTAATTGCGCCTCTCCTCGACGTAGCGTTAATTTCGGGTCCCGTGAAAACAAAGACACGATCCGTTTTTCAACTGTCGTAGTGACTTTGTCTACCGAACCACGTTTTGGCAAGTCGTCGACATTTTTTGTCTCGTTAAAATGATTTATCCACTTCTTTACAAACTAGACCGACTTTTCGATATATATATAGCGGCCGCGGAATCTGTCATTTTAGGTCCCTTTCTTCTTCTTATAGTGCCATCTCCATTACTGAAGTTAGGCTGTAATCACGGCGAATTCTTCCCTATCTTGGACAATTCTTAATAAAATATGGGTATTCAGACCTATCCAATCTCGTATATTTTTCAACCAGGAACAATTTTCCCTTCCATCAACAACCGGAGCAGTGAGTAACGTGGAGCCCTATAAATATGTCCCAAGTAACGAGTTTTTTGTCTTTTAATAAATGACAATAGTTCTCTTTCTCTACCCATTCGACGAAGTACATATTCATTAGTAACACGCTCTGTCCAAGAGATCTTCAATATTCTGTGCATGCCCCATAATTCGAAAGACTCCAAACGATTCACTGATCGTACTTCCAAGGTCCAGGCCTCAACTCCATATAAAAGCACTGGATATATATAGACCTTTACAAAACGATAACGAGTATCCAAAGAAAGGGTTGAGTATGTGAGGAGGTGTCTCATTTTGAGAAAAGCCGCTCTAGCCATTTCAATGCGAACTCGTACCTCAACTTCAGGATTCAAATCATTAGTTACCCAATATTCTAGGTATTTAAATTTGTTTACTTGTTCTATCAATTGATCGTAAACACGAATATCTGTTTGCAACCCGGGTGTTCTTGAAATGATCATTACTTTCGTTTTATTAACGTTTACTTTCATGCCTAAAACATCGCCTTCCCTAGATATATTGTTCATAATACGCTGAAGTCCATCCGCTATATCTGCTATAATAACTGTATCATCAGCGTACCTTAGGTTGTTAATGATTTTGCCATTAACTTTGATACCATCTGTGACATTCTCTAAGGCCTTCTGGAATATGTGCTCAGAGTATAGATTAAACAAGAGCGGGGAAAGAACACATCCCTGACAAACGCCTCTTTTTATTCCTATTTCCTCAGTCTCTCTGCTATTTACTCGTATTGTCGCCACCTGATCCCAATATAGGTGAGTAATGAATCTGATATCATTTTCGTTAAGGCCCATATTTTGAAGCATTTGTATTAATTGTGGATGCTTCACTCGGTCAAATGCTTTTTCGTAAACGATAAAACACAAGTAAATGTCCTTCCTTTGATCTCTACATTTCTGTAAAAATACACTCAGCTCGAAAAGTGCTTCTCGAGTTCCAAATCCTTGTCTAAATCCGTATTGCTCTTCGCTATCATCTTGTGCGCATTTGTTGCGTATTCTGTGGTGAATGATCTTAAGTATTGTTTTCAAAGCGTGGTTCATTAGGCTTATAAGACGGTACTGTTCACATCTGTTCGCATTTGGCTTTTTAGGTAATGGTATGAAGATAGACTTAAGCCAACTTTTTGGTATAGTTCCTGTACTGTAGATGGAATTATGCAGCTGTACAAGATAGAAATATTTTCTTCATTTAAAAGTTGAAATATCTCCGCACAAAGTTTATCAGGTCCAGGAGCCTTTCCAGTTTTTGCATGTGTTATTGCATCCCTAACTTCTGCTGGGAGTATATTTAAAGAAATTCCGTCTGTAATGAGTTCTGGTATTTTTCTGTCGTCATTAAACGTATTTTTAATGTATCGAGCCCGTTCTTTTTTTAGCTCTTTTTGTTCGGTTTATATGTGATTATTACCGTTTATTAAATATGTTGGTGTTCGTGTACTGTTTTGACCGGTAACTTCTTTAACTTTTTTATACATACTGAAATAGTCATGCTTTAGCTGTAATTCTACCATTTTCTGACATTGTTCTTCCATCCAAAAGCTTATAGCTTTCGAAATTACTATCATTTAATTAGCGAAAGTAATGGTTGTATAGTAAGTTATTAACATTTGGTGCTCTAATATTCTTCTAAGAATTCCATTTGCAGGAAAGTGAAAAGTATTAACATTTTGTAATATGTTTACATTTATTGTTAACATCGTTATGATACATATAGTACTATCTTAATTCATGTATTAGACAAAACCCAAAATAGTTAAGTTCTAATATGTACTGTAATGTTTATTAATATTAATAAGGATTTGGTAATTAGCATTATTTGAAAGTGTATAGTATGCTAATAAGCCAATATTGTATATGTTATAAACATTTATTTTGATAATATAACAACAGAATAAATCACTTAGCAGAGCAGGACCGGACTGATCACTGACGTTGAGAAACTTTTCTTTTCTTGAACTTACTTTATACGCAGTCCTTTCTTTTGCTGTACGAATACGAGGGTGGATTGATAAGTCTGATAAATTTCTACGAAAATGTTGTGAAATTTTGTTAAGCGGCATGAATGTTGGTAAGCGTGATTCTTGTAACAGTTGTGATCAAAATTTTAAAACGGAGTCAACGCGTCGTTGTTTCTTAGGAGCTATCGTAAGTGATAGATGTTACACGTTTTGTAGAAATCGTACAATGATAAAACATTTTTATTTAAAAAAGTGGATCACTGTTCAGATAGAAACTGAACTGAAAAAAGTTCATGGGGAGTCAGCACCAGTAGTCAAGACCATTTATTACTGGATAAACTAATTTAAACGAGGCCGTGAGAGCATTGCGGTTACTGCATATTCAGGACGTGTCGTCCAATTGAGAAGAGAGCTTTTGGAGTTTCAGTGTAACAGCGTTGTTTTATAAAGAGGCTTAGCCCTCCAGGTTGGTATCTTGAGCTCCTCCTTTGTTGATTGTCGCCCCATCTATAAGTCTCTTCGCCTTTATTGTTTTCTTTTTTTTTCTGGAAAAAAGGCCCTTTGCATATATATACCCCCTCCGAACAAATAGGCTGTTATAAAGATAGTTTAATAGATTGAAATGGGGGACTATTTGAGTGTAAGAGGACATAGCTAATATTTATTTTTTATAAATCTGAACATAGTTGAAAATGTTAATACTTTCGAAAAGAAACTGTATTTTCATAGGTTTTTCTATATCCAATTTAAACTTTTTTGGCCCAACCGCCAAAATTAACCGATACCGATGATGTGTAAACTACGAGATCTCGAAGTAAACTCTCGCTTTCGATAAAATTCATGCTATCATGATGGAAAATCGTCGTATGAAGCTTTGTGAGATTACTAATGGTAGACTGACCGGGCACATACGTAGTATCCTGCATAAAGTTCTAAAAATGAAAAAGCTGAGTACGCTATCAATGCCGCATTCTTTAACTCCCGACCAAAAATGCACGAAGCAGGACATTTCAAAATCGTATTTGGAAAAGTTTCAGGGTTCTTAGAGTTGAGGAATATGCACATTATGATATTCTCACTTAGTCTTATAGTCAAATATACTATAAAGAGTACAAAACAGTAGCACAGAATATGCACTGCACATACCTGGGAGTACAGCTATCGAGCTCAAAAAATCTATATCAAGAAGTACTTCGTGGCTGGCCATGACTCGATGGCGTGATACTTTGCTACTGTGCAGAATGTCGAGGGTTCAATCTCGCAGGTCAGTATACTTATTTATTAATTTATTTAAGCATATTTTGCCCGGCCACGTACATAGGTAGTAGTTGAAATACAAAAATGTATGTTTCGGCACTTGGACAACGTTGACAGGTATAACGACATCCTCGCCGATGTCCTTAAGATATGGAAAAAAGGGTAAAATCCCTAATAAGGCGGGGAAGTGAGCGATAAAAAAAAAAACTCAATGAGGCAAATAAAGCATCTAGAATATCTGGTTTTTCGAGGGATTTATATGGAAAACTGCCTACATGTCTACAGAAAGTAAAGTGCGTATATATAGAACCGTGGTAAGACCGGGTCTAACGTGTGGAGTAGAAACAAGAGCAGAAATATCTAAAACAAAAAACCTCATGAGAGCTACAGAAATGAAAATACTGCCCAGTATCAAAGGAATAACCCTGAGAGACCGGGTAGAAACACTACTATAGGAGAAGAACCCAAGATTCAAGACATCGTCCGTTTGGACAGATTAAGACGTCGATATTGGAGGAATCACGTAAATAGGATGACAGCTAATAGCTGGCCAAGATGGGCAAAAGATATAAATCCAGAAACAAGAGGACCTCCCGGTCGACCACCAAAAAGATGGCAGGAAAGCTGGACATCTACGTCACAAAAGGCTTAAACACAAATGAACCAAGAAGGAAAAAGAAGAAGAAGAATAACTTTCTATGAATTTCGGCTCTTAGTGAGAAATTTTTCCACTGTAATGCTCTCATATATAGTGAACTTTTGTTAAAAGTTACACTTTATTTACAAACTTGTAGTTTTGTGAAATGACGCCTCGGTCACATCCCGACTACCTTTAATCGTGCTGTTAGCTGAAGTAAACTATTAGCCCAGTCGTCAGTGGTAAATTTTGACGAAAAACTCTCATTAAATGTTAACAGACTGCATTTTGGCATACAGGTAGTTTTTTAAACGTAGAATACGATAAAAAAAAAACCGGTCAAGTGCAAGTTGAACTTGCACAATTAGTGTTCCGTACGATTGTTTTTAAAATAGAAAATTTTGTTAGGGTGGTATAAAATGATCAGTGACTTCACAAAACACACCCCAAATGACTTTTCAATAAAGTTTGCTTCCAATCTTTACTGAAAACTGGTGACCTTGAAATTTTGGTTTTTTTCTATACCAGATAAATTATTAAAGGTAATGATAATTTTCGTTCAATCTATACCACGTGGAGAATATTCCAGGATTTTTTCAAAATTTTTTGATCAGTACTTTTCGAGATAGGGTAGGGGACAGCTATTTTTCACGAAACGTGTGTGCGCAAATATTACATTATATATATTTTTTTACTCGTGTTTTCACAAGCTTTCATTTGACACCACACTCGATGACCTAGTAAAAAAAAATTTTTTTTCACTTCCGATTTCACCCCTCAAAACGAATCCCTTAAGTCAAAATTTATGTTACGGTGATATAAAATGATCAGTGACTTCACAAAACACACCCCAAATAAGTTTTCAACAAAGTTTATTTCCAATCTTTACTGAAAATTGATGACCTTGAAATTTCTTTTTTTTATATACCAGATAAATTATTACAGATAATGCACTCGTGATTATTTTCGTTCAATCTACACCCCGTGGAGAATATTCCAGAATTTTTTCAAAATTTTTTGATAAGTACTTTCCGAGATAAGGCGGGGGTGGACAGCGATTTTTCGCGATTTTTTAAAAATAATACAAAGAAAAGTGCGTGCAAGTATTACATCATATATATATATATATATATATATATATATATATATATATATATATTTTACTCGTGTTTTCACAAGCTTTCATTTGACACCACACTCGATTACCTAGTAAAAAAATTTTTTTTCCCTTCCGATTTCACCCCCCAAAACTAACCCCTTAAGTCAAAATTTAACTTTCAAAACTACATGGCTCTGATGAGGCCATCAATTCCTATATTACTACCAAATTTTCAACTTTCTATGACAAATAGTTTCATAGAAAATCGGGTGTGACAGACGGATAGACGAACAGACGGACAGACAGACGGACAGACACTGAAGTGATCTTATAAGTGTTCAGTACGGAACACTAAAAAGTATGCAGCTTTAAAGCGTACGCTAAGCCTACAAAATCGAAAATAAAATTAAAAATTCGGGTTTTCGCAAATATCTCGAAAAATAAAAAAGATATCGGAAAACTAATAGCATCACGTGAAAGAATGGGAAATTTTTCAAAAAGAAATAGTATATAGATTTTTTTTAGTTTTACCGTTATTTAAAATAAAATGGCTGGTTTAACCCCTCTAGTTGTAGTGGGAACCACGCTTCTAACCTAATTTATGATTAAATTCACGTTTTTGTATACAGCTAAATATTTTGAAATTGGCTAGTAAGGGGTTTCTCGGGATGCTAATTAAAAATCCAATGGCAGATTTGAAAAATTCAAAATGGCTGATCCAAGAGAACGGCCGTACATAATTCATTTAATTTCTTCGAGTAATTTAGAATTTTTGTGTTTTCAATAACTGTTTTCTTTGTATCTAGATGTTTAAATGAAATATAAATACTTTATACTTAAAGCTTAAACTTTTATCTTTCATTTCTCACCTTTAAATATTTCTTTTATTTTAAATTTAAAATTAATAATATGCAAAAAATACGCTTATTATGAACACTTTTTTAAGAGTAAAATTACAAAAAAAAGAGAAAGTTTTTCTAAGTTTTTAATTAATTTCTAATATCAAGTATACTTTTAACTGAACTAAAAAAAAAAATTGTCCGACTTTTTTTGACCATTTCGTACTGCTTTGAACGTAAAATTGCCGGCGCCGGCGGGACATTATAACAGGCAAATTTTCATATTTGAAAACGCAATTTTTAAATAACACAGACAATGTGGGTATTTTTAATTATTCTATATTGAAACTTAAGGTATAATAATGATATATGCACAAAAATTTTTTTTCCATAATATATTTTATTAAATATTTGTAATTTACTGTACAGGATGAGTCAACGATAGAGTAAAATTCATTATCTCATTTGTTTCGGGCATGACGAAAAAATGTTAAATACAATAGTTTTAGGGAATGTTAAGGTGCACAGCTTAAAATTATTTTTGAGTATAAGGGTACTTCAAAAAAGTGTGGCCGATATATGTTTTTTTAAATGGAACATCCTATTTTCTAATTTATTTTTAAATTCTTCGTAAAATTATATAACTTTTTTATTAGTAATGTTATATATCTAAACCTAGTAGTTTTTCTAATATTTCAGTTTTTAGTGTTCCGTACTAAACACTTATAAGATCACTTCGGTGTCTGTCCGTCTGTCTGTCCGTCTGTCACACCCGATTTCTCCGAAACTATTTGTGATAAAAAGTTGAAAATTTGGTAATAATATAGGAATTGATGGCCTCATCAGAGCCATGTAGTTTTGAAATTTAAATTTTGACTTAAGGGGTTAGTTTTGGGGGGTGAAAATTTTTTTACTAGGTAATCGAGTGTGGTGTCAAATGAAAGCTTGTGAAAACACGAGTAAAATATATGTGTATGTATATATATATATATATTATATATATATATATATATATATATATATATATATATATATATATATATATATACATATATATATATATATATATATATATATATATATATATATATATATATATGTATATACGAGGCTGATTTGAAAAGTCCGTGCAAAGTCCGAGAGGTGGCACCACCGGCGCGTATCGAGGTCATGTTTAGTTAGTAGCATCTCTTGAATGAACGCACACCAAGTTTCAGCCATATTGGTCTATTTCTTTGTGTTTGGCATTCGTGTGAATCAAGGAAGTCGAGTGATTTTCAAGAAATGGACGAAAAAGAATTTCGTGTGGTAATTAAACATTACTTTACGCCTCAGGAGACTAAAGAGAAGCTTGATAAACATTATCGTGACTCTGCACCTTCGATTAGAACAGTTTATAAGTGGTTTCAAAATTTTTCGGACTGGCCATATGGGCACAAGTGACGCTGAACGTTCTGGACGGCCTGTGGAGGTTACGACTCCAGAAATCATTGATTAAATCCATGATATGGTAATGGATGACAGAAGAGTTAAGGTGCGTGAGATTGCTAGTGCTGTGGGTATCTCGACTGAACGGGTACATAATATTTTGCATAAACATTTGGACATGAGAAAGCTATCTGCAAGATGGGTGCCGCGATTGCTCACGCTTGACCAAAAACAGAATCGTGTGAAGTGTTGCAAGGATGGTTTGCAGCTGTTCCAGAAGAATCCGGAGGACTTTAAGCGTCGTTTCGTCACTGTGGATGAAACATGGATACATTACTATACTCCTGAGACCAAACAACAATCTAAACAATGGGTTACCAAGGGGGAATCTGCACCAAAAAAGGCGAAGACCGTTCCTTCGGCCGGAAAGGTTATGGCGACTGTCTTTTGGGATTCGCAAGGGATAATCCTCTTCGACTATCTGGAAAAGGGTAAAACTATTACAGGTAAATATTATTCATCGTTATTGGACCGTTTGAAAACCGAGCTGCAAGAAAAACGCCCGCGATTGGCCCACAAGAAAGTCCTTTTCCATCACGACAACGCACCAGCACACATCTCAGCAGTTGTGGTCGCAAAATTAATGGAAATAGGATTCCAACTCGTATCACATCCCCCCCTATTCTCCAGACTTGGCTCCCTCGGACTACTATTTGTTCCCCAATTTGAAGAAATGGCTGGCGGGACAAAGATTTTATTTAAACGAGGAGGTGATTGCAGACACTAATGGATATTTTGCAGACTTGGACAAATCCTATTATTCGGAAGGAATCAACAAACTGGAACATCGTTGGACGAAGTGTATAAGCCTAAAAGGAGACTATGTCGAAAAATAAAAAAGATTTACCCCAAACACATAAGTAGTTTTTATTTTTTCACGGACTTTTCAAACCAGCCTCGTATATATATATATATATATATATATATATATATATATATATATATATATATATATATATATATGTATAATGTAATACTTGCGCGCACTTTTCTTTGTATTATTTTTAAAAATCGCGAAAATCGCTGTGGTGTAGATTGAACGAAAATTATCACGAATGCATTACCTCTAATAATTTATCTGGTATATAAAAAAAAACAAAAATTTCAAGGTCAACAGAGTTAGGTAAAGATTGGAAACAAACTTTGTTGAAAACTCATTTGGGGTGTGTTTTTGTGAAGTCACTGGTCATTTTATACCTCTGTAACAAAATTTTTTATTTGAAAAGCAATCAACGTACGGAACACTAATTGCGCAAGTTCAACTTGCACTTGACCGGTTATTTTTTTAAATATACTAGTTTTCAGTTTTGTAAAAAATTTCCACTAGCGTCATTGTTTCTGAAGGTGGAATACTGATAATTGGTACGAGCGTTCTGTAGAGATGAAAAAAAAGATATATGTAAAGAAATTTGAGTTAGATGCTACGTATCATCCTTTTCATATGGAACTAAACCAAGAACTTCAAGACCTTGATTTTGAACGACGAGTAAACTTTTATACCACCATGAATGAAGCAATAGAGGCCGATCCAAATTTTTTATCCAAAATAATGTTTTCTGATGAAGCTACTTTTCGCAGTAATGGATCAGTTAACAGCCATAACATGGATTATTACTCAACAGTTAATCCATTTTGGGTCTGGGAAGTTCAAAACCAAAACCATTGATCGCTTAATGTATGGTGTGGAATATTAAATTTTCGAATTATAAAAGGAAAAATTGGAGAAGACCAAGCAGGCTTTACGGCCGGATAATCATGTATAGACCACATATACACTATAAAACACGCATTGGAAAAAAAAACTGGCAAAGAATAGAGAAGTTCGTCTAGCCTTCATAGACATAAGAAAGGCCTATGACTCAGTACCAAGACAAAGATTGTGGAACGCAATGAAAGAAATAGGCATCAAAAGGCCTATTACAAGGATGCTCTACATCCCCAACACTATTCAAAATATACCTCGAACAAACATTAAAAAAATGGAAGCAAAAATGGAGTGGAATGGGAGTCCCAATACTAGAAAATTACTTATATACTCTAAGTTTCGCAGACGAACAAGTAATCATAGCGCAAGATGAGGAAGACCTCAGTTATATGGTAAGAAAACTGAAAGAAGAATACACTAAAGCAGGATTAGCAATGAACTTTGATAAAACGGAATATCTAACAACAAAGGAGGGAAACGTGGAGAATCTAGAAGTAGATAACGAAACAATAATCAAAGGAAACCGATAGATTTAAATATCTAGGAACAATCATTTCAAAAAACGCACCATCAGGAGAAGAGATTAAAGCAGATTAGGACAAACGCGAACATGCATAAGACAATTAAATTCGATACTCTGGGACAAGCACATTACAAAGAGAAACAAAACACGCATATACAAATCAATAATACAAAGCATAATGACAGAAACATGGACGATCAACAAAATAAATAAATCTAAAAATTAACGCGGTAGAGATGGAGTATTGGAGAAGATGTTGTAGAGTGACACGTATGGAGAGAATAACAAATGAAGAAATAAGAAGCAGAATGAACACCAAAGAGAATGCAATAAACACCATTGAAGAAAAAACGATTAAAATGGTATGGACACATAAGACGAAGCGAAGATAATAGGTGGATAAAGGAAATAACGGAGTGGAGCCCTATAGGGAGAAGGAAAACGAGGAAGACCCAGACTATCGTGGAGAGACGATGTGGACGAGGCTATGGAGGACAGGGGTCTAACAGATGGAGACTGGGAAGATAAAAACGGATGGAATCAAAGGCTGAGAGAAGGAAGACAGCGTCAGCTGTAGAAAATCCTTCTTATATATATATATATATATATATATATATATATATATATATATATATATATATATTTATATATATATATATATATATATATATATATATATATATAATATATATATATATATATATATACATACATATATCTATATATATATATATATATATATATATTATATATATATACATACATATATATATATATATATATATATATATATATATATATATATATATATATATATATATACATACATACATACATACATATATATATATATATATATATATATATATACATATCTATATATATATATATATATATATATATATATATATATATATATATATATATATATATAACACATGGGCTGAAAAGTCCCGGGCCTAACAAAGAAAACACGGTTTTTTTTTTTGGTTCAAAATTAGCTTTATTCATCAACGTAGTCTCCATCAAGAGCAACGCAATCATTCCAGCGCCGCTCTAACATTTCAATACCACTTTTGTAGAACGATTTATCTTTTGCCTCAAAATAGGCCTCAGTTTCAGCGATAACCTCTTCATTCGTGCGAAATTTCTTACCGGCGAGCATTTTTTTCAGGTCTGCGAACAGCCAGTAGTCGCTGGGAGCCAAATCTGGCGAATACGGTGGATGTGGGAGCAATTCGAAGTTCAATTCATGTAGTTTTGCCATTGTTTTGATTGACTTGTGACACGGTGCGTTCTCTTGATGAAACAAAATTTTTTTCTTTGCCATATGCGGTCGTTTCTTTGCAATTTCGGCCTTCAAACGCTCCAATAACGCTACATAATATTCACTGTTGATGGTATTTCCTTTCTCAAGATAGTCGATGAATATTACACCACGCACATCCCAAAATACCGAGGCCATAACCTTTCCAGCCGATTGTTGTGCTTTCGGGCGCTTTGGACGAGGTTCACCAGTTGCTGTCCACTCAGATGACGATCGTTTTGATTCCAGAGTGAAGTGATGGATCCATGTTTCATCCATTGTCACATATCGACGCAAAAATTCCGGTTTGTTAAGTTTAAACATAGCCAAACACTGCTCAGAATCATCAACACGTTCTTGTTTTTGATCAACAGTGAGCAAACGCGGCACCCACTTTGAACAGAGCTTTCTCATAGTCAAATGCTCATGCAATATAAAGCCAACACGTTCTTTTGATATCTTTACGATGTCAGCTAACTCACGCAACTTCACTTTTCGATCATTCAAAACGATTTTATGGATTTTTTTGATGTTTTCTGGTGTTACCGCCTCATTTGGACGTCCACTGCGTTCTGCATCATCGGTGTCTCTACGACCACGTTTGAAGTCAGCAAAGAAACGTTTTATTGTTGTTTCTGATGGAGCGGAGTCCCCATAACACTTTTCAAGCCATTGCTTCGCTTGAACGGTATTTTTTCCCATCAAGAAGCAGTGTAAAATTAAAACACGAAATTGTTTTTGATCCATTGTTTTGAAAATAACAAAAGTAGCGTCACTCTTAGCACAATAACTCACAAACTAATGAATAGAATATCATGAAATTTTAACAGCTGTCTTTTGAAGGTTAGTATTAACTGAAAAAAGGTGACTGCAATAAAACTAGCGCCATCTATGTGTTAGGCCCGGGACTTTTCAGCCCATGTGTTAATCCATTTTGGGTCCGGGAAGTTCAAAACCAAAACATTGATCGCTTAATGTATGGTGTGGAATATTAAATTTTCGAATTATTGGTCCATATTTTTTTCACAAGCCGCTTAACGGGCCTAGATATCTAAATTTTTTGCAAAACGAATTAACCCAACTTCTTGAAGAAGTTGATAAGTTTGAAAGGAAACAAATGTGGATTCAACAAGACGGAGCTCTGCTCATTACCACTAGGAAGTTCTGGAATTTTTAAACGATTGTTACCCACAAAAATGGATCGGTAGGGATGGATTCATTCAGTCGCCCCCTTGATCATGTGACTTAACACCGTTAGACTTCTTTTTGTGGGGCTACATTAAAGATCGTGTGTATGTGAATCCCCTACAACATCAGTAGATATGCGAGATAGAATATGGGATGCGTGCAGGACAATAACGCCCTTTATACTAAGGAAAGTCAAGGAAAATATAGTAAAACGACTAAACATGTGTATTCAAGTAGACGGGCATATTTTTGAACATTTATTACGTCATAATAATTAATCATTAAACTATATTAAAATTATTATTAACTATTTGTTTATGTTTTCACAACAACGTAAGTGTATTAAAAACAAGGGTAAAAATTGAAAAATTCAAAATTAATTGAAAAAAAAATAAGTATGACATACTTAATAAAAATTGGAGGGTTTTATAAAAATTTCTCAGAAAAAATAATAATATATAGGGTGTGCCATTTAAAAAATTTAAGATTTTTCAATTAAAAATAGTTAAAATGCATAAATTTATTTTGAGCACCCTGTAACATCTAACTCAAATTTCTTTACATATATCTTTTTTTTCATCTCTATAGAACGCTTGTACCAATTATGAGTATTCCACCTTCAAAAACAATGGCGCTACTGGCAATTTTATAGGATGTTCCATTTAAAAAAAAAAATATGCAACTATTGTATTTAATATTTTTTCATCATTCCCGAAACAACTGAGATAATGAACTTTATTCTATCGTTGACTCACCCTGTATACCGGTTTAAAATCATACAAACAAAAATTTCGTTTTAAGTTTTACAAATTATAAAGCGACAAAAGTAAAAACTATTAGTATCATCGGAAAGCTGAAAAGCTCCTCTTCAAAAAGCTATCTTTTAATTTTTTTTACATTGCGGAAAAAAGTAATATTGATTAACCTTCCAGCGGTGCGCGTAGACTATCTGAATTTTTTAATAAATTTTCACGCTAGAATCTAGAAAAAAAAATTTATGTATTTTTTTTTTGTAAAATTTCCTGCCTTTTCACATGGTGATATTTTTTTAGTTTTCGATATATTACCGAAAAACCTAATTTCTTATTTTATTTTGGATTTTATGGGCTTAGCGTACATCGAACTTTAGCAAACTTTTTTTTATCGTACTCTACGTTCAAAAAAATTACCCGTGTGTCAAAATGCAGCCTGTTAACATTTAATGAGAGCTCGAAACTCCTGGCGACTGGATTATATAGCTGTAACAAAATTTTATCGAAGAGCATCACATCAAGCTCCTGAAAACAAACCCTAAAAATTAATGAACATGAACTAACACTCCCTGTATAACCACGATAATAATTCTAAAGCTATAGTAATAATAATGGAATAAATCAGTAGTAATTGTTCTATTCAATAAGTTACGATTGATGCGTGGCATATCAAGTCTCATTCATCATAAAAGTTTAAATTTTTCACAGTTGAGCAATTGCGAGTTGCGTCATCAATAAAATTCTTTCAACCGAACGAGTGTTTTTTATTGACGGCGTAATAAATTATTAAAAACAAATGGGTATATGAACTGGTGACAGGTTTTAAAGTTTTCATTCCTAAACATATTTACAGGCTGGAGAAGTTTAGAGTTTTACTTAAAACCTGCATATACTACCGGCTTCGCCCGCGTCAGTTCAGTAATTTCTAAAAAAATGTCACAGCAGTCCCATTACCTACCCGCCTACTGTTAATGCAAACTGATCTTCCGGTGGTTCATTATATACGTATTTGCAGTAAGAGTTGCATAAGTAGCATGAGCAAGCGCTTAGAAACTGTTAAATACCTATATAATTGGTACACCTGACATTTATTTACCAATATCATACTTGAATAACTAAGTGCGAAATTTTTATAATTTTTTGTGTTCCGTAACAAAATTAAAAAACCTTTCACGTTTAAACTAGTAACAACGTATGGATTATCGCGTAAACCATTGCGCAACATGTGACTAGCAACAGTTAGGCCAGCACGAGAACATGGATTGCAGAAAAAGCGCATAGAGATGAGATGGAAACGCTTTACTTATGAAAGACTAAAATTCCCAAGTCATTTGTTCCTTCAGCATCGTTTTTTTTTCTTACCTAAAAACGGCAAAAAGTCTTTAAGGTATTTCTTATGAGAAAACAGAGAGAGTGTTTACGTTAGAGAAAGACGCGAAATAATTTGGCGTTTCGAGGTATAATGAATATGGCAACGTAGCTCCTGGCTTGCTTCCCGCGGCATGCAATTACGTGTTATTTATAATAACCTTGATACGTTTACATGTTATACAATAAAAATTATGTATAATTATTTAAAATGATACTTTGGATTATTTATTAAAAATATTTCAATTAAGTATTGGTAATTGAATAAATGCGCGTGCGTTTATTCTAGTATATTTTAAAAGAAAGTCCGATCCGTGCAATGTATATATGTGATTCAAAATTTGAAAGAAGGCCCGCGTCCGCGCGCGCAGGCTTCTTCAAACTACGTCGTCACAGCGAAAATTTACTTCATAAAATACATTAAAACGTAATATTTATTTAATATTTTTGCAACATCTAGGAGGTAAACTCCAAAGTAATTTTTTTATGTTTTTTTATCTCTTTTTATGTATATATAATTTTGTGTGACTTTTTACTTTTTAATGCACATACGACAACAAAAATTGTAAAAAAAGCATGCTTTTAATCGAAGAAAAACGTATAGATGCCTATCTTTCACGTGTCAAATATCTGAAAATTTTACAATTAATTATGGTAATACGGCGTAGTATACCATTTTTATATTGAAGCAGTGATTGCATGATGCTAAAAATCTATTATTTCTCAAAATTTCAGGCAAACTAGTTTTGACAAAGTCGTAAGAAATAACTTAATTTGTTATAAAATAAAATAAAAATCGGTCAGTTTTAAGCGTGGTAACATTGCAACAATCTTGGTTATTATCAACTGGTATCAATTATTTTCGATTTTGATGAGTGTATGTGCTTCAATCATTGGCACACATGTGCTAAAAAATAGAATTTTTTAGGTTCGATTTTCCCATTAGTTATAGCAAAACGCCATTTATCATTATTTTTCCACAGTTCTTCTTGATACAAGGATTTACAGGTCTAGATATATTTAACGATATGTATATATATATATATATATATATATATATATATATATATATATAGGGTTTTAGAAAGTTGTTAATAAGACAAGTATGGAGGAAAAAGGTAAACATTTGTGTTTGGAACCTTTGTGTTTCCGAATTTTGGTGCATTTTAGAAGTCTTAACACCTGTTTTCTTTCAATTGATATAATCATTTTACTCATTTTGTGTTTTTCATTTTGTAATATTAAGTTTTAGTTATGGTTTTATTCAAGCCTGCATACAGGTATGACCTACTGCGGGCTCCAGGCTTCTGGAATACTTTGTTTTGTACTTGGATTAAATAAATTAAATTAAATTAAATAATATAAAATAAATAAATAAATATATATATATATATATATATATATATATATATATATATATATATATATATATATATATAGTTACTCGTAAGAAATACCTTAATTTGTTATAAAATAAAATAAAAAACGTCCAGTTTTAAGCATGGTAATATTTCAACAATCCCAGTTCTATCAAAACTGGTGTCGATTAGTTTTGATGAGTGTATGTGCTAAAATCTTGGCACACACGTGCTGAAAAAATATAATTCTTCACGTTCGATTTTCTCATTAGTTATAGCTAAACGCCATTTACCATTATTTTTCTACAGTTCTTCTTGATATAAGGATTTACGGGTTGAAATATATTAAACGATATGTATATATATATAAGGTTTTAGAAAGTTGTTAATTAGATAAGTATAGAAAAGAACAGTGAAAAAATTTGTGACTGGAACCTTTATATTTCAAAATTTTGGTGCATTTTAGAAGTCTTAAGACCTCTTTTCTTTCAATTAATATGAATTATTTTACTCATTATATTTTTAATTTTAAGTTTAAATTTTTTTAATTTTGTAATATCACATTATTAATATTAAGTTTTTATGTTTTCATTCAAGCCTGCATACAGGTATGACTACCGCGGGCTCCAGGCTTCTGGAATACTTTGTTTTTATATTTGGATTAAATAAAATAAATTAAATTAAATTAAATATATATATATATATATATATATATATATATATATATATATATATATATATATATATATATATATATGTATATACATATATATATATATATATATATATATATATATATATATATATATATATATATGTATGTATATAGAAGAAGGAGGATAATTTGTGCGATTGCGGTGAAAAAATAGAAAAAATTGCCTATCGAGTTATAATAACAGAATTCCACAGTGATGTTGCATCATAGAAAAATGACAGTTATAAAACTTAACTAAACATGATAAAATTTTACATGGAGACCTGAACTAACCTGAACGAACTGTTAAATCATATTTTTTGAGATTATTTATAACATTGCAACGAGTGCGATAACAAAATATATATTTTACACGTTTACGCTGTCTTATTTGGTTTCGTGTTCTCTATTATCATCATTTTAAAATCGGGATCTTCATATTAGCTGTTAAACTTAATATTAAACAAGGAAAAATAAAGAAAATTTTAAATGAAAATACAGGCAAAATTTAATTATAAAGACGACAACCTGAATATAAAATGAGATGGCGTAGGGTGTTTGCATTATTTTACATTTATATAAGTTAAACACGGGAAAAATATTATTAGTCATTAATTATAATCTAGTAACACCTCATAAGATTTACGAAGTATTTTTATTAAGTTTGTTGGTCAGACCACCTGTGATTTTCATTAAAGCTCTGTAGGTCAAATTATTTAATATTTCATTTTTAATAATATACAAGGTATTAACTAAATGCGTGTCAAACTTTAGGATGTTTTAGTATTCTTTTATATTTATGAGCACTCTCTCTCCAGTCGTTGTTCGATTCCGAATGTCGTGACCCATTCCTGATAGTGAGTATTTCTTCGCCATGCTAGTCTATCCTCTGACGTTCTCATGACTACTACAACCAATATGTTTGTGAAATTCTTGATTTGGTCAATAAATCTTACAGCAGATCTACCTCTTGTTCTTTTACGGTCTACTTTTTCTTGGATCATTATCTCCTCCATGCCGTCCTTTCGTATTACGTGACTGAAGAATTTTAAAATCCGTCTTTGAATCGTTAAAAGTAGCCTTTCATGATCTTGTACATTCAGATCTTTTAGTATAGAGACATTTGTTCGATTAGCCGTCAAAGGGATCGTTAGCATCCTACTATAGCAAATCATTTCGAATGTGCCTATTCTTCGACTGCATGCTGCGTTCAGTGTCCAGGATTTCGTCTCATAGGTTGCGATATGAAAACTAGTACCTTGAAGAGTCTTGTCTTAGTTGCTTTCCAGATATTGTGGTCTCTCAGATTTTAATCAATCTACCCAATGTTTCCTTTACCATCTCAATCCTTGGCTTTATTTCTGGCTCGGATCCTCCTTTGTTTGTTATTTGTGTGCTGAGATAAATAACGCTATCGCTTCTTTCTATAGCCGGATACGGTAATGGTGTTGTTTTGAGATCTATCCACAATTAGCAAACGGTACTTGGCCCTTTTTAGACGTAGGCTCAATTGCGAACTTGCCGCCTCCACCAGCTGGAGAAGTTCAAACATGTTTTGCTCATTTTGAGACAGAACGATCGTATCATCCACATATCGTAAGTTTGACACAGGGAGGTTGAATTTATCTATAATACATATAAAATGCAACATCTCTCTGTCTGTCTGCCCGTTAGTGCGCTTATCACTCGAGAACCACTTATCCGATTTACGTGCTTTTTTTTTTAAACATACATATGTTCTCTGGCCGGGTTATAGGATATATTTGATTACGTAAGGTAACATAAGGAATCAGCGGTGACGATAATAGTGAGTCAAATCGAAAAAAAGTTTGCCGCTAGCGCGTTCTCTTGCAATACACTGCCTAAACCATTAAATATGGAACAATATCATGTAGCAAAGAATATAATATATATAAAATGCAACGCCTCTCTGTCTGTCTATCTGACCGTTAGGGCGCTTATCACTCGAGAACCACTTTTCTGATTTACGTGTTTTTTTTTAATTCATAGATATGTTGTCTGGCCAGGTTATATAATAATAATAATAATAAATAATAATCTATATTTGCACTTTTCAGTGCAAAAAAGAAAAAGTCACCTATCTAATTGACATAGCTGTCCCAACGACACAAACATCCAAACGAAATACACAGAAAAAATTTCCAAATACACAGACCTTGCAACGGAAATTAAAAGGCTATGGAAACAAGAAAAAGTCATCATTGTCCCCCTCATTATATCAGCCACAGGCCTTACACCAACAACATTCACACCACACTTAGTACAATTAGGACTCAACACAAACATACACAAAAACATTCAGAAGTCAGTGATTTTGAAAACATGTAACATTGTCAGGTCATTCCTTAATACACAATGGTAATAGCGGTTGTGCTGACTTGGCTTGGGCCCGTCAGCCAAACATGGAATCACATTGACTAAATCTGAGAAAGAAGAACTTTTCTTCTATCTACATAATATATATAAAACACAACATCTCTCTGCCTGCGTTCGAGAATTATTTATCCTATTTTACGTGTTTGTTTCTTAATTCCTAACTTAATATTTATCAAAAAAATCTATAATATATATATAAAACGCAACGTCTCTCTGTCTGTCTGTCCGTTAATGCGCTTAGCACTCAAGAACCACTTATCGATTCACCTGTTTTTAGTGTTCCGTACGGAACACTTATAAGATCACTTAGGTGTCTGTCTGTCTGTCTGTCTGTCTGTCTGTCTGTCTGTCTGTCTGTCACACCCCGATTTTTCTCCGAAACTATTTGACATAGAAAGGTGAAATTTGGTAATAATATAGGAATTGATGGCCTCATCAGAGCCATGTAGTTTTGAGAATTAAATTTTGATTTAAGGGGTTAGTTTTGGGGGGTGAAGTCGGAAGCGAAAAAAAAATTTTTTTATTACGTCATCGAGTGTAATGTCAAATGAAAGCTCGTGAAAACACGAGTAAAAAATATATATATAATATTATACTTGCGCGCACTTTTCTTTGTATTATTTTTAAAAATTCGCGAAAAATCGCTGTCCCGGGCCTTATCTCGAAAAGTACTTATCAAAAAATTTCGAAAAAAATCTGGAATATTCTCCACGGGGTGTAGATTGAACGAAAATTATCACGAGTGCATTACCTTTAATAATTTATATGGTATATAAAAAAAAACAAAAATTTCAAGGTCATCAGATTTCAGTAAAGATTGGCAACAAACTTTGTTGAAAACTCATTTGGGGTGTGTTTTGTGAAGTCACTGATAATTTTATACCACCGTAACATAAATTTTGACTTAAGGGGTTCGTTTTGAGGGTGAAATCGGAAGTGAAAAAATTTTTTTTTACTAGGTCATCGAGTGTGGTGTCAAATGAAGCTTGTGAAAACACGAGTAAATATATATATATATATATATATATATATATATATATATATATAATATATATATATACATATATATATATATATATATATATATATATATATATATATATATATATATATATATATATATATATATACTCGTATATAATGTAATACTTGCGCACACTTTTCTTCGTATTACTTTTAAAAAATCGCTGTCCCCTACCTTATCTCGAAAAGTACTGATCAAAAAATTTTGAAAAAATTCTGGAATATTCTCCACGGGGTATAGATTGAACAAAAATTATCACGAGTGCATTACCTTTAATAATTTATTTGGTATATAAAAAAAAAACAAAATTTCAAGGTCACCAGTTTTCAGTAAAGATTGGAAACAAACTTTGTTGAAAACTCATTTGGGGTGTGTTTTGTGAAGTCACTGATCATTTTATACCACCCTAACAAAAATTTTTATTTTAAAAACAATCAACGTACGGAACACAATTGTGCAAGTTCAACTTGCACTTGACCGGTTTTTTTTTTATTTTTTTATAAAATACATACATATGTTCTCTGGCCAGGTTATAGGATATATTTTGTTACGATAGATAACATAAGGTATAAGCAGTGATGATAATAGTGAATCAAGTCCACGAGAGCGGTGCCGCGGGCCTGGTTAGTAATAGATAAAAGGTTAGAACATAGTATAAGAAAAATATCTTCTTTTTCACTCAGAATAGCCTATCTGATAATGACATCTTCAAGAGGTATAAACTCCAAATAATTTAGGTATATGCAACTACAATGCAATAATTTCATTTGAGTTTTGTTTTCAGTAATTTCTCAATATTGGTGTTGCTTTAGTTCACAATTCTATATGAGTAGCTGATTATTATTATTATAATACTTGAAACTTGAACTATAAAGCCGCAAGGCCCTTGAAAGTTTACATATAACGGAAAAATACATTTAAAACATAATGGTCAGTCAACAAGTATTGAAAGCTACACCTATGGAGCATCACTTGAACCAAATATGAAATACCATTTTGAAGCTTCATCTATCATATAAACACACCCTAAATTTCAAGTCGATCTGTCAAGTCATTTATCGTTTACCAGCTGGTTAAAGTAGAAGTTTTTGAGTATTTTTTAAAAATGGAGAAAATCGAATATCGTGCAGTAATCAAATTCTTTGTTTTGGAAGTATTAAAGGAGTCTGCTTCTTCATTTCCACGACCACTTTTAAACTCTAAAGTCCATCTATTCATAGATGGACTTTAGAGTTTAAAAGTGGTCGTACAAGCGTCAATGATGTTCCATTATAGAATCGTTTTTTTTACTTAGAAACAACTCGCACACAGCAATGAAAAAATTAAAATGTAAGTAAATAATTACGTTTAGATAAATAAGTACTACAAAAACAGGAAACGAATGAATAAGTACTATTTTTTTAATATTATAAAATAGCCCAAGGTTGATATTACCGTCTGGAATATACATATGATTGGTTTACGTGAACTGTAATTTCTGTGAGTAACAATAGAATTTTTATATGCGGTTGAACAATAAAATTACTCATTAGTAATCCCTGTGAATATCGAAAGGAATATCTAAAATAATAAATTAATTGTAAGTATATGACAATATAAACAGATGAATCATACGTGGTGTGATTCAAAATTTCTCGGACTAACTCAACAGAGCAAGCGCAAAATAGTACTGACTCGCATCGATAGATGGTAGTAGGTACACTCCTAACCACGCTACGTGACAAGTTTTAAACTTGCCAGCTCCTCCAGTTCGTGAAGATCCTCGTAAGATAATTCTGAGCATCTCTGACAAACTTTCTTGGGGACATATCAGTGAAATTTAACGAAAAAATTAGACGTACATCAAATCGAGGCGAGTTTTTGGATCAGAATTCCATGACTGTCATATCCCACCTTCTTTATTTACCCGATTTAGCACCCCATGACTTCGGGCTATGTTCTCATTTGAAGATGAAGGTCGCTACTGCGAGACGATAGAGGAGATGTAATACGAATCGCAGGCTGCGCTAGAGGCAGTGACTTCCAAATCATCGACCTTCAAAAAAATGCTCGAGCAGTTGTAAGAAACAGTGTAGCCGATGTATTCGGATGTAGGGGCATCACTTTAAAGGTAACGGGACTGACGAAGCCTAAAAGTAACTAGTTTTGATTTTATAGTGGTAGTTTGGGAACTTTCGAATCGAACCATGTATAGATAAGAATGGGTCTCCGCGTAGCCCCGATTTGAAGTTAGTAGATTTTTCTTGTGGAGATATCTGAATAATCTAAGTTTTACTGTAACAGCCTTTGCTGGTTGCCACAATTACAAGAAAATACTCGAAAAGTAAGCGATGACGGAAACGACGCGCTATACAAGGATTAATAATTTCGATGATCGATTAGAAAAGTGGTGAGTTCACATTTGTATGATATTAATTTTGAGAAAAAAATTTTCCTAGGACTGCACTACTCAGTATATATCACCACAACACCAACCACTTTATTTTTGCACTCGACGCGCGTTTCACTAACCATGTTAGCTTCATCAGGAGCGATGATTGACTACTGGCTGACTGAACTGAGTCAATCATCGTTCCTGATGAAGGTAACATGGTTAGCGAAACGCGCGTCGAGTGCAAAAATAAAGTGTTTGATGTTGTGGGGATATATACTGAGTAGTGTCATTGTGCCAAAGATTCCACATTCGCAACTAAACCTAGGACTGCAGTTTAACATATGGGTCATTCTTTTACCAACCGTATACCTATTTTGACTTCACATTTTTGATTTGTCTCAAAGATTTTTTATGGCTTGTATACACGAAATTAGTCGACACTTTTATCGAGATTTTTTCAAATGTATAATTTGCAAAATATGGATGTTATAAATTATCATAGTTTACTAATCGGCGGGACGTTAAAAAAGCAATATCTCCGGTTCTATTTATCGTATAAATTTCGTTCTTCCGCCATTTTATTACTCTTTATGTTGGCTTTCGCATAGTATAACCGTGGAATTTTTGAACTGTTTATTTATAAAAAATTTGAGCAAAAGAAGTCTTCATATTTTCGATTTGCACTCTAAAAATGTTTTATGGCTTTCAAAGGTAAAATTAGTCGACTCGTGTATCGGGATTTTTTTTCCCAATGTATATTTTGCAAAATATGGATGTTATAAATTATCGTAGTCCACTAATCGACAACACATTAAAAAAGCAATATCTCCGGTTCTATTTCTCGTATAAACTTCGTTTTTCCACCATTTTTTTGCTCTTTATGTTGGCTTTTCAAAGTATAACCGTGGAATTTTTTAATTGTTTATTAAAAATAATAACAATGAAGTTGTTTAAATAATTTTTTCATGCTTTTCCCCACAACTTATAAAATCGGAAAAGATAAAATTATATTCGCTATGTTTTAATCTAAAAAAAATCATATTTTTGAAAAGTGGGGTCTCTATTAGGTCGATAAATATTAAATAATTTCTAGCGCAACATAGAGTTCTAACGGAGTCTCGTCCACGTTTGTGCCCATTTCTTGGTTTTGCAAAGTCTTTTTATATCAGTACATCTATATGAAGTTTATATATACGTTATCCAAAAAAAACGAACAAATAGAAAATGTTTCTGATTATTAGGCTAAATGTTCAAATGTACACTCATTGAAAACTTAGAAACTTAATTATTGAATACTGGAATAGAGCTGAGCTGAAATGAAAATTTAAAAAAATTACATATTTTTCTGATTGGGCAAGTGCGCAATACAAAAACAAAAAAGAAATTATCAATCCCACTCATTATCTGAAAAATTTTGGTTTAGCTGCAGGGTGGCACTTTTTCCCAACGTCCCATGGCAAGGGTGCGTACGATGGCTTGGGTGGGACTTTGAGAAGGTTAGCTGCTAAAACCAGCCTTCGAGGAGTAACCAATTCAATGCAGACGCCAAAAGAATTATTTAAATGGGCAACTAAGTCTCTTCCTAACGTGTCGTTGAAATTTGTAGAGAATAAAGAATATATTGAAGAAGCAAAAAAATTAGAGGCAAGATTTAAAATTGCTCTAACTATAAAAGGGACGTTGACATATCATTGCATGTTACAGATTACGAAAAAAAAGCAAAAAAAAACATTTAACTGAAGTTGAAGTTATCAAATAATTGCTTACTTTGTAACATATCGTCGAAAATTCTATTATATTATTATTATATTATATTCTTGAAAATATTCTTGAAAAAATATTTTATATAGTTTCTTGATTTATTTTGATACTCCGATCGTTTTTTATCATAAAAAAATCGTAATATTCGATTTCAGCTGAGTTTGTCTCTGTTCCAGTATTCGATAATTTCGAGTTCGCACACACCCACACACACTCACACACACCCACGCATATACACGCAGCTTCACACACACGCAGATACACACAAGCACACACACATGTACACGCACACGAACATACACATGCACACGAATACCTGCACACAAATACACAAGCCCACACAAACACACACATAGATACACACACACACGCAGGCACAGACACACTCTACAACAAGTGAGTGGGGCTTTGAATGATTCACAAGAGGATGTACCAGCTGTAGTGAAGGAAGAATTGATGAGGCTTGTAAGAGAATTGGGAGCTCGAAGTCTCCAGGCCCGGACGACGTGCCGAATGTTGCTCTCAAAGCTTCCATAAGGCATAGACCGGAGCTTTTTTTAGAGGTCTATACAGATTGCCCACGGGAGGGTAGATTTCCAGATCAGTGGAACTCCAGTCGAAGTTTTCGATGAGTGTGCATTTGAACATTTAGTCTAATAATAATGATTGATTGATACTTGCTCGTTTTTTAGATAATGTATATATAATTTTCATATAGAAGTATTGATATAAAAGGATGCCCTTTCAAAAACAAGAAATGGGCACAAACGTGAACGAGACTCCGTTAGAACTCTATGCGCGCGGCGCGCGCCGCATGACGCGCGTTCGAAATTATTTAATATTTTCCAACCTAATAAAGACTTTTCAAAAATATGGTTTTTTATATTAAAACATAATAACAAATAAAATGGTATTTCTTTTGATTTTGTAAATTGTGAGGGCAAGCATAACAAATTATTTAAACAATTTCATTGTTATTATTTTTTATAAATAAACAATTAAAAAATTCCACGGTTATACTTCGCGAAAGCCAACATAAAGAGCAATAAAATGGTGGAAAAATAAAGTTTATATGACAAATAGAACCGGAGATAGTGCCTTTTTAATGTGTTGCCGATTAGTG
Organism: Pachyrhynchus sulphureomaculatus; assembly: GCA_019049505.1. Classification (NCBI taxonomy): domain Eukaryota; kingdom Metazoa; phylum Arthropoda; class Insecta; order Coleoptera; family Curculionidae; genus Pachyrhynchus; species Pachyrhynchus sulphureomaculatus. The sequence continues at coordinate 177,202,472 of CM032449.1, forward strand.
AACTATGTACAATAATTTATAAGATCCATATTTTGCAAAATATACATTGGGAAAAAAATCCCATTACACGTATCGACTAATTTTACGTTTGAAAGCCATAAAATATTTTTTGGGCAAATCGAAAATATGAAGACTTTTTTGCTCAAATACGTACGGTTTGTAAAAGAATTACCTATATAGTTTTTTTTTATTTTAATTATTATTATTTATATTTAAAGAACTTAAAATACCTTAAGTTATATATGGATTAATATCGAGTTTAATAAGTTCACAGTGTATAACAAAATATAATTTTCTGATCATCAATACCAAAGAATGCATGTTGCCTTGCTAACGGTATTTTATTGAATCGACATAGTATCAAATGCCGGAAATGATTGGCTGGCGTTAATTTCAATAGTCCTTTATATCTAAATTAATTTGGTTCTGCCCGTGATCTGGTTAATAATAGCAATAAGTTTTATTACGAATTAGTTTCCTGGATCAATTGGACCGATATTGCTTTGAACGGAGAAATGCAGTAATAAGCCAACTAACGTGAGGGTAGTTAAACTGAAACTTTATATTAGTGCGCTACGCCGTATCCTTTATTCAATATGGCTCCAAACTTTTAAGAAAATTTAAAATATAGGTCAATCAAAATTGTGCAAATCATTCCTCAGTTTTGTTGCAGCGTTTAGCAGGTTCAGGTCATTCGCTAAAGGAATTTTTTATGTAATGAATTTGGTCACTGCCCCTTAAGTATTTTCAGTGTTGTACCATCGCTTTCGTTCTGTTGACAAGTGATGTCGAGAAATCGGAGAGAATTACAGAGTATTAAATCAGGTGGATAAGGGGTAATTTTACATTTTCTGGTCGTCTAGTTGTCTGGTCGTCTAGTCGCCCGGTGGTCTGGTCGTTCGGTTATCTAGTCGTCCGATTGTCTGGTCGTCTAGTCGCCCGATCGTCTGGTCGTCTAGTTGTCTAGTCGTCCGGTTGTCTGGTTGTCTGATCATCCGGTTTTTTAGTCGCCTGGTTGTCTGGTCGTCTGGTTATCTGGTCATCCGGCTGGTTGATCGTCTGGTTAGTTGGTCGTCCAGTTGGTTGTTCGTCCGGTTGGTTATTTGGAGATTTGGTTCTCTGGTTTAGTTGTTTGGTTGATTGACTGGTTGTCTGGTCGTCTGGACTTCCGGGCGTCTAGTTGTCTGATCGGCCGGTTGTCTGGCCGGCCGATTGTCTAGTGGTCCGGTTGTCTGGTCGTCTAGTCGCCTGGTGGTCCGGTTGTCTGGTCGTCCGGTTATCTGGTCATCCGGTTATCTAGTTTCCCGGTCGTCTAGTCGTTCTGTTGTCTGGTTGTCCAATTGTCTGTTTGTCTGGTCGTCCGGTCGTCGGTCGTCCGTCCGTTGTCTGGACAATTAATGGACCCGAAGAATTATGGAATGGAGACCTCGAGTAAATAAAAGAAGCAGAGGAAGACTACAATGACTGGATGAAGAGAACACAGCATAGCGAACAAATGCGGCAGTTGAGGGAGGCTTTCATTTAACAATGGATATAATAAACTGAAGAAAAGGAAAATGATTCTAAAATGGTTAGAGAAATGAGCGTCGAGTAATTACTGTTATGCGGTGTCATTGCGACAAAGATTTGTCCAACGCACTTGAACTACTTTATTTAGTGAGTTCTCTAACATGGTAAAAATAATTTACGAACTTAATAAAATACCCTTTATATTTCCTTGAATTAAGTTGTGTATTTACAAGATGTTACGCTTCACCATTGTCAACATTATTTGAACTAATTTTTATAAAATGGTAATGTGAAACTATAAGTTGTCTGTATTTTTATAGTAATTTATAATAATGTTTCTTTTACATTGGATTAAAGTGAAAGTACTTAGAAATTAAATACAATACCAAGAATGTCAACTATTATACGTAAGGACGTTATGAGTCTAAAGTTTCAGTGACAAGTATCATTAGCCCGTCTCGAGTTTGTTAAAAGGAGAAATCTTATGCGAGGAAAAATTGCCCATGTTAAAAGTAAAAGGAATGAACCAAGGAAAAGAAACCTGCATGTCTCTTGATTGTATCCGTTATTTTCTCAGTAATAGAAACCATTACATAATGGTATGTTTAAGATATAGCAGTGGCTGTCCCAAAATAATTATTTTTTATGGTCAGAATATGGAGATGACTGAAACATTTGCTAATTAATTTTAGTCCTAGTATGGACATTATTGCAGTGTTTCTTACTCCGATACGAGAATAGCATTATATATATATATATATATATATATATATATATATATATATATATATATATATATATATATACGAGGCTGGTTTGAAAAGTCCGTGCAAAAATAAAAACTACTTATGTGTTTGGGGTAAACCTTTTTTATTTTTCGACATAGTCTCCTTTTAGGCTTAAACACATCGTCCAACGATCTTCTAGTTTGTTGATCCCTTCCGAATAATAGGATTTGTCCAAGTCTGCAAAATATCCATTAGTGTCTGCAATCACCTCCTCGTTTGAATAAAATCTTTTTCCCGCCAGCCATTTCTTCAAATTGGGGAACAAATAGTAGTCCGAGGGAGCCAAGTCTGGAGAATAGGGGGGATGTGAAACGAGTTGGAATCCTATTTCCATTAATTTTGCGACCACAACTGCTGAGGTGTGTGCTGGTGCCTTGTCGTGATGGAAAAGGACTTTCTTGTGGGCCAATCGCGGGCGTTTTTCTTGCAGCTCGGTTTTCAAACGGTCCAATAACGATGAATAATATTCACCTGTAATAGTTTTACCCTTTTCCAGATAGTCGATGAGGATTATCCCTTGCGAATCCCAAAAGACAGTCGCCATAACCTTTCCGGCCGAAGGAACGGTCTTCGCCTTTTTTGGTACAGATTCCCCCTTGGTAACCTATTGTTTAGATTGTTGTTTGGTCTCAGGAGTATAGTAATGTATCCATGTTTCATCCACAGTGACGAAACGCTTAAAGTCCTCCGGATTCTTCTGGAACAGCTGCAAACCATCCTTGCAACACTTCACACGATTCCGTTTTTGGTCAAGCGTGAGCAATCGCGACACCCATCTTGCGGATAGCTTTCTCATGTCCAAATGTTTATGCAAAATATTATGTACCCGTTCAGTCGAGATTCCCACAGCACTAGCAATCTCACGCACCTTAACTCTTCTGTCATCCATCACCATATCATGGATTTGATCAATGATTTCTGGAGTCGTAACCTCCACAGGCCGTCCAAAACGTTCAGCATCACTTGTGCCCATATGGCCAGTCCGAAAATTTCGAAACCACTTATAAACTGTTCTAATCGAAGGTGCAGAGTCACCATAATGTTTATCAAGCTTCTCTTTAGTCTCCTGAGGCGTTTTGCCTTTCATAAAGTAATGTTTAATCACCACACGACGAAATTCTTTTTCGTCCATTTCTTGAAAATCACTCGACTTCCTTGATTCACACGAATGCCAAACACAAAGAAATAGACCAATATGGCTGAAACTTGGTGTGCGTTCATTCAAGAGATGCTACCAACTAAACATGACCTCGATACGCGCCGGTGGTGGCATCTCTCGGACTTTGCACGGACTTTTCAAACCAGCCTCGTATATATATATATATATTATATATATATATATATATATATATATATATATATATATATATATATATATATTCGCTGTGCCCGCGGCTCCGCTCACGTAGACTTGAATCACTATTGTCGTTACTGCTCATTCCTTATATTATATAAAGTAATAAAATATACCCTATAACTCGACTAGAGAATGTATGAATTAAAAAACACGTAAATCGGATAAGTGGTTCCCGAGTCAGACAGATAGACAGGGAGACGTTGCAACTATAATATATATAAAAAGAAACGTCTCTCTCTGTCTGTCTGTCCGTTAGTGCGCTTATCACTGAAGAACCACTTATCCGATTTACGTGCTTTTTTTTTAACATACACATGTTCTCTGGCCAGGTTATGGGCTATATTTTATTACGTTAGGTAACATAAGGAATAAGCGGTGACGGTAATAGTGAATCAAGTCGAAAAAAATTTTGCCGCTGGCGCGTTCTCTTGCAATACACTTCCTAAACCATTAAATATGGAACAATATCATCTAGCAAAGAACATCTATATTATATATAAAATGCAACGTCTCTCCGTCTGTCCGTTAGTGCGCTTATCCTTGAGAACCACTTATCCGATTTACGTGCTTTTAAAACATACATATGTTCTCTGTCCAGGTTATAGGATATATTTTGTTACGTTAGGTAACATAAGAAATAAGTATTAACGATAATAGTGAATCCAAACGAAAAAAAAATTTGCCGCTAGCGCATTCCCTTGCAATACGCTGCCTAAACCATTAAATATGGAACAATATCATGTAGCAAAGAATATAATATATATAAAATCCAGCGTCTCTCTATCTGTATGTCTGTCCGTTAGTGCGCTTATTACTCAGGAACTAATCCTATTTACTTGTTTTTTTTTTTTTAAATCATATATATGTTCTCTGTCCAAGATATATTTTATTATGTTAGGTGATATAAGGAATGAGCAGTGACGATAATAGTGAATAAATTCCACGCGAGCGGTGCCGCGGACACAGCTAGTTTTATAGATATTAAAGAAGATTACAGATAACCTGGCCTTAGAATAAATGTATGAATTAAAAAAAAAAAAAAACACGTAAATCGGATAAGTGGTTCTCGAGTGATAAGCGCAATAACGGGCGGACAGAGACGTTGCATTTTATATACATTTTAGATATTCTGTGCTATATGATATTGTTTCATATTTAATGGTTTAGGCAGCGTATTGCAAGAGAACGCGCCAGCAGCAAACTTTTTCTCGAGTTGATTCCCTGTTATCGTAACTACTTTTTTTTTATGTTACCTAACGTAATAAAATATAGCCTATAACCTGGCCAGACAAAATATGTATGTTTTTTAAAAAAAAAAGCACGTAAATCGAATAAGCGGTTCTCCAGTGATAAGCGCACTAACGGACAGACACAGAGGCGTTGTATTTTATATATATATATATATATATATATATATATATATATATATATATATATATATATTATATATATATATATATATATATATATATATATATATATATATATATATATATATATATATATATATATATATATATATATATATATATATATATATGTATATATATATATATATATATATATATATATATATATATATATATATATATATATATGATTTATCAAAAAAGCAAAAGAATATTTCGAATTATGACCAAAGCAAAAGAAATTTGCCTCAATTAAACTAATTAGGCAAAAGAACAGTAAAAGTTTTTAGCTACATAAAGAAATATTCAAAAAATTGCAATTTTAATTTTTAGTAGTAGCTCAAATTCTAAATACTTTTTACTTTTTGAGTTTTTCTCATTATTCTGTCACTTAACCCTACTTTTATTATTCCTTATCAGTTTATTCAAGTTTCCCGCTTTACCAACGGTCAAGTGACCTATGTCAGAATCAATTTTTTTAGACATCTAGAACTAATTACCTGAAAAAGAAATTTGGAAACCCTAATAATAAAAAATTTTCTCTCATTTGTTGCGAACGCTGTGCCGGTATAAAGTACTAGAAAATTCTGTTCTCTTGTTTGCCGATACTAGCCAGACTGATGAGCCGTGATACAGCTAAACGCTTCTTGAGATGTATTGACGAATAATAGAACAGTGGATAGACTGCTGAAATACGGGCCTTTGTTCGTTGTATATATATACACAGATAATTCCTGTTACTCCATTTTGTTTATCCTCTTTGAGTTTTTCTTTATATTATGAAATAAAAACCGTATAAATTTGGTTCGCTTAAAATATCAATTGCTGGTGCCCCGACAAACGCAAAATAAGGGTTTACATGTAAATTTTATTCCCAGTTAAAACACAATAACGTTTTAGTTGTACAATCACAAGTACGAAATTTTCTTACTTTCGCTTCGATAGAATAGTCATTAATGTGTAGGTAGGCAATAATCTTTAACATAAGACGCATGTAGGGGCAATTTGAATGCGATTAAAATCGTTGTGTTGGTGTGCGATTTTTTCGATGTGTAGGCATTTCTAAATTTAAGAAAATAATCTTACTCTAGAACTGACTCTCAGACAACTTTAACATCATCAAGAAATTCTTGCCTCCTAATAGCCCAGATTTGATTACCTTGGACTACTATGTATGACGCGTAAATGAAAGAGTCACAAACAAGTTTCGGCATAACAATGTGGCATCTTATCGACCGCTGTTAAGGCAGCGTTCGCCAATATGAACAGTGCGGAATTACAGAGGATAGGCCGGCACTTCAGACCGAGAATAGAGGCCATTTTTCAAGCTAATCCAGAATACATTGAATGATTGTTATTAACATAGATGCTCTAAGTGCCATGCGAAATGATTTTATTTCAAACTTTATTTTTCATTAAAAAACATGCCCGTAAAAAGTTGTTTGATTTGTCCGGATTTTAGTGACGCACCCTGTATACAGACAAACATATATTGAAATTGTAAAAGTCACGTGAGGGAACCTACGATGCATTTGTGATATTATGAACGATAATGTTTTTCATGCATACAATAATTTTACATGCATGAAAAAATATGTGAAAATAAAATTACTTCATATTTATATATACCATTGTTTTTAATGTAAGTTATGGCGTAATTAATGTCTGTAAAATTTCAATTTTAAATAAATTAATGCTTTACGTGCCTAAAACTAAAAAATGGTCGGTAAAATGCAATACATTTTTTTAATAAATCCAATTTATACTTTCAGGTACACATTAAAACATGTTCTAGTTGTGATACACCGTCTATCCAAAAAGTTCCCGGACTGCTTAAAAAATAGAAAAATTAACACTAAACATTTTATGACTTCGGATGTTCCACATAGTCCTCTCTGACCTCAATACAACATTAAGAGTGTTCGTACAACTATGTGAAAGAGTTAGAAAAAGCTTCTTATGAGATCATGTTTAACTCGCGCATGACGGTGGCTTTAATGTCCTTCAGATCGTCATAGCGTTGACCCTTTATGTAGAGCTTGATTTGTGGGAACAAAAAAGTAACTTTTTTATGGGTCTAGCACACGTGCTACAGGGAAGTCCCTAAAGCGCTATAGGAGCGACATGTGTGCGGAAAAAGCGATTCACGTTGTTCTTGAATCGCTGTAAATTATACTCGGTGAGAAACACAATCCTGGGCAAATTATTGCAAAGGGATGATGTTCTCCATATAGAAGACTGCTTGAAAAGCGTTGTACGAGGAGTAACAAGCTGAACCTGATACAGTTGTGAAGTATTAGCGTGACGTGTATTTCCAACATGCACCGCTCTGGGAGGAATTAAGCGGGCTACATCCTTCGAACAACTGTTCTTTGATATTCCAGCGGATCAAGGCCTCCGGTCAGTTGCGGGTCTCCAATCAGAAGAACAGCTCTTCTTTGAATAGAATCCAACAAATGCAGTGTTTGTTTGGGAGCGGAGCCCCAAACATGGGAGCAGTATTCCATAGTTGATCGAATTTGAGCTTTGTAAAGAATTAACAGTTGTTGTGGAGTGTAAAGCTTTCTGGTTCGAAATAATATTCCCAACTTTTGAGAAGCTTTCCTTGCTATGTCTGCAACATGTTCATGCCAGGATATATTTGCTCCCAAATTAACGCCCATCAAATTGAGTGACATATTAGAGGAACGGAGTTCCCCGACATATCTATGTCGGGTTCAGCAACCTTAACTTTTTTAGAATGTCGCCCCAAGTTAGAATTTCTTTCTGGTCTTTGTTAGGTTGAATGACACGCCATCGTCGGTAGGCAAGATGTTTAGAAGCAACAGCTTCTTTGCATTTTCGGTCAAACCAAGGCTTGCCCGTTGGAAGGGCATTTTTTCGAAAAAGGAATGTAAGCTTCCATACCAGTCAAAATAATATCGGAAACCTCTCTAGCGCAGTCAGATGGGTCGTAAGATCGAAAACAAACGTCTAACCAAGGGAAAGTTCGAAAATATTCCATGAGATCTTCCCACTTAGCAGATCTGTAGTGCCAAATCTTGCGCGGTTTAGGCGCCTCTCTGTCACTAATTGATAGGATACTCGATATCAAAAGTAGTTTATGGTCGGAGAAACCTTACGGCGGATTTACGGTGACCGTGTAAATCTTCGGATTGGTGGTTAAAAACAGATCAAGAAGACTGGCGAACTCCCCGTCCCGATCACAGATCCGTGTTGGTTCATCAATAAGCTGAGTTAAGCCACAACTGATTGAGAATGATTCAGCTTCACGACCTTGTTCGTCGGTAGTATTTAAATATTTAAGCCAGTTGATGTTGTGGACATTAAAGTCACCCAGGATGGCAATTTCGGCATTTGTAAATGATGGATGGTGTCTACAAGAGAAGCGAAAGATATTCTAAAGTTAATATCATTTGGTGATAGGTAGAGGATACAGATGAATCTTGTGTTTTGTTGAGTCGTTATTTTTAATCATGTAACATCGAAGTTTGGGGGCTCCAGAGCCTCTTCCCGTTGGCAAGAGAGGTCGCTTCTGACAAAAAGACAGATTCCAAAGTTACGCCTAAATCGGGCATAGAAGTTGTACCAAGGACAAAGATAGTTCACTGTGCTGGTCGATGGTTTTACAGAGGGCGAGTACATGAGGTTTATTTGATTGCAGGTGTTGGTGCACTGAATTTATGTTCAAGTTTAAACCTCATAGCTTCAAAAATCTATTTTAAAATTTATTATTAAATTTATTATTAAAAAAATTTATATTATAATATGTTATCTGTTTTTAGTGTTTCGTATGGAACACTTATAAGATCACTTCGGGATTTGTCTGTTTGCCTGTCACACCCGATTTTCTTCGAAACTATTTGACAAAGAAAGTTGAAATTGGGCACTAATAAAGATATTGGTAGCCTCATCAGAGCCGTGTAGTTTTGAAAGTTAAAGTTTGACTTAAGGCGTTTGTTCTGGGGGGTGAAATCGAGAGTGAAAAAAAAAAATTACCAGATCATCGAGTGGAGTGTCAAATGAAAGCTTGTAAAAACACGAATTTAAAAATATATATAATGTAATACTTATGCATACTTTTCTTTGTATTATTATTAAAAAAAATTGCGAAAAATCGCTATTTTATCTCGAAAAGTACTGTTCAAAATTTTTTAAAGAAATTCTGGAATATTCTCCACAGGGTGTAGATTGAACAAAAATTATCATGAATGCACTACCTTTAAGCTTTTATCTGGTACATAAAAAACAAAAATTTCAAGGTCATCAGTTTTCAATAAAGATCAGAAAAAACTTTGTTGAAAACTCATTTGGGGGTGTTTTGTGAAATCATTAATTATTTTATACCTTCGTAAAAAGGATTTTTATTTAAAAAACAACATACGGAGCACTAATTGCGCAAGTCCGACTTGTACTTGTTCAGTTTTTTTTCTAGGGTCATCAAACTACTATCAGGGATTTTTTTGGAGATATAACTTATTTAGAAGATGTTAGACAAAACATCCAATTTATAATGGAAATAGAAGAAAACATGAAGATAAACTTTTAGATACCAAAATAAACAGATTCAACGTTAAATTTAAAATATATTGAAATCCCACAACGATGATACTTTCATACATAAAAACTCTAACCAATCTTGAACAATCAAGATGCCCCCATTCCATAATTAAATTAACAGGCTTTTAACCGTTCCCTTAAGTAGGAACGAAAGAATTGTTTAGGATTACCACAGATGTTTATTGTAATAGAGCTAACAATTTTTTCGACACACTGTCTTCTTCTGGACCAAGATGTAAAATAACTACAAAGTATGCTATGGTAAATCCCACAATATAAGATCCTGCCTTTTTGCTTTTTCAATGGGGCAATAAACGACCCTAAATTTGTTTTTGTGCATAGTTGCCAACTATTACGATAAACGTATTTTTATTTTACCTGCTTTGTATACCGCCCTCACTTGCACCTGCAGTCATATTGGATCTATTTTTACCTGTATGTTTACTACCTGGCAACCTAGTTTGGAGCCCTTTAAGTATTTGATAATATAGTCCTAATGACCACAGGTCTGCATTAAGATTCGAAAGATACTTTTTATTATTTTTATTTTTAGTTTTACTTATAACTTACAAACGTAACGGTTCTGTTTTAACTATGTGGCGTCCATGGGAAAATTGCAATAGTGACTATCGCAAGAGAAAACATTTATCACTTGACGCTAAATAAATAGTGAAAAATGTTTACGACAGTCTGATAAAAAGAAATATGAATAAACAAAGTACTTTGCCAGAAGCCAGTGAACTAACAAAAACTCTTTCTACGATTGAGGGTATTGTAGGCAACCAGCACTCAGGAACAGGAAAAAACGGAAAGATTTCAAATACAGCATGTATACGATTGTGAAAAAGACGTCATCGGGAAAAAAATGTATTCTATGTATGAAGAGCAGCTGGTGCTGACACTAGACAAAATAAAATTAAGACTGATGCAAGACGAGACCATTGTACATTGTGGCCGATCAACCCTTCACAGAATTCTCTTAAGAATGGGATTCACGTTCCGAAAAATCAACAAAAGGCAAGCAGTGATGGAGTCACAAAGATTACGAATCTTGTGACATACTTATTTACAAGAAATTAAAAAGGGGTTCGATACCCATAACACTGTACAAAGAGGGTGGGTTGACAGTAGTACAAAATGTCAGACTAACGCACCTTCGAATAAAAGAAAACGAATAACCATTTTGCATGCTGGATCTCAAAAAGGCTGGGTTTCAAATTGTCTACTATTATCTACAAAAAACATAAAAGATTCTAGTTTGGACTATCACGAAGACACGACCGCAGAACTTTTTGAAAATTGGTGGCAAAATTCCCTTTTGTCAAATGTTCCAGAACAGAGTGTTATAGTTATGGACAATGCAATGTTAGAAAATGACATTTATTTTGACTTTAGTTATAAAAAAGTGATCTTTTGGAAGTTTTGAAAGGCTATAAATTGAAAAAGAAATATGTTCGTGATGGTATGACTGAGAAAATGGGACACACTGTTTTGCGGCTTCCTCCGTACTATTGTGTGTTTAATCAAATTGAATATATTTCGCATCAAGTTAAATCAAAAATAAGAGCACAAAATGTTTCCCCCCTACTTTAAGCGTGTCAGTGGTTGGATTGGTAAAAAAAGTTATAAATGATATACCTTGAAAGCTGGAAGAATTCCATTCAGCACGTTGTTATAGTTGAAGATTCACATATTTATGTAAATAATATAAAACCACTGATAATTACCTTAGCTGATGACAGTGATAGTGAAACCGAATTAGGTTTAAGTTAAAATATATTTTTATTTATACAATATGTCCCCTCTTGTAAACACCATTCATTCAAACTGTATATTGGTACTTCTTATCCATTTGTTTTTACATGCATCTATAAATAAACATCTACAAAAACACTTCTAATTTTATTTATTTGCATTAATGAATAAAATACTTAAGTGCCTCTCTGCAACCTATCATTAACAAAAGGTCAGAATTTTTATATTGCCGACTTAAAACGGCAAAAAACAAGATCTTATATTTTGGCATAGGCTATACAAAATATATAAATTATCTGTTTATAAGGGTTAAATTAAATAACAATATTAACCTTAATAACAAAAACAAGTTCAATAAAAGAGACCCAACCTGAGGATTTTTTCCGGTTAATCTTTACCTGCTCTAAACAATTCAGTAATTTCCCTCTCTTTTCATTGTGTAAAATTCTGAAATCTTCATTGAAGGTATCGATAACACGTTAACTCGACATATTAAAAATAATAAAAGTAAAACAAAAAAGAAAATAAAACAGGAGTTTACGAACTATGCTGTGGCACTGGTAATAAAACCTATATAGGTCAAACAGGCAGATCGTTTTGTAAAAGAATAAAGGAACATAAACAAAGTTATAGAACGAAAAATAACATATCTTACTCACTACGCTGAACATTTAACCCTAAAACTGGCAAATTTTTGCTTTAAAAAAATTTCTTTTTTAACTAAGTCGTCTAAAACGATTATAAAATGACATTTTTATGGTTATTTGCTTTTGGAAATATATAGGAGTCAAAATTTTGTGTATCTTTAGGGATACATCACCAAGACTAAAATATTCAGAAAATGAGGTAAAAAAACTTTTTCTTTTCAAAAATTTTTATCTATTACAGTGGAAATCAACAAAATAGTTTCTAGTAGGCACAAGGCATAACTGAACATTACATTTGCTACAAAAAATATGTATTTGACCAGATGGGAAGTTCCTACATCTTCCTTTCTCACGTAATACTGGAAAATGATGCAGCTTGTCCAGTCTGCTATCATCTTGAATACTCGGTTCCAGTGCATTCCTTATTCTCTTTAACGGTTGTGGAGCCTCTGAATTACTAGGGCGGCCTCTTTTCAATTTATTTGTTTGAAATAGACTCTTTACGACATACAATCTAAATTTTTTTAGTCCCATTGCCAGTTTTTCATCTTCTAATAATTTGTATTCTCACCTATAAAGCAGCCATGTGTTATTCAGACATATATCAAGAACTTGCGAAAATAAACCCATATACCACCTATGAGTTTTCATTCCAGTTCTATACAAAGCAGTGAACATATCGGCAAGATCGACCCCGCCCATACGACTGTTATAGTGCTTTACTACTTGTGGACATACTATACATACTTTACCTCCCCCTGCTTTAGAATACCTTTGAATGGTTCCAGTGGGATTAGCTGCCACATAAGAACGGAAAAAGGTGACAGCTTTTTTTGTCGTACCACTTTATAATTGCAATACAATTTTGGGTATCAACCTTCTGGTCGAAAGATCCTCGGCCCTCTTTTCGTAGATCAGCATCCGATATTGGCATTTGGCAACTTCTAAGGCGGTTTGACATAATAGTCCTCAAACTGAAAATACCGTACTCATCACGAAGGAAGGACGTAAGTTCTGGGCTTGTAACAAAATTGTCAAAATAAACAACCGATAATGGTTTGTTCTGAATTGAGGAACAGAGAGCAATAGCAACCTTTGCACCAAAACCAAGGCCTTCTTCAATATCCGATAAACTGTGATTGCTATATGTGTCTTCACCTCCATATGGGATAAAATCCTAGACCATACCGGAAATTTCGCATCTTGCAAATATTTTAAAACCTCACTTTTTTGGTTTGTTTTTTAAGTGCTGCCTTCTCGAGCCAACTTTGTTACCTTTATAAGGCACCATCATTTCATCAACTGAGTTTCTACGTTTCACTTTGAAGTAACGGACATTGTCAATTTCTTCGTTGTTTTACGAAATGAAGATTACGTCGCAACACTTGATACCTTTTTAGGGACATAAGATTTACAATTAGGCCCAATAGTCAGTGTACGCCTGCATATGTACAACACCCATCATAAGTTCTATCCCTAAATAGGTTTCAGTTTCTTCGCGATTGATATCGATGCATTTACCGAACTGCTGACTAGAATAAAAATTGGTTTGTTCCACTATGAGATTTATTATATCATCACTAAAGAAAGTCTTAAAATATTGCAAAGGCGACTGTAATTTATTTGGTTTTGAGAAATTGTCTTTGTCTATATACACTTCATGGTCAAAAATCGTCGTCAGTCTTACAGTTTTCTGAATTGGTCTTTTTAGTTTAGGAGCCGGTTTTAGAATAGGTGGAATTGTAACTGATTTACGTATTACACGACGACTGCTAGGCGTTTCAGGAACATTGACAGTTGAGACAGGTAATAGTCTGGCTAAAACAGCATCTTCGTCCAACCCTTTAACACTCTCAGAGGGTTGCAGTACTGCTTCAGCTTGTACTAATGTATCTTGTTGAGAACTTGCTTTGCCCAGTAAGTCTTCGGGCTCAGTATCACTCTCAGGATCACTTTTTGCCCCAACTGGCGGTAATAAGGTGAAAATACGGTCAATTATTCTCATCTTATTCTAAAAATCAATAAAAGTAAATGACACACCGAACTTGTCAGTGTATCTTGAAGGATACAAAATATTAGCATTCATTTTATAGAAAAATCAGAAAGGTTTTTAATATTATTTATGTATCACAACAAAGATAAAACATCATACAACCAATTACCATCTAAATTGTTTAAAATAAGTAAAAAAAAAATAGGTAGAAACAATAAAACTTACCAGCTGACGCACGCGTGGAACTCTGTCGGCAACCGTATTACACAGACGACTAAAAAAAAATTCACGAATAAGGGCGCAAAATTCAAAATAATATCGGCAAGTATTGATGTATTCGTGGTACAATATGTATCGTGTCGGATACAACAGCAAGATAAGGTGGACAAATAAAACGGAGAGCGGCTAGGAATTTTTGAATTGTATGTATCCCGGAGATACATTGTCAACTTAAGGGTTAACAGATTAAAATCATACCTTCAATGAAGATTTCAGAATTTTACAGAATGAAAAGAACGCGAAATTACGGAATTGTTTAGAGCAGGTACCAGACGAAATTTCCTTTATGGAACTTGTTTTAGTTATTAAGGTGAATATTGTTAATTAATTTAACTAATAAACAGATAACTTATATAGGTTGTAACATACTTTGTAGTTATTTTACATCTTGCTCCAGAAGAAGATACAGTGTGTCGAAACGATTTTCAGCTCTATTACAATAAACATATGTGGTGATCTTAAACAGTTGTATAAATAACTAAAAATATATACAAAGAATCTAGCAAAGGAAGTACTATAACCGATAAAAATAATAGTTACAAAGAGAACTAGCACTTGACAAGGAAGACATAACCGAAAAACATATGTTAGCAAAACAAATTGAACTGCAATCCTTTGAACAACCCAATGGACGAAACGAATACACCATCGCAAAAATTTACAAAAGAAGACCAAAACTCAAGACATCATATTTACTAGAGCAGACAAAGGTAAATCAATAGTAGCTTTAAAAAAAGAAAAAAAATACGTTTCTAAAACTTTAAACTTTCTTACCACAGAAACATTCCAAATTATTAAAAAAACGATCCCACAGAATTATTTCGAAGACTTATTAAAAACATTATTAAAGATATCACACTTTTCGATGAATTTGAAAAGCAAAATTGGATTTTAATGAACCCTCAAGCCCCTAAATTGTATTCTTTAATTAAGTTACATAAAAATAACTTTCCAATTAGACCAGTTGTTTCGTTTGTTACTGCTCCATCAGTTAAATTATCCAACAGATTGATAGACATATTAAAATATTAATGTAATTTTCGTGCAAAATATAGTATACTGAACTCATCGACCTAATTAATAATATCAAACACATAGATATCCCAAAAAACGCTAAACTAATATCTTTTGATGTACAAAATCCTTTTCCTAGCATACCTCCTAATGAAGTTATAGAATTAATTGAAAATTTATTAGACAAAAACAAAGTAAATATAATAATCAAACAAGAAATACTAGATTGTCTATCGGTTTGTTTGGATCAAAACTACTTTGAATTTAACGATGTCTGTATATAAAAATGTCAAGAAAAGATTTAACAATGAGGAACCCCTTTAAGTCCATTGTTAGCCGAAATCTTTATGGCTCATTTAAAATCTATAATTTATAAACATCTTTTTAACAAATATTTTCAATTTCTTAACTTTATAAATAATATTCATCAAAATATAAAATTTCCTGTGGAAATGGAACAGCATAAATCAATTAATTTCTTAGTCTTAACGATTAAAAATATTAAGGATAAACATGACTTCTCGATCTTCCATAAACCATCACATACAGACTCGATAATTCATAATAGCTCTAATCATCCTCACTCACACAAAATGGTTGTTTTTAACTCGTTTATTCATAGACTTTTTCACAGATTAATGACAAGAGAGAATTATTTTAAAGAACTAAATATAATAAAACAGATAGCGGTTAACAATGGATATCAACCAGATATAATAGATAAAATCATCAACAAAAAATGTTATAGACAAGCTATTAATATGGTATACCCAACAATTAAAACTCATAAACATAATTTAAAACACGTACAGGAAAGATAACCAACTTTGTATCTAAACAATTGTCTAAAAGAGGTTTAAACATCGCGTTTAAAACTAATAATAAACTTTCAAATCAAATAAAGAATAACAAAAATAAAAGTGATAAAATGACAAAATCGGGAGTATACCAACTTAATTGCGGTTCTTGCTCAAAATTCTACGTTGGTCAGACAGGTAGATCATTTCAATAAAGAATTAACGAACATAAAAGAAGTTATATAAAACAAAATAACACTTCCAATTATACCGACCATTTAATCTTAGAAAACCACAATCTTGACGAAAATTTTAAAATTCTTCGTAATGAATCTAAATCTAAAAAGTTGAATTTCTTAGAAAGCATGGAGATTAACAAATATAAGAATAGGAATATTTTACTGAATTTACAACTCTCCGTTATTAAACCTTTATAAATATTAGAAATTAACCCAACCAGATTTACCTACAACAATAAGCAGGATTAAATATTAAGGTTTTTTCCAATTATTTATTGTATATTGATGGTTTTATATTATTGTACCCAATTATGTGGCTAGAATTATGTAAGTACACTGAGGATTGTTAAGAGTATGTATTCAATATTATATTTAGTTTAAAATTCTTATTCGTCCGAAGAAGGCACCGTGTGCCGAAATAATTGTAAACAAAAATAATAATATAGTGGAAATTAAAAAAAAAAAAACATTATTAGTGTTTTATTTGTTAAGTTAAAGAGAGTCCACAAGAGATAATTTGATTAAAAGCAATAGCATTCCAGATGACCAAAAACTAATAATAAATTTCTGAATTACATTCTCAATACCGCAAATAAAATTGTCAAAAAACACAAATCTGAAGGTATCAATACAGTAGTTTGCAACAAGGAGCAAGAAGCCATTTCTACAAAACTCAGGTGTATATAGAATTAAGAGTCAGGATTCTGAAGCTGTTTATATTGGACAAACCGGTCGAAATTTAAGAACAAGACTAAACGAACATTGTCAGTTTTAAATAATATAAGGAATACGGGCATATTCACTCTTTATATAGAGAACAACCATTTATAGACCCAGGTAACGGCACATTACAGATTATTACACAGTGAAAAGGAAAGCCGACCTTCCAGAAAAATCAGAAATCTTTAAAAACTAATGAAACCACAGACTACCGACAAAATTTCCAAAGTACGCCCATTATAGACAGCCAGGAAAATTAGACAAAATGCAACATTTTCGTAGAAATTGGTCGAAATAAACAATTTATGTGAAATTTCCAAATATTTTTAATAACTTGAACCCTGTGTTTTGTACATAAACTATAAATTATGCTGCATTATCAATAAAACTTCCTTAATTTATTTCAGAAAATAAATTAAATTCTAAAGTATGCGTGGGTTAAATTATTAACGCAATGCTGGGACACTGATAAATATTTTAAAAAATGTTTTTTTTCCTTGAATTCTTTCAAAACAAGACAATAAGAAAATAAAAACAACCACAAGTACTAAAATTTTATTACCTAAACGTCACAAAAAACCAAACGAGCATATGACCTTCTCGTATGGCGTGTTATAAAATCAATCGATTAATTAATTACCGACTAAACAGGTTTTTCAACACCTTTAGTAAATCAGGATTTAAATTTAACGAACTAAACAGTTGTAATGTTTATTTGATTTTACTACTTTTTTATGATACAGAATGTTACAACCATATAGTAATAATGCTGCTGCTGCAGGTAAAAATAAAAGTAATAAAAAGTAATGCATATGGGTCATTCTTTTATAAACCTATTTTGACTTCACATTTTTTTTTTAACTGAAAAAAATTTTATGGCTTGTATATATGAAATTAGTGGACACATATATCTAATTTTTTTTTCACATGTATATTTTGCAAAATATGGATGTTATAAATTATCGTAGTCCACTAATCGGCGGCACATTAAAAAAGCAATACCTCCGGTTCTATTTATCGTATAAATTTCGTTCTTCCGCCATTTTATTGTTCTTTATGTTGGCTTTCGCAAAGTATAAGCATGGAATTTTTTATTTGTTTATTTATAAAAAATAATAGCAAAGAAATTGTTTAAATAATTTTTTCCTGCTTGCCCCCACAACTTATAAAATCGAAAATAATACCATTATGTTCGCTACGTTTTAATCTAAAAAATCTATATTTTTGAAAAATAGGGTCTCTATTAGGTCGGAAAATATTAAATAATTTCGAACGCGCGGCGCGAGCCGGCCCTCCGCGTGTATGGAGTTCTAACGGAGTCTCGTTCACTTTTGCATCTATTTTTTTGCTTTTGAAAGGACATCCTTTTATATGAGTACTTCTATATGAAAATTATATATACTTTAAACAAAAAAAGAAAAACTAGAAAGTGATCCTTATTATTAGACTAAATATTCAAATGCACACTCATCGAAAACTTAGAAACGTAATTATTGATTACTGGAACAGAGACAAACTCGGCTGAAATGAAAATTTAAAAAATTACATATTTTTCTAATGGGGCAAGTGCGCAATACAAAAACAAAAAAAAATATCAATCTCACTCATCATCTGGAAGAGTTTGATTTAGCTGCAGAGTGGCATCTTTTTCCAACGTTTCATGACAAGGATGCGTACGATGACTTTGAAAAGGGTGGCTGCTAGAAGCAGCCTGCAAAGAGTAACCAATCCAATGCTAAGGCCAAAAGAAATATTTGAATGGGCAATTGAGTCTCTTCCTAAAAAATCATTGAAATTTGTAGAGAATAAAGAATATATTGGAGATGCAAGAAAATTAGAGGCAAGATTTAAAATGGCTCTAACTATAAAAGGGACCTTGGCATGTCATTGCATGATACCAATCACGAAAAAAAAAAGCAGAAGCGAAGCAGTTGTGTTTGCAGGGACATTCAACTGAAGTTGAAGTTATGAAATAATAACTTACTTTGTAACATGTCGAAAATTATATGTATTATTATATCATATCCTTACAAATAAATGTGCTTATGACAATATTTTATGTCTCTTGTTATATATGTATATATATATATATATATATATATATATATATATATATATATATATATATATATATATATATATATATATATATATATATATATATATACCAAGATCAAAGAACTTTATACTCAACAAATATATATATATATATATATATATATATATATATATTATAATTTACGTGTTCTTGGAATTAGATCATTAAAACTATTCTTGGATCTGTTATATATTTATTGACGTTTCGATCTTCGGAAGAGGTCTTCTTCAAAATTTCCTCTAAAAGATGACATTAGAAGAATTAAATATAGATAAGTAATTAATCAGATTGTCGTGTATTTCGGAGTTAAAATATAAATTTTTAAAAGAAAATACTCAAATAAAAATATTAAGAGCAGATAAAACCAACAAAACAGTTATTATGAAATCAAGTGATTACCAAAACAAAATGGAAAATTTATTAAATGATAAAAAAAACCTATAAATCAATTAAATTAGACTCAACAAACATATATCAAAAAAATAATAATAAACTAATTGATAGATGGGAACAAAAAACAATATATATCTCCTAACACTGTAAAATCACTGAAAATCCGGAATGCAGTTCCTCCAAAAATGTATGGTCTTCCTAAACTTTTTAAAGAAAACGTTCCATTACGACTCAGTGTATCATGTATCCAATACCCATTTGTTTCACCTTCCAAACACTTGAAAGATATCTTACACAAAATCTTATATAAAAATGACCACTACATTAAAGATTCTTTCCAATTTAAGGATAAACTTAAAAACATAAAACTTCCAAATCACTATATACCAGTATACCCATAGCATTAGCCGTTAAAACCATTAAAAAAAACTGGGATAAAATTAAACAATTTACCGACATCCGCATAAGTGGATTTATTAACGCAACATAACTAATCCTAAAATCGATGTATTTCCAATATGAAAATAAAATTTACGAACAAATAGATGGGTGTGCAATGGGCAGCATCTATTTCTAGCGTGATTGCACAATTAGTAATGGAAGACTTAGAAACTGATGTCATACCAAAATTAAACTTCAACATTCCATTTTTTTACAGATACGTTGATGATTGTTTAACCTCTATACCTAAAAACCAAAGTAATTATATCCTACAAATATTCAACGGATACTACAAAAATATTCAATTCACATTCGAAACAGAAGGAACAATAAGATAAATTTCTTAGATGTAAGTTTACACCACAATAATGAATATATAAAAACTGAATGGTATACTAAAAAATACTAGATACCTTAATTATGAATCACACCACCCGATTCCCAAAAAAAAAACTCTAATCATAGGTCTAGCAGATAGAGCAATCAAGCTTTCTGACACAGAATACAGAGAGAGTGCAATAACCAAAGCTAAAGAAGCATTAACACTTAATAAATATCCGATGTACATTATAAACAAAATCTTCAAACAACGAATACATAACTTTTACAATACCATAATAAGTAAAAAACTAACTAACTAAACTAACAACAACCATAGAACTTATATTGCTTTACCGTTTATAAATGGACTATCCCAACCACTCAAGAAACTTTTTGAAAACTACAAAATTCGGTTATGTCACAAATCATGTAATCTGCTCTTACAAATCATGAAATGAATAAAAGTCATACCTTTAATTTCGAAAACATCAAAATTATCAACACCGAAATAAATGCAAAAAAAGAGAAATACTCGAATCCATACATATTCAGATAACGCCCACTGCAATAAAATAAAAAACAGATGTAAATAACCTAAACCGTATCTACCTACCAATCATATAAAGTCCTTCAAGTTAAGTGGTTTGTTTGTAGAAAGTAAAAAAATGTGTTTTTTGACAGTGATTTAAAATTAACACCCCATACAATGAACTACTTTCTAAGGTAAGGCCCTCATTAATGTATACAGTTAAGGGTCTTAAATTAAAAACTACTAAAAGCTACAAATATTTTAACCCCGAAATACACGACAACCTGATTAATTACTTATCTATACTTAATTCTTCTAATGTCATCTTTTAGAGCAAATTTTGAAGAAGACCTCTTCCGACGGTCGAAACGTCAATAAATATATAACAGATCCAAGAATAGTTTTAATGATCTAATTCCAAGAACACGTAAATTATAATATATATATATATATATATATATATATATATATATATATATATATATATATATAAAGATCAAAGAACCTTACACTCGATAAAAAAAAAAAAAATATATACATATATATATATATATATATATATATATATATATATATATATATATATATATATATATATACATAATATATATATATATATATATATATATATATATATATATATATATATATATATATATATATATATATATATATGTGTGTTTTGACGAATGTTCTCATGGGTGTGAAATGTAGTAGTGGTTTTTCGTGTATCCCGTGTTAGCTTGAAGTCCCTTGATGGACGGTTTCGCTGACGTTTCGATGAAATCTCATCCATCTTTTTCAAAGCGTTGATCACTGGTCGGTGTCTTGGCGTTGAATGAATTCAAGCGAAACCGTCCATTAAGGGACTTCAAGCTAACACGGGATACCACTACTACATATATATATATATATATATATATATATATATATATATATATATATATATATACCGGGTATTATGGAATTCACTGCATATATTGGAGCTGGCGCCTTGCTTGTAGCAACACCGATTGCAGAACATTTATCTTAAATAGCAGATCTTAATAATAAAGGAAAAAAATCGATCCTTAAGAAGTAACGTCATGAATAGTTTTTTCACGCTGCCACTGGTTTACTATACAACTGCACAATATCAGCGAGTTTTAACCAGAACGTCAAATTCAAATTCAAAAAAACTTTATTAGTACTCGATAAAATTTACAAGGTTGGTTTTCATTTTTTTATTTCACTGGATACAGTGTGCTTTTTAGTACATTTACCCACTGTATAGCCTTGCGGCTTGCGGGTGTTTCTAGTGGTATAGTTGATATACCTGTCCTTATGTACCCGATAATCATTCAGTCTTTTCCGGGTGCTTATCCTTAATGACTATTATTATTTGTGTTTTTTTGTGAAGGTACTTTGGCTTTGTTATTAAAATTAGGATAATTTTTTAATTCAGTCTGCTGGAAAAAATTTAAAAAAAAAAGTCCAGCGTGGACCAGAATTTAAGATTATACAGTTACTACAGTATTTTTCACATTTGAATAGGTTTTTTTAAACAAATTTAATAATAAAAACATAATATAAAAATTGTTACCTTTTCAACTGATTACTTTTTGGCTCTAAAAATTTCCATTTCAACATAAATTTTTATTTATTATTATTAAAAAGGACAGGCTAATTTATTAGATTGTCCTCTTTAAAAATCAGAATTTATTTATTATTTATTCATTTCGGTTTTCAAAGTCATTCCCATTTTTTTTTTCGCTTTCCTCAACGTCGAATGCAACTCTAACTTGGACAAAATTTTCTCTACCTTTTAATATTTAATAGTACTTTAAAATGTACCTGCAAGTTTTTTTTTTAATACAAACTGATTTTTTATGAAAAAATTATAGATTTTCCGTAAAATAGATATTTGGATAGTTACGGATCCTGTACATTTACTTAGACTTGAAATTTTAGAAAGTTATAATAGGTTTTTGGAGTCGCAGATTATGTTAAAGTAACCGTTTTTTTTTTAATGTGTAGGATTTTCAAGTATTTACTAATTTTGGCCATTTTTCGCCTTTTCAAGATTGTTTACTGAATATGAGAATGAACATTACATTTGAGATGTTTGAGAATTATTTAAAGTTTAAATTTATCAACTCTACATAAACCTAAACTCAGAATGGTTGGACTAGAAAAAATTGACCAAATTTGGACATTTGTGAACATTTTTCAAGTTTTTCTAGTAAATATATGCATATACTCTACTTTTTAATTATTGCCATATCATCTCAAGAATGTAAACGAAAATTGTAACAAGAACGTTGACCTAAAATGATCTGAAAAATCAGGCTGTTTCTACCCTTTTCTACTGCTATGTTCTAGTCACCATATGCAAATTTTTGATCATTAAAAAAATAGTAACATTCGATTTCAGCTGAGTTTGTCTCTGTTGCAGTATTCAATAATTATGTTACTTTTCTAAGTTTTCGATGAGTGTGCGTTTGAACGTTTAATCTAATAGTAAGGATCTCTTTCTACTTGTTCGTTTTTTGGATAATGTATAAATAATTTTCATGTGGAAGCACCGATATAAAAGGATGACCTTTCAAAAGAGAGAAATGAAAGCAAACGTGAACGAAACTCAGAACTCTATGCGTGTGACGGGAAATGAAATATCTTGCTTTCTATGGAAAAATTGTAGAAAACTGCATGCAGCCACTTTATTTCATTTAGTAATACTCTTTAATAGTTCCTCCTATCCAACAGCTAAAATTCGCTACAGAACTAACGTTTACATATTTAATTTAAGATATCGTGGCTACATCTCCTCTCCATCTCACAGTACTGCTTTTTAGCAGAGGTCCTTTTCTTACAATATCTATAAACTGGAGAACAATATTTTAAAAAGTTTATCAATTACATTTAAATGTCAATTTAAAAAGTTTTGAGGGTGATCTACAGTGACCTTAAACTCAAGAAATTTTAAGACAAAAAATAAATATATTTATTTTTATTTTTTTAGGTATAGCGGGTGTAAACGGTAAGGGACAAGACAGTAAGAAAATGTACTTACGAGGCTGGTTTGAAAAGTCCGTGCAAAAATAAAAACTACTTATGTGTTTGGGGTAAACCTTTTTTATTTTTCGACATAGTCTCCTTTTAGGCTTATACACTTCGTCCAACGATGTTCTAGTTTGTTGATCCCTTCCGAATAATAGGATTTGTCCAAGTCTGCAAAAATATCCATTAGTGTCTGCAATCACCTCCTCGTTTGAATAAAATCTTTGTCCCGCCAACCATTTCTTCAAATTGGGGAACAAATAGTAGTCCGAGGGAGCCAAGTCTGGAGAATAGGGGGGATGTGAAACGAGTTGGAATCCTATTTCCATTAATTTTGCGACCACAACTGCTGAGGTGTGTGCTGGTGCGTTGTCGTGATGGAAAAGGACTTTCTTGTGGGCCAATCGCGGGCGTTTTTTCTTGCAGCTCGGTTTTCAAACGGTCTAATAACGATGAATAATATTCACCTGTAATAGTTTTAAACCCTTTTCCAGATAGTCGATGAGGATTATCCCTTGCGAATCCCAAAAGACAGTCGCCATAACCTTTCCGGCCGAAGGAACGATCTTCACCTTTTTTGGTGCAGATTCCCCCTTGGTAACCCATTGTTTAGATTGTTGTTTGGTCTCAGGAGTATAGTAATGTATCCATGTTTCATCCACAGTGACGAAACGACGCTTAAAGTCCTCCGGATTCTTCTGGAACACCTGCAAACCATCCTTGCAACACTTCACACGATTCCGTTTTTGGTCAAGCGTGAGCAATCGCGGCACCCATCTTGCGTATAGCTTTCTCATGTCCAAATGTTTATGCAAAATATTATGTACCCATTCAGTCGAGATGCCCACAGCACTAGCAATCTTACGCACCTTAACTCTTCTGTCATCCATCACCATATCATGGATTTGATCAATGATTTCTGGAGTCGTAACCTCCACAGGCCGTCCAGAACGTTCAGCGTCACTTGTGCCCATATGGCCAGTCCGAAAATTTTGAAACCATAAACTGTTCTAATCGAAGGTGCAGAGTCACCATAATGTTTATCAAGCTTCTCTTTAGTCTCCTGAGGCGTTTTGCCTTTCATAAAGTAATGTTTAATCACCACACGAAATTCTTTTTCGTCCATTTCTTGAAAATTACTCGACTTCCTTGATTCACACGAATGCCAAACACAAAGAAATAGACCAATATGGCTGAAACTTGGTGTGCGTTCATTCAAGAGATGCTACTAACTAAACATGACCTCGATACGCGCCGGTGGTGCCATCTCTCGGACTTTGCACGGACTTTTCAAACCAGCCTCGTATTTTAGTTTTCTAAGGAAGTTAAACCAGAATCAGTTTTAAATTTGATTATGTATATGTATATGTAAATAATTTTTGTTTTTATTATTATTACTACGGCGCTGGAATAATTCATTCATTGATATAACAAGAGCAAATCTATTATTCCTGTCTTAACCCGTCTTCCTAATAGGAGGTCAACTTGAATTAAATCTCAGTCCCAGTAAAACTGTTTAGACCACAATTTTATTTGAAAAATAGATCGTCCATCATTAACGTACACCTTTGACATTTTTTGATAAATAATTTTTAGTCCATTTCTTGCTTTAATGGGAAACTTTATTACTGCAAGATATTTCAAATTACGTGCAGTCATTTTTCGAAAATCTGGTCATCTACTTAGAATAAGGTCAACAATTTTTTGACAACCAAACATTTTTTTTATATGATGTCATTTTCATATTCAAGTCGATAACTCAAAAAAATATCTATACTTTAGAGAGATTTTGCAAAACTTATTTTCCATATACCTTTGTTCTTATCGTTATCTCAAGCATGCGCAGTATTAACGCGAAGGAATTGCAAGGTTACGTTAGTATTCATCTTCTATAAACCTAACCATTTCATAGTTAAGCATACCGGTTATTAGTATCTATCTAATGGATCGACACAAGTTTCTAAATTAAAGTTCGATCTAGCATGTTTCTATCACTTCCTTCAATGTTTCCAAGGTAATACGAATGCGCGATAAAAAACATATCATTTGAAATTAGCAACGCACACACTGTAATGCCATTGTGCCAAAAATTGCAAAATCTCAACATAATCTGACCACTAATTAACTATTGTCAGTGTTATTTGCAATCGAAAATAATCATTTCAATTTTATTGTATTTTCTTAGTGGTTTGTATACCTAGGTAGGAAAAAGAACCCTAGCATAATAACGATAAGACTAACGAACTTCAAATATAAAGGAAAACGTTATCTATAATATATATAAAAATGCAACGTCTCTCTGTCTGTCTGTCTGTCTGTCCGTTAGTGCGCTTATCACTGGAGAACCACTTATCCGATTTACGTACTTTTTTTTTAAAAACATACATATGTTCTCTGGCCAGGTTATAGGCTATATTTTTATTACGATAGGTAGCATAACGAATGAGCAGTGACGTAAAATAGTGAGTGAAGTCGGAAAAAAGTTTGCCGCTAGCGCGTTCCTTTGCAATACACAGCCTAAACCATTAATTATGAAACAATATTATGTAGCAGAGATTATCTATAATCTACAATATATATAACATGCAATGTCTCTCTGTCTGTCTGTCTGTCCATTAGTGCGTTTATCACGCGAGAACCACATATGCGATTTACGTGTCTTTTTTTAAATTCATACATATATTCTTTGGCCAGGTTATATAATAATAATCTATATCTATAATATATATATAAAATGCAACGTTTCTCTGTCTGTCCGTTAGTGCGCTTATCCCTCGAGAACCACTTATCCGATTTACGTGATTTTTTAAATTCATACATGTGTTCTCTGACCAGGTTATAGATATGCATTTTATTACATCTATAATATATATATAAAATGCCACGTCTCTCTGTCTGTCTGTCTGTCTGTTAGTGCGCTTATCACTGGAGAACCACTCATCCGATTTTCGTACTTTTTTTTTTAAAACATACTTATGTTCTCCCGCCAGGTTATAGGCTATATTTAATTACTATAGGTAGCATAAGGAATGAGCAGTGACGATAATAGTGAATGAAGTCGGAAAAAAGTTTGCCGCCAGCGCGTTCTCTTGCAATACACAATCTAAACCATTAAATATGGAACAATATTATGTAGCAGAGGATATCTATAATCTATAATATATATAAAATGCAATGTCTCTCTGTCTGTCTGTCCATTAGTGCGTTTATCACGCGAGAACCACTTATCCGATTCACGTGTATTTTTTTTAAATTCATACATATACTCTTTGGCCAGGTTATATAATAATAATCTATATCTATAGTATATATAAAATGTAACGTCTCTCCGTCTGTCTGTTCGTCCGTTAGTGCGCTTATGACTGGAGAACCACTTATCCGATTTACGTGCTTTTTTTTTTAAATATACATATGTTCTCTGGCCAGGGTATAGACTATATTTTATTAAGTTAGGTAACATGAGGAATAAGCAGTGACGATAATAGTGAATCAAATCGGAAAAAAGTTTGCCGCTAGCGCGTTCTCTTGCAATACACTGCCTAAACCACTAAATATGGAACAATATCATGTAGCAAAGGATATCTATAATATATATAAAATGCAACGTCTCTCTGTCTGTTTGTCCGTTTGTGCGCTTATCACTGGAGAATCACTTATCCGATTTACGTGCTTTTTTTTTAAACATACGTATGTTCTCTGGCCAGGTTATAGGATATATTTTATTACGTTAGGTGACATAAGGATTATTCCTTATGCAGCGACGATAATAGTGAATCAAGTTGGAGAAAAGTTTGCCGCTAACGCGTTCTCTTGCAATACACTGCCCAAAGCATTAAATATGGAACAATATCATGTAGCAAAGAATATAATATATATAAAATGCAACGTCTCTCTGTCTGTCTGTCTGTCCGTTAGTGCGCTTATCACTGGAGAACCACTTATCCGATTTACGTGTTTTTATAAATTTATACATATGTTCTATATAATTCGATATAAGCCTAGATAATGGGAGATAAGGTGAGATAAGGAGAAATAATGGGAGATAAGTCGAGATAAGCCTCGATAATGGGTGATAAGGTGAGTTATGGGAGATAAGTATAAATAATGGGAGATAAGGAGAAATAATGGGAGATAAGCAGAGATAAGTCTAGATAGTGGGAGTTATGGTGAAATAATGGGAGATAAAGAGAAATAATGGGAGATAAGGAGAAATATTGCAAGATAAGTCGAGATAAGCCTAGATAATGGGAAATAAGGTGAGATAATAGGAGATAAGGAGAAATAATGGGAGATAAGGAGAAATAATGGGAGACGAACAGAGATAAGCCTACATAATGGAAATTATGTAGAGATAATGGGAGATAAGGAGAAATATTGGGAGATAAGGGAAATAATGGGAGATATTTTTATTACGTTGGGTAACATAAGGAATAAGCAGTGACGATAGTAGTGACTCAAGTCCACGCGAGCGGAGCCGCGGGCCCGGCTAGTATCTAATAAAGGTTTCTCTTATCTTGTTTCGATACTGCGCAAGCTCCAACTAATGATAACAGCTGAGTCATTTGTAATTTGTTAATTTTTTTCCTTTACTACTGCGCAAGCTCTAAAACGGTGGGCGCATACTTCAAATAAAGATAAAGACAGTAACCTCCCAAAATAAGCGTTGCAAAATCTCTCTATTAATTAACTACTCTATGGAAAAACTATAAAAGACATTGCCTCGCCTATTAGTCAAATAAACTAAACTAAATTATGTTGTTTTAGTGGAGAATAAGCAATTAATTCTGTCATAACTCCTGAAGTAATTGGATTTTATAAAAACTTTTTAAATATTATTATCATTATTCATCATTTTCGTGAAGTGAATACAAAGTAAATAAAAACAAGTAGGTCAGGTTAGTGTTTCCGATATAAATCTTTTTAACTTTAAATCTCTGGACTAAATTTATATTTACATAGTAAACTTTCAAAGAATTTAAGGAACGACTAAGTTTAGCAATTTTAAATGTGGATATGGAATTTGTTAACGAATCCAGCTTTAGGAATCTAAGTAAAATGAGTTTATGAAAAACTCATTAAAACAGAAACAACAAGCGACTAAAAATGTCGATCTCTTATTTTTGATGAGCATTTTAGTAAAAGATGTAGGTAGACCTAACTATAAAGGAAAAAAGATCATGTAGGTACACATATAACTGCCAAGAATAGAGAAGTGATTCCAACCTACTCTTTTCCTGAAAGCCCTAACGGGTTTCAAATAGTAATATAGTAATTACACATACAGTCTGTCAAGTAAGAACGTGAACCGCAATAACTCATTTTTGGTAAATGCGATTCAACAAAAAATCGGTAGAGGGAACCTTTGTCTTCGACGCATTTTAGTAAAAGTATCAGTCGATACTATAGAACACAGGAGTTGACAACAGAGACATCCGCATAATCAGAAACCTATATTAGAGACAAACTGCATCGGTAAAATTTGGAGTGACCAAGTCAGAAGATGTTGCCATCCGACAAAAAGTGAGACTAGGCTGCATACTTTCGCCGTTGTTGTGTAACATTTACTCCGACAAAATATTCAAAGCAACTTTATATGAACAACCATATGGAGTGAAGGTAAATGGAGATAGTTCATCAACACAGTCAGATATGCGGACGATACGACGTTTATCTTGAGTGACAGGATTAAAGACCTTTAACGCCTGTTAGATAGAATTGAGCAGGCAGAAGCGGATATGTGCCTTAACATCAATATATCTGAAACCAAATTCATGGACTTTAGCCGCCAACAATATGTAGATGTTGAGCTCCAACTCAACGGCCAAGCGATAGAGAGAGTTCACCATTTTAAATACCTTGGAAGCTACATTACTAACCAGTTAGACCCTGATAAAGAAATTAAGTGTAGAATAGAAGCAGCCAGAACAACATTCATTAAAATGAAGTCTCTCTTTTACATTAATAGCATTAATCTGAAATTGCGTCAGAGAATGTTAAAATGCTATGTCTGGTCGGTTTTGTTGTACGGCAGTGAGGTATGGACATTGAAGGTTGTGACAGTTAACCGTTTGAAGGCTTTCGAGATGTGGCTGGAATTCTTCGTGTTCCGTGGACAGCTTATGTCACCAATCAGGAAGTGCTGCTGAGGGCTAATACAGTCAGACAGTTATTGTCAACGGTAAAGTTTAGTATTTGGAACATGTTCTTCGTAGCAAACATTACGAATTATTGCAACTCATAATGAGGGGATAGACTGAGAGCAGGCCCGGCGTTGATAGGAAAGAGGTTTTTTGGCTGACAAACATACGAGATTGGACGGGAATCCATAGCGTCGAAAAGTTATTTCGAGTCGCAGGGAACAGGGATGAATATGCCAGAGTGATGGCCAACGTCCGGGGGACCTGATATGGCACATATAAGAAGAAGATCAGTCGATTCCGAACTTTCGTCGAAATCACGTAAAATTCAAAATGAGTCACTTATTTGCGCATCGATTCGAGACAGTCTTTCTTTGTTCCCATCCAAAGGGACCTAAAATGACACACTCCGCGGCAGCTAAATGTAATAAAATGTCGGTATCGCTTGTGAAAAAGTAGGTAAATCATTTTAATGAGACGAAAAATGTCAACGACTTGCCAAAACGTAGTTCGATAGGCAAAGTCACTCCGAAAGTCGATAAATGGATCGTGTCTTTATTATAACGGGACCCGAAACTGACGCTGCATGGAGGAGCGGCAAAATTAA
The DNA here is from genome assembly GCA_019049505.1 of Pachyrhynchus sulphureomaculatus. NCBI lineage: Eukaryota > Metazoa > Arthropoda > Insecta > Coleoptera > Curculionidae > Pachyrhynchus > Pachyrhynchus sulphureomaculatus. The sequence continues at coordinate 177,233,104 of CM032449.1, forward strand.
GAAAATCGGGTTTGAAAATGTCCCCTGAGACCATCTTTGTGCTCTTGATGTCAAATTCCGAAGAACGTTGAAGAAACCTTTGCTGGGCGAAAATCACTTCGCGAAGCAGCTCGCTTGGGTCCACGATAAGATAAAATAGTGTCCCTCACAATCGCCGAAGGCCCACCGTATTAAAAACGTTTGGTCCCTTGTAAAGAGAAAGCTTAGAGAAAAAACTCTGAGGACTTTAACTCAGTTGTCTCGCGATATTCCAATAAATTTGGAGATACATTGCAGAAAATCTCGTCGATTATTGATGCAGGAGGCGATTGGACAATTTACGGAGATAATTGCGCCATTGTTAGCACACCAAAGAATGCATTGATGGCAAGAAATGTTCTCGAAACGCATGTGTTCAAGAATACGAGCAGTCACGTTCTTAAATGACAGACTATATAAATATATAAATTCAGCCTTATTCAAACAAGAAAATGTAATATTCCAAGTGTGGATTTAGTTTAAGTTATATGAACTTAGAAGAGAGTAAAGTAATTATTAAAGTTTTGCCAGTTGGTGCAACGTGATGGCTCTGGCAAATACGAAAAATAATTACTTAAATAATAGGAGGCATTCGCAAATTTCAAGTTTTAGACCCTATAATATTTAATATAAAGGTATTAAGGAAGTTCCTAATGATTTTTTTCTATTAAGAGTAATTACAGTCAGTCAAGTTGTTATTGTTTAGATAACGTTAATTTATATCAAGAATTAGTTTCATCAGGATTGCAAGCTCCATTAGAAATTCAGAATATTCTATCAAATCTCAATGATGAAAGAGTAAAGATAATTAAGAAATTTCTATGCATCCATAAAATTCTAATATAGTAACTATCTCATCCCAAAAAATCCTTTCATTGATTCCCCACTGGCTGGGAGCATGAGCAGTGGCATTTTCATACATGTATTTAATTACATTGGAATATCGATGATCAGTACGACACTCAGCAAACGCTTCTAAATGTCTCTGCTGATTTATCAAATCAAAAGCCTTTTCGAAGTCCACAGATATGAGCACAAAAGGCTTATTATATTCTATACATTTTTCAATGAGGATTTTAACTGTAAACAGATTGTCGCTTGTTCGAAACCCCGAGCGGAAACCTTCCTGTTCTTTTACAAAGAAAAACTCGAATTTATTTGTTAGACGTTTGGTAAATATTTTCGTGAAAAATTTGTATACATGACCCGGGAGGCTAATGGATCGATAGTTTTTGTAAGGTGTTTGTGGGTATATTTTGGAAAAAGATTTTGGGAGACTATACCTTTACTTACAATTTGAACGCTGAAAAAATGCTCCAGATTTACAAGAAGGTATTAGTACCGACTGCCAAACGGTGCTTGTCGATAAAAATGAAGAGTGGATTATTCAAGGGGGTAACGGCCCCGAATATCGAAGTAAAACATGTAGCCAGTAAAAAGAAGATTCCGGTATCGTTACACTGGATTAACCATCCCAGTCGCCCGATGCGAACCCAATCGAGAACGTGTGGTCATACATCCAGCAGAAGCTTCGTAGTAAAAACGTGTATACAGTGAAGCAGCTGTCACGGCAAATTCGGACAATTTGGAAATCTTTGCCCCACGAATACGCAGAAAATGTCGTCGAAACTAAGTCCCCAGGATGCCAAGCGATCATCGACGCTGATGGGGACTGGACGAACTACTGAATCATTAGCAATACGCGACACATTCTTACTTAACTAGATATTAACGCCATCCTCAGCTATATGAAGAAACAGTGCTTTTTCTTTAGTAGAAACAACTCAGTATGTTTTTACATTGTTTACTATTCACAAAATCGCATACAATATAACCCAATTGACAGGTGAGTAAAAATAAAGTATTTACACTATAGTACAGTAAAAAAAGCATTTGAAATTGCACAGTCTAGATACAGCAATATTATGATTTTATTCCCTCTGGGGTATCACCAGGAGTATTGTCCAGAGTTTTGGACCTCAAAAAACTTGTACTCTTTTGTTTATAAGCAATTTAAGTTTTTAAAACGCGTTTTTTGAGCTTAAAATGTGAATAACTCCGGTTATATAAGTCGGATCGAGACAAAAAAAACCAAACTCTTCGTAATGGAGTTTCCAATAAACCGTCGTTGGTTTTAAGTCGCTCAAGTGCGACCTACAACCTACAAAATTGAAAAAACAGGCAAAAAACTGTTTATTTTTTCATTTTATTGTACAGGTCCTCTAAGTGAACCGATCGGCTTGAAACTTTTAGAAAATGTATCTTTTGTTATAGTAAAAAAACCCTAAAATTTTGGTACAAAAATATTGAACCTAGTGGGCACAATTGAATATGTTATTTAAAATTTGAATTGCCCGCCATTTTATGCCATTTGGTCAAAAATGGATCTTTTTTCAAAATTCAGATCTTAATTTCGATGCCATTAAAAAAAGTTTTTTTGAAGTCATTTTACCCTTTTTTTGACATTTCTTTAAAAAAAAAATGCGTTTTTTTTTTTTTTTTTTCGGTCATTTTGAAAAATAAATTAGAATTTTTTATCACATCTGGCAGAGAATCGCGAGACCTTTATTAAAAAAAAATCATTTTCATAAACATTTTTTTTTTCAAAAAAAAATATTTGTTGTTATTTGATTAATAAAAAAAACGGTTAAAACGACTCTAAAAAATTTTTTTTAATGGCATCGAAAACCTGGCGTCGAGACCTAAATTTTGAAAGAAAAAATGTCCATTTTGGACCAAATGGCTTAAAATGGCAGGCAAATCAAATTTTAAATAACAAATTCAATTGTGCCCACTTGGCTCAAAATTCTTGTACCAAAATTTCAGGATATTTTTGCTATAATAAAAGGCATCTTTTCTGAAAGTTTCAAGCCGATCGGTTCATTTAGTCGACCTGTACAATAACAAAGAAAAAAAAAACAGTTTTTTTTGCCTGTTTTTTACAATTTTGTAGGTTATGTACGCACTTGAGCGATTAAAACTAACGAGGATTTATCGACAATTTAATTACAAAGAGTTTGGCTTTGTCTCTATCCGGAGTTATTCACATTTTAAGCTCAAAAAAACGCGTTCTAAAAACTTAAATAACTTATAAACAAAAAAAGCACAAATATTTCATGGTCCAAAGCTCAGGACAATACTCCTGGTGATACCCTAGAGAAGATAAAATCATAATTTTGCTGTATCTAAATGCCTATCTCCTCATTATTTTGACCTTTTTTTACTGCACTACTTTCAAACATCAAAGAAACAAATATAAATACGAACTTCAACCTTATTAAAACAAGAAAATGCAACATTCCAAATGTTGATTTAGTCTAAGTTATGTAAACTTAATTATAAGAGGGTAAAGTAATTAGAAAAGTTATACCAATTAGTAGAACTTGCTAGCTTTGGCAAATAAGGAAAGTAATAGCTGAAATAATTTCAAATTAGAGGCATTACATAGTAATATCATCTTCAAAAATTATGGGACTAATTTTGTTTAAAGTACTCGGGCCATTGCTATCTATCAAAGTATTTGTTTTTGTTTTTAGATTTGTAGAAGAACAAATTTTGCATGAAATCTGTTTTTGTGAAAATTTACTTCGATGTCTGTGTGTCACACCCGATTTTCTCTGAAACTATTTCGCATAGAAAGTTGAAATTTGGCACTAATATAGAAATTGATGGCCCCATCAGTAATTTTGAAAGTTAAATTTTGACATAAAGGGTGTTTTGTGTGGTGAAATCGGAAGTGAAAAAAAAATTGCCAGGTATATATATATATATATATATATATATATATATATATATATATATATATATATATATATACATATATATATATATATATATATATATATATATATATATATATATATATATATATATATATATAATATAATATTTGCGCACACTTTTCTTTGTATTATTTTTAAATAATGGCTAAAAATAGCTGTTCCTCTCCTTATTTCGAAAAGTACTGACCAAAAGTTTTGTGCACAGGGTGTAGATTGAACGAAAATTATAAGGAGTGCATTACCTATAATACTTTATCTTAAATGTAAAAAAACCAAAAATTTCACGGTCATTAAAAATCGACAACAAACTTTGTTAAAAAGTTATTTGGGATGTATTTTGTGAAGTCATTGATCATTTGCGCAGGTTCGACTTGCACTTGGCCGTTTATCTAAAATGAGTAAACTTATTGGGTCAAGAATTGACATCAAATGTCAGATGTCAAGATGCTTTTTAAAGTTCCGTATCAAAATTAAAAAACAAAATATGGAACCACTTCAGTATCTATCTGTCTGTCGGTCTCAGTCGATTATCTCCGAAACTATTTGACACTGAAGGAATTGATGGCCTAACACATAGCCTTCTAAGGATGGATTGAAGTTCGCGGCTTCACCAAAAAATAACTATAATATTTTTATTATAGTACCCTCAATAAGTGCATACTTTTTTTGGTTGTCACAGTGTAAAATTTTGTCGCTTTAGAATTTGTGAGTTTAAGTTTAGAACGAGTTTAGTGAGATTAAGTGAAACGTTTTTTAGAAAAATGGAAAAAATTGAACAACGTGCGGTCATCAAGTGCCTGTTTAAAAAAAGATTAACACCAAAGGAAATCCACGATATATGAAAACAACACTAGGGGAATCTGCTACGTCATATACCACTGTAAAAACATGGGTTGCAGAATTTAAACGTGGATGAGAGAGCATCGAAGATGACTCTTGCTCCAACCGGCCCACGACGTCTACGACTGAAGAAAACATCGGCAAAGTGTGTGATCTCATACTGAAAGACCGAAGATTAATTATCAGGGAGATTGCAGACGCTATAGGCATCTCGTATGAACGAACAGAAAACATCATTGCCAACGAAATCGGATTTTCTAAGGTTTCCGCTAGGTGGGTCCCCAGAATGTTTTCAGTTGAACAAAAACGAATTCAACTCACGATTCCTCGCTACTGTTTGGAGATGTTTGAGGCTAATCCACAAGATTTTCTTAACAGGTTTGTAACAAAGAAACCTGAGTTCACCACTATACTCCAGAGTCAAAACAACAATCCAAGCAGTGGGAAAAATCTGGTGAATCGACCCCAAAGAAAGCGGAAGCAATTCTGTCGACTGGAAAACTGATGGCGTCAGTTTTTTTGTGATGCTAAAGGTATTATTACGGTGGACTACCTTCCGAAAGGCGAAACAATAAACTCGACTTACTATTGCACTCTTTTGCGTCGTTTACGTCAAAAAATTAAAGAGAAACGCCCAAGATTACTGAGAAAGAAAGTTTTGTTCCATCAGGGCAACGCTCGCGTTCACACGTCTGTTAAGTCTATGGCTCAAATTCGTGATTGTGGTTTCGAATTTTTTTTTTTTTTTTTTTGGGTCTAGCACACGTGCTACAGGGAAGTCCCTAAAGCGCTACAGGAGCCACACGTGTGCGGAGAAGGCGATTCACGTTGTTCTTGAATCGCTGTAGATTGTACTCGGTGGGAAACACAGTCCTGGGCAAATTATTCCAAAGGGATGATGTTCTCCATATAAAAGACTACTTGAAAAGTGTTGTACGGGGAGTAACAAGCTGAACCTCATACGGATGTGAAGAATTAGCGCGACGTGTACTTCTAACATGCACCGCTCTGGGAGGAATTAAGCGGGCCACATCCTTCGAACACTTTCCATGAAAGTACTTGTAGAATAGGCTCAAGTCGCCAACCGTTCTTCGATGTTCCAGCGAATCAAGGCCGACGGTCAGATCCGGGTCTCCAATCAGACGAACAGCTCTTCTCTGGATAGAATCCAACAAATGCAGTGTATGTTTGGGAGCGGAGCTCCAAACATGGGAGCAGTATTCCATAGTTGGTCGAATTTGAGCTTTGTAAAGTGTAATAGTTGTTGTGGAGTGTAAAGCTTTCTGGTTCGAAATAATATTCCCAACTTTTGAGAAACTCTCCTTGCTATGCCTGCAACATGTTCATGCCAGGACATATTTGCTCCCAAATTAACGCCCAACAAATTGAGTGACGATGTTAGAGGAATGGAGTGCCCCGACATAACTATGTCGGGTTCAGCAACGTTAACTTTTTTAGAAAAAACTGCCGCCTGGGTTTTTGTAGCGTTAAATTCCACTTGGTTACTGTCATCCCAAGATAGAATTTCTTCCAGATCTTTGTTAAGTTGAACGACTTCCTGCTGTCTGCGGATATTCGTCTGAGTAGCCGATGTCCGAGCGTTCAAAGTGAATGAAGAGATAAGTGTACTGTCATCTGCAAAGCTGTAGATTGGATTTTCGGTCTTTTCCAGCAGATCGTTAATGTAAATGAGAAAAAGAGTAGGAGACAGTATGGAGCCTTGAGGTACACCGGCGTTGATAGTGAAGGTGTTAGAAAGAAATCCGTCGACTGCCACTCGTAAAGAACGCTCTCTGAGGAAATATGAGAGCCACAAACAGAACTTTTCCGACATACCATAAGAACGTAGCTTAGCCAACAGCCCATCGTGCCAAACACGGTCGAATGCCTTGGATATGTCCAGAGCAACCGCTCGAGATTCTCCAAAGTGTTCAATTGCATTGTTCCAAACATGTGTTACATAAGTCAGAAGATCTCCTGTTGATCTATTTTTACGAAAGCCATATTGGTGATCGCTAATAATGTTGAATCCTTCAAGATATTTTAGAAGATGCTGATTGATAGCCTTTTCCATGACTTTCGATATTATTGAAAGCAGTGCGATTGGTCGGTAGTTATTTGGCAAGGTCTTCTTGCCTTTTTTAGGTATCGGCTGAACTGTAGCGCATTTCCAGCAGGAAGGAAATATTCCCTTTCTGTAGGATAGGTTGAAAAGTCTACAGAAAACTGGTGTTAGTTCCCTCGCACAGATTTTAAGAACTATGGCAGGTATTCCGTCAGCGCCAGAAGCCTTTTTGGTGTCTAGCTTCATCAGAATACGCTTTATAATACGCTGTCTGAAGACAACATCGGGCATCCTTGACTGCACTATGGGAATAGTAGGTGGTGTTTTTCCTTGGAAATCGACAGTAGAATGTGAAGCAAAGAGTTCAGCCAACAAGTTCGCTTTCTCAATAGGTGTCGTTTGCAATAGAATTATCTGGCCGTGTGAGTGGTGGTATGGTGGATTTGGTGAAATTTTGACTAACTGCCTTAGCGACCGACCAAAAGGACCTTGAATTGCCGGGACAGGCGAGAAGTTTGTTTCTAATCCGTTGATTGTGTACCTCCTTGGTTTCGTCGATAAGTTCTTTGCATCTGTTCCTCGCACGAACAAATGTGTTACGATTTATGGTGTTAGGATTTTCGCGCCATTGTCAGTATGCAAGATGTTTAGAAGCAACAGCTTCTTTGCATTTTCGGTCAAACCAAGGCTTGCCGTTGGAAGGGCATTTCTTCGAAAAAGGAATGTAAGCCTCCATACCGACCAAAATAACTTCGGAAACCTCCCTGGCGCAGTCAGATGGGTCGTCGGATCGAAAACAAACGTCCAACCAAGGGAAAGTTCGAAAATATTCCATGAGATCGTCCCATTTAACAGACTTGTAGTGCCAAATCTTGCGCGGTTTAGGCGCCTTTCTGTCATTGATTGGTAGAATACTCGATGTCGAAAGTAGTTTATGGTCGGAAGAACCTAACGGCGGATTTACGCTGACTGTGTAAATCTCCGGATTGGTGGTTAAAAAGAGATCAAGAAGACTGGCAAACTCTCCGTCTCGATCAGGGATCCGTGTTGGTTCGTCAATAAGCTGAGTTAAGCCACAACTGATTGAAAATGATTCGGCTTCACGACCTTGTTCATCGGTAGTATTTGAATATTTAAGCCAGTTGATGTTGTGGACATTAAAGTCGCCCAGGATGGCAATTTCGGCATTTGGATAGTTAATTTGTAAATGATCGATGGTGTCTGCAAGGGAAGCGAAAAGTGTTCGAAAGTTAGTATCACTTGGTGGTCGATAGAGGATACAGATGAACCTTGTGGTTGGTTGAGTCGTTATTTTTAACCACATAACATCAAAGTTTGGGGGCTCCAGAGTCTCTTCTCGTTGGCAAGAGAGGTCGCTTCTGACATAAAGACAGATTTCAAAGTTACGCCTAAATCGGGAATAGAAGTCGTACCCAGGATAAAGATAGTTTACTGTGCTGGTCCATGAACTGACCTTAGTTTCATAGAGAGCGAGTACATGAGGTTTATTTGATTGCAGGTATTGGTGCACTGAATTTATGTTCGTGTTTAAACCTCGTATATTGCAAAAATCTATTTTGAAATTCTGATCTCTGCATGTCGACGCCCCTGAACCAGCCCCCACCGGAGATCCGAACGGGGGGCTATTTTACCACCGGAATTTTTTGTATCCAGGTGCCTCATCATACTATCTGGTCCCACAGTCCGGGACATCGGCACAGCCACGAAACGTTAGGAAACTTCACGCAGCCTAAGCCGATGCGATGGTATCACACCGGGCGATGCTGGTGGGATCTGGGCATCTACCATCTAGGTTGTTCTTTAAGTCGCCTCCTACGACAGGCAGAACATACCGGGGGAGATATTCTATCCCGCTCCCCCACGAATTGCTGCCCCACCCGGCTTATTCTCCTGATTTGGCACCTTCTGACTTTCATCTGTTTCCAAACCTAAAAAGCACCTCGGTGGCCAGAAGTTTTAATCAAATCGAAGGTGCAAGTCGAAGCTGCAGTTAGCCAGTATTTTGAAAACCTTGAGGAATTTTTTTTTCAAACAGGTGTGCTTTGGAAAGCAGGTGAAAGAAGTGCATAGAGCTAGGTGGAGATTACGAGAGAAGATTATATTTTTGTACTTATTTTATTTTGTTTTCTTGACTAGGCCGCGAACTTTTCAATCCATCCTAGTATATTATATAATACTGGCGCAAACTTTTCTTTATATTATTTTTAAAAAATTCCTAAAAATCCCTGCCCTCCACCCTATCTCTAAAACTACTAATTAAAATATTTCGAAGAAATTCTGGAATATTCTCCATAAATGAATGAAAATTAGCACGGGCGCATTACTTTTGATCATTTATCTGATATATAAGAACAAAGATCGGAAACAAACTTTGTTTGCTACATGTTTCGTATTTATATACAAGTCTCTATTATCTATAATATATATAAAATGCAACGTCTCTCTGTCTGTCTGTCTATCTGTCTGTCTGTCTGTCTGTCCGTTAGTGACCTTATCACTGTAGAACCACTTATCCGATATACGTACTTTTTTTTTTAAAACATACATATGTTCTCTGGCCAGGTTATAGGCTATATTTTATTACGATAGGTAGCATAAGGAATGAGCAGTGACGTAAAATAGTGAGTAAAGTCGGAAAAAAAGTTTGCCGCTAGCGCGTTCCTTTGCAATACACAGCCTAAACCGTTAATTATGGAACAATATTATGTAGCAGAGAATATCTATAATCTATAATCTACAATATATATAAAATGCAATGTCTCTCTGTCTGTCTGTCTGTCCATTAGTGCGTTTATCACGAGAGGGCCACTTATCCGATTTACGTGTCTTTTTTTAAATTCATACATATATTCTTTGGCAAGGTTATATAATATAATAATAATAATAATCTATATAAAATGCAACGTATCTCTGTCTGTCTGTACTGTCTGTCTGTATGTCCGTTAGTGCGCTTATCACTGGAGAACCACTCATCCGATTTTCGTACTTTTTTTTTTAAAACATACATATGTACTCCGGCCAGGTTATAGGCTATATTTTATTACGATAGGTAGCATAAGGAATGAGCAGTGACGATAATAGTGAATGAAGTCGGAAAAAAGTTTGCCACTAGCGCGTTCTCTTGCAATACACAATCTAAAGCATTAAATATGGAACAATATTATGTAGCAGAGAATATCTATAATCTATAATATATATAAAATGCAATGTCTCTCTGTTTGTCTGTCTGTCCATTAGTGCGTTTATCATGCGAGAACCACTTATCCGATTTACGTGTCTTTTTTTAAATTCATATATGTATTCTTTGGCCAGGTTATATGCAAATGCAACGTCTCTCCTTCTGTCTGTCTGTCTGTTCGTCCGTTAGTGCGCTTATGACTGGAGAACCACTTATCCGATTTACGTGCTTTTTTTTTTAAATATACATATGTTCTCTGGCCAGGTTATAGGATATATTTTATTACGTTAGGTGACATAAGGAATAAGCAGTGACGATAATAGTGAATCAAGTCGGAGAAAAGTTTGCCGCTAACGCGTTCTCTTGCAATACACTGCCTAAAGCATTAAATATGGAACAATATCATGTAGCAAGGAATATAATATATATAAAATGCAACGTCTCTCTGTCTGTCTGTCCGTTAGTGCGCTTATCACTCGAGAACCACTTATCCGATTTACGTGTTTTTTATAAATTTATACATATGTTTCTATATAATTCGATATAAGCCTAGATAATGGGAGATAAGGTGAGATAATGGGAGATAAGGAGAAATAATGGGAGATAAGTCGAGATAAGCCTCGATAATGAGAGGTAAGGTGAGTTATGAGAGATAAGTATAAATAATAGGAGATAAGGAGAAATAATGGGAGATAAGCAGAAATAAATCTAGATAATGGGAGTTATGGTGAGATAATGGGAGATAAGGAGAAATAATGGGAGATAAGGAGAAATATTGCGCGATAAGTCGAGTTAAGCCTAGATAATGGGAAATGAGGTGAGATAATGGGAGATAAGGAGAAATAATGGGAGATAAGGAGAAATAATGGGAGATGAACAGAGATAAGCCTAGATAATGAAAATTATGTAGAGATAATGGGAGATAAGGAGAAATATTGGGAGATAAGGGGAAATAATGGGAGATATTTTATTACGTTGGGTAACATAAGGAATAAGCAGTGAGGATAGTAGTGACTCAAGTCCACGCGAGCGGAGCCGCGGGCTCGGCTAGTGTTTAATAAAAAATGTATAGATAAAATTCTAAACACACATGTACAGGAAGGATCTAAAATAATTATTGTAGGAGACTTTTAACATAAATTCTTTGAACTGTGTTAACAATAGCCCAGTAAACCCAATACAGTAGCAAAAATGAACTCCAACTTGGTGACGATATTTTGACAGCGCATGCATCGGCGATTCCCTGTTTCTAAATGGACGCTCAATGTTTACATCTGATTTTGGAATGTGTCTTTTGAAGTGTATTATCGATCGTTTCTTGATATGACTGCAGTTTATATGAATTTAAATACAGAAGAAAGAAAGAGTTTGTATAAAATGAGATTTAAAAACGTTTGTAAGTGAAGAGAATCAAAAAGGTTGACAAACAGTTTATATAATCATAGGGAAAGGAGGTTATTGTGATGCCGTTGACAATTGTAAAAATAATTCAAAAAGTACGCCGGGAGTGAGTTTCTTCTTCATCCCCAAAGATGTTGAAAGGTCGTTAAAGCTTGAAATGTAATTTCAAACTTAATTTTGGCTGGTTCTCACAAGTTTTTTGAGTCAATCATCGCTCCTGATGAAGCTAACATGGTTAGCAAAACGCGCGTCTAGTGCAAAAATAAAGCGTTTGGTGTAGTGGTGATATATACTGAGTAATTTTTTGAGGTTATTTAAAAATCCTGACGTGAACGCTCAATTCTGACCTCAGATTCGGTTTCAGCGCCCAAAAACACATATAGGTATAGCGGTCTGTTCGGTAGTGTAAAACTTTCTTTTTTTGTGTGTCTGTGTATTTTTTTTATAATTAATCATCCATATTCTGGTTTTTAGAAAGATTTATTTTTGAATAAACTAGGAGTATTCAGTTACTTTTTATTTAAAACTATATTTGTGTAAATTGTAAATAAAACATTTTTTTTTTTCTAAAATGTGTACTCTCCATAGGCTTCTAGATTAGAGAGGCTATTTAAATCGTACTAATAAAATCACATTTCGAAACACATTTATCAGAGTGGTATTTTTTTTTTTTTCAAATTCATGGAGTTTAGCTTCAATATAATTCTACGTGCGAGAAAAGAATACTTCCTGTTTCAAAGGCTAATAACATAGGTAAACATCCTTATAAGAGTCGAATTTTATTGTAGTTACAATGAGGCCCAATCAGGCCAAGATACATTCAATTTGTATTCCGACATAAAATTCCTTGCTGAATTCAAATATGTATTTAAAAATTTAGGTTCCAGTTTCAGTTTTCACTTTAGAGAGCCCCAATAGAGTATTAAGCTCAAATCTGATATGTCTATTTAATTCCCTGGAGAAAATGCTAAAACTTTTGTCTACAACATTTTTTTGAAAATCATTTCCTGTCAAGTTTTTCACGTGTATTCGTCTGTTTTCTAACAAAACGCTCTATTCTTTTTGTTGTTTTTACTACTTTTTTACATCTATATATTATCTGTGATTTAGAATGATAAAACTTTGCACAGTAACATTATGTGTATTTAAAATCTCCCAGCTGGTCCTCTTTTTAACATGATAGACTGCCACTTGACCTATTGAAAACTGAGACCTGATTTTCCTATACGGTTACCACTTAGTTTCGCTACTGTATTAGGTTTACTGTGATAATAGTCTATCCACCTATTTAAATAGCATTGAGCTTCTGCAAATGATAAAAGATACTAGTTCTACTAAAGATCGAACCTTGATAGACAATTTGTTTTGCAATTTTCCTAACGCTATAGAAGTTCACGTTATAGAAAGTTTTTTAAGCCATCACAAATAAGCATATCACCGAATCCCAGATATTGATTTTTGAAAACTCATTTGGGGCATGTTTTGTGAAGTCATTGATGATTTTGTATCCGTGTAACAAAAATTGTTATTTTAAAAGCAATCACGAAACGGAACACTAATTGCGCAAGTTCGACTTGGCCAGTTTTTTTTTTTAATAACTCTTCTTTAGAATCCATAATTAAATATAAAGAAACGTGTATTTGATCTATATGATCCTGAAACAATGCAACAATCAAGAGAGTACCGCGCAAGAGGTAAATTAAAATCGCGTGAAAGTGGATCAAAAATCAAGATAACTGTTTTCTTTAATTATCACGATATACTCAAAGAGTTCATTCCAACTTTCTAGACGGCAATAAGGAGTATTGTTTAAGCGTTAAGCCTAGTCTACGCGAGCCAATTCACCATGCATTATTGGCTAAGTTACGCTCCCATGGTATGTCGAAAAGTTCTGTTTATGACTCTCGTGTTTCCTCAAAGAGCGTTCTTTACGAGTGACAGTTGACGGATTTCTTTCTAACACCTTCACTATCAACGTCCATATGCTCCAAGACTCTATCTACTATCAATGAAATATTTACTTCTTTGTTGTATTCGGATGCATTCTAGGACTAACGCTATAACCTCTTAAATAGCTACTCTTAGGCTTGGTGACTTCCTTCACTTTCAGAATAATCCTCCTGCACTTGAATGCACCGGTTCTACCGTTTTCTGTAATGGTCGAACATTTTTTGTAGGGTTAATGCTGTCACTGACTGTATCGTTTCGAATCGGCAACCCTATACCTCATCTTTATTTGCAGGAACAGCCTGAAGTCTCGGGGTGCAAAATCAGGCGAATAAAGGGACTGGAGGAAAACAGTCACAGAATTCTTCGCCAAAAATTATTTCGTAGAAAAGAAACTGTGGGCCCCTGCATTGTCGTGATGCAAAAGGAAATTTTTCTTGTTCCAAAGCTATGACCGTTCTCTAACCAATGGAAAGCTCTAGGTGTACCTACCGCTACCTATTGGCATGAGTCACTACTACTTGGCGTTCTTGCTATATAACGTTAGTTCGGGAACTTCTAGATCACACCATGTACAACGAAGGAAAAAAAGTTAATTCTGAAGCTACAAGTTTTAAAATCCTTTTTACTGTTCCGTTCCGAACACTTCGGTGTCTGTCTGTCATACTCGATTTTGTCAGAAACTATTTGACATAGAAAGTTGAAATTTGGCACTAATATAGGAATTGATGGCCCCATCAGAGCCGTGTAACTTTGAAATTTAAATTTTGATTTAAACGGTTGGTTTTGGGGAGTGAAATCGCAAGTGAAAAATAAAATTACCTAGTCATTGAGTGGGGTATCAAATAAAAGCCTGTGAAAACATGAGTTCAAGAATATATATAATGTAATACTTGCGCACACTTTTCTTTGTATCATTTTTCAAAAATTGCCAAAAATCGCAGTACAACTCTTATCTCGAAAAATACTAATTAAAAAATTTTGAAAAATTCTCCACAGGTTGTAAATTGAACGAAAATTATCACGATTGCATTATCTTTAATAATTTATTTGATATATATAAAAAAATGAAAGTTTCAAGGTCATCAGTTTTCAACAAAGATCAGAAACAAACTTTGTTGAAAACTCTGTATTTTATGAAGTCATTGATCATTTTATACCTCCGTATTTTTTTATTTTTTAATTAATTAAATAATTTTTATTTTAAAAGCAAATAACGCACTATGGCCAGGAATTTGATTTTTCGTTCAAAATTGTCTAGAGCCCTTAGTTATTGACGAAATCAGACAATTTTTTTAAAAATACTCTTAAGCGATTTCCGGACAAACGTAAGGAAGGCGATTTGCAAAATATAACCTCAAAATTTTGAAAATTGCAAAAAGCAGCACGGAACCGGAAGGTGAAATTTCGAAGTTCGCGTGATTTCAAGTTTACTCAAAACTGTGCACGTGCATCCTTCTAAGATGTAAAAATGGGTGTTGGAGGAGAAGAAAATTACGATATTCACCTGAATTAGATTTTCGCATTCAAAATTGGTTCCTCGGGGTTTCTGGGGTCGCTGAATCTATTTCTGGGGTAATTTCAATCATATGCACTTTTTTGAGGGGTGAAAATGGGGGTTGGGAAATAGATTTAGCGATCCCAGAAACCCCCGAGGAACAAGTTTTGAATGTGGAACTTTAATTCAGGTGAATATCGTAATTTGTCCCCCTCCAACCCTCATTTGCACCATTCAAAAGGGTGCATATGATCAAAACGATCCTAAAAATAAATTCAGTGACCCCAGACATCCCTGAGGAATCAGTTTTGAACACAAAACTCTAATTCAGGTGACTATCGTAATTTCTTCCCTTCCAACCCCCATTTTCACCCCTTGAAAAGGTGCACATGATCAAAATGGCCCCGAAAATAGATTTAGCGACCCCAGAAATACTTGAAATCACGTGGAAATTTTACATCCCGGTTGCGTGCTGCATTTTGCAATTTTAAAAAAGGTTATATTTTGCAAATCGGCTTCCTTACATTTGTCCGGAATTCGCTTACCAGTATTTTTTAAAAAAAATTGTCTGATTTCGTGAATAATTGAGGACTCTAGACAATTTTGAACGAAAAACCAGATTCCTGGCCCACTGTGCAATGTACGGAACACTAATTGCGCAAATCCGACTTGCACTTGGCCGGTTATTGTTCGTTATTGTAGCCTTGATATAGACTTTACATGAAATCTTATTTATTCATAATAACAATATAAGAAATTTGTGGGAAATGATAGTATTCATATTATATTTTAATAGGCATATTTTCAATAAAACTTACCCCAGCCAGGACTAGGCGGCGTATCGAAATAACCCCACATAGGTATCCCAACTGCCGAAGCGCCAACAACAAAACAAATGAATCCCAACACAGCGACACATGTCGAATACAACGGCTTAACCTCATCAGCTGCCATGTTATCACAAAAATATCATCATAGAATCACAAATAGTTATCACAAAGACATTGTCATATCACAAAGGTACACAAAAAATAACATCATATAATCGCAACGCATAAACATGAAAATCTTGAAGCGATGACGTTTTAAAAATTAAAAACGTAAAACATTGTTTTTTTTTTGCGAGATTAGTATGAGAATTCACAATGTCAACAATAACAACAAACAACAACACTAATAAGCAACAAGTTCAGCAGTATTTTCAATAACAAAACAACGAGCGAAAACAACACTTCAAAGAACAACGCGCATGGTTATTGTGAGCCGCACAAAAATAGTTTTCCGTGTCATATGAAAAATAATTTTTCCCGATCAATATCAACTGTTTACATTATTTTGTTCCTTATGGGAAAAACCTTTGAACACGCAAAGAACAGATGGGTAAGGTTTTATAATTTGATGTTTTCCACACTGGGAGCTTGACCTTAGTTTGAGTTGTTAGTACAGTGCCTTAGGCTGAAAAAATAAATATTTTTAAAAATCACGCTTTTATAGACCTTTAGATTAAAACAATCTGAAATAGATCTTTCAAGTTTACCAAATTGATTTTTTAACACTAGATACCTGGAGCTATCCAAAAGTTCCCGGACTAAAGTTATAAAATCTGAAGTAGTTACTTTAAGATCTTGTGACTCCTATCATCTTCTAAGTAATAGGTGTTTCGGTTAATAATGTCAATTTTGCTAAGAGATGCGTTACATTAGTATCGCCATCTCTTAGCAACACTAGTCTATACCAACAAGGGTATTAACACTTTTTGGTATAGACTAGTGACATCAATGGCGTTTTGGAAGGTAAACATATGCCATCAAAAGCCAGTTCGTTATTAATTGTCATTGCCCGAAAAACATAGTTCTTCATAGCTTTGAATATGTCGTGGTTCGTACCAGAAAAAGACGTTTTTCGGGGTAGTTTAATAACCTTCCTTCATTTGCAGAAAACGGCTGCTGAAAGTTATCGATTGTTGGTTGAAGCTTATGGTGAACATGCTCCAACCCAAAAAACTTGCGTAGATCCAGGCCAGCCTTCAACATCACAACCAGAGCGCAATATGCAGGGAACGAAAGCTTTGCTGTGTATTTGGTGGGATAGTAGAGGAGCTGTGTATTACGAACTGCTGAAACGTGACGAAACAATTCCTGGCGATCGATACCGACAACAGTTGATAAAGTTGAACCGAAGATTGAAGTAAAAATGACCAGAATACGCCCGAAGACACGATAAAATCATTTTTCAACATGACAATGCTCGGCCCTATGTTGCAAAATGTGTTACAAACTATTTGGAAAACATCAAATGGTACGTTCTACACCACCCGCCGTATTCACCGGACTTAGCCCCTTCAGACTACCACTTATTTCGATCGATGCAGCACGGACTTTCAGAACAACACTTACATTCGAAGAAGTGAAAATTTGGCTTGATGAATGGTTGGCCTCAAAAGATGAAAAGTTCTTTTAGTGCGGAATCCATTCTTTGACAGAAAGATGGGAAAAAGTCATAGCTAACGATGGCCAATACTTTGATTATTAAGGTAATTCATTTTGTGATGGAAATAAACGCTTAAATGTTGCGAAAAAATCGACATTATTAACCGAAACACCTACTAGTCCTACTGTACTTGAATGCATTAGACTCACTGTTTGAACCACTAGTTGAACATTTACAGTCGCTCAAGTAAGAACGTAACCACTCGTACTCTTGAAAAAATGTGTTTTTAGAAAATTTTTCGCCATCGATGTATTCTTTGGTGTGCTAACAACGACGCAATTACCTTTATAAGTTGTCCAATCGCCTCCTACATCAATAATCGCCTGGCATCTGCGAGGCATGTCGACGAAATCTTCTACGTACTACGGCAATGATCTCCAAATTTTTAGAATCTCGCAAGACAACTGAATTAAAGTCCTCAGCGTCTTTCCTCTGAGCTTCCTTTTTACAAGAGACCAAACGTTTTCAATAGGGTTGGCGTTTGGCGATTGTGAGGTCCACTTTATTATCTTATCGTAGACCAAAGTGAGCCGCTTCGCCACGCGATTTTCGCCCAGCAAAGGTTTCTTCAACGTGCTTCGAAATTTGACATCATTTAACATATTTAGCGACTGCAGAATGTGTCATTTTAGGCCCCTTTGGATGGGAACAAAGAAACACTACCTCGAACCGACGCGCAAACAAGTGACTCATTTTGAATTTTACGTGATTTCGACGAAAGTTTGGAATCGACTGATACCTTTACTAAAATACGTCGTATACAAAGGTTTCCTCTGCCGATTTTTTGTTAAATCACTAGAATCGCATCTACCAAAAACGAATTATCGCGGACACGTTCTTACTTGACAGACTGTATTAGAAGGTCGATGTTGTCACTGCCTCCAGCACTGCCTGCGAGTCGCGTTGTATCTGCTCTACCGTCTCGAATTAGCGACCCTATAACTTCATTTTCATATAGCGATCCAGGACGAAGTCACAGGGTACTAAATCAGGCGAATAAGGGGTATGAGGGATGACAGTTATGGAATTTAGTACCAAAAAGTGATGCGTAAAAAATGAATCTTGCAATGTCGAGATGCAGGAGAAAGCTCTTTTCGCTCCAAAGCTTTGGCTGTTTTTTACAATAGAAAGTTAGACAAACATACTCAGAATGTCCAATGGTGGTCAATATGAATAATTTGTTGAAGTTTGACGATAATTTCAGGCCTGGTTGCGGTCGCAGATCGTCTAGAATGCTCGTCGTCTTCCACCGATGTTCGATCAGTTTAAAATTGCAAAAACTTCTCGAAAATTTGGTTATGATTTAGGGTTTCGTCCCTATTATTTCTATGTTTTAGTATCACTTCTCCCGAGTTGAAAACAAAATTTCAATCATACGCGCCGTCCTTTTTTCGTATGCTTTGAAAAAATCGGAAAGAGATACAATTAGGCCTTGATTCAAAGTTGAGACTTGTTGCTATGGGTATACTTAGCGCCACTAATCGCCGGGAATCGATACTATTTCGCGTATTGGTATATGAGTGTAGTCCGGAAACTTTTGGATCGTACTACCTATGTGTTTCATTACTATATTTGGCATCTTTAAAGGAAGATTATAATTTAGTTAGGAGAGAGTGGGGTAAGATAGGCTAGCAAGTTAGGTACCTAAGGTTTAATAATTAATAAAACGTTTATCTCTTAAGCAAAGAAAATTGATTTTTACTAAATTAATCTTTATTTATAGGTTAATATGTCTAGAAATATTGTTTCCATCTCTTTTTCATGAGAGGTGAGGTAAGCTAAGATAAAAATGTATTTAATATGGGCATCTTTAAATGTAAAACGAAATAAGTTGTTCTCAAACTGTAGACATTATCTCTTTCACAATCTTTTTTATCGACTTTCTTGTTACGACCAGCAGCATAATAGGCTTTTTACAAGAGCCCTTAATAAATGGTAACTATAACAATGTGTTTGCGCAAGAAATAATATACAGTAACTAGATTTCTAACAAGGACGTTCGACCGGATCAAATGTTCATCTGAAACAATTTGGAAAATATTCCATCTGGCCCTTCTCTCTACTAATTTCAAGATGATGCTAACATAAAAAACAAAATACATGTTGAGTAATCAAAAAATTGGTTTTGCAAGTAGGAAACATCCATTGTTTTATTTAGTGTTTCATTTTCGAAGAAGGAAGATATCACCTGCAGCTTTAGGCCAAACGTCGGAAAATAGTTTCAGTTTGACTCAGTACAGATTAAAGAACTATGATATTTCACTATATCAGAACCATGAAAGCTTCCGTGATGTATTAAATTGGATAAAATTTTTTTTGAAAGTAGGTTCAAGCATATTAACAGCAGCGTCGACGGTGTTAGTAAGATGTGTGTAAGAAAGGTTGGTATTTATTGAAAGTTCCAAGAAGACACTTTTTTTATTGTTGTTAAGCTACTTATACATTACTTTATAAAAATTATTTCATTTAGATACAAAATTTCTAAATTATTACTTCAAAAAAATGACTAATTTAACTTTGATTGACTGGTTGACTCACTGATTATCACAGTTTTAAGGTATTTCCAGTAGTTATAAAACAATTATGTGTTATCTCAATAAATTTTAGTGCATTAATAAAAAGAGAGGGAACAATAACAAGGAAAATTTTATTTAACGAAACAAATGATGCTTAAACATGTGAATTAAAAATCAAGAGAAATTATCACAATAATATTGAAACTCTAAAAATTTAACCACCTCCACCTCTCTAATACTCTGCCCCTGAAATGTTATTGTT
Organism: Pachyrhynchus sulphureomaculatus; assembly: GCA_019049505.1. Lineage (NCBI taxonomy): Eukaryota > Metazoa > Arthropoda > Insecta > Coleoptera > Curculionidae > Pachyrhynchus > Pachyrhynchus sulphureomaculatus. The sequence continues at coordinate 177,253,122 of CM032449.1, forward strand.
GAAAAACATGAACTTAAATTTTTAGTCTTGCGTACGGAACACTTATAAGATCACTTCGGTGTCTATCTGTCCGTCTGTCTGTCCGCCTGTCACACCCAATTGTCTACAAAATATTTGACATAGAAAGTTGGCACTAATACAGAAATTGATGGCCTTATCAGAGCCGTGTAGTTTTGGAAGTTAAATTTTGACTTAAGAGTTTAGTTTGGGGGGTGACATCGGAAGTGGGATGTCAAATGAAAGCTTGGAAAACTTCAAAAATATATATAATGTAACACTTGCGCACAATTTTCTTTGTATTATTTTCAAAAAATTGCGAAAAGTCGCTATTCCTCCCCCTTATCCCGAAATCAAAAAATTTTGAAAAAATTCTAGAATATTCTCCACAGATTATGGATTGAAGGAAAATGATCACGAATGCATTACATTTAATAATTGATCTGGTATTTTAAAAAAAATCAAGGTCATCAGTTTGTAATATAGATAGGAAAAAACTTTCAGGTGTGCTTTGTGAAGTCATCGACCATTTTATACCTCCGCAACAAAAAATTTTATTTCAAAAGCAATCAACGTATAGAACACTAATTGCGCAAGTCCTACTTGCACTTGGCCGGCTATTCAAGTATCATATGTGTACTCAATTTGAAATCGACATATCCTTTTAATTCGAAATTTACCGTACCAACAGAAAGACGACAAACAGATGAACAGACAGACAGACTACAAACCGAATAGACAGACCGACAGAGTGACAAAAATTAGGAACCACATTTTTTCGTAATCTAAGGGTCACGTAAAGAAACATAAAAATCTCGCAGTCTATTTTTTTACTAATACACTTTGCTTATCATGGAAAGTAAACAACATGACTTTATATTAAAATTCGTCAAAGAGTCAAACTTTAACGTCAATTATTCTATCAATAAATCTCCAGCTCTGTGACATTTTAAGAAAAATATTAAAAATGTATTAGTTTTGAATAGATACTCAGAAACTCTGTACATCATTATATACAATTACAAAGGTAAATTCTTAATTGGAATCAATTAAATTCGTGATTCATGTTAAAGAAAGTTATTCGAAATTCGAGTATACGTATTCCTACGTTTGTAAAATTAACAAGCCAATTAAACAAAATTTAAGGTCACGCAAAACATATATATATGTAATTTTAGATTTTAATAATGTTTGTTTTAAATAACCCGAGATAGCTGAGAAAAATTTTGATAAAAATAATGAAGACCTTAGGGAGTTCTTGGAAGTAAATACTCACAACTATTAATTTATTAAGGATTTTTTTTTCAGACTGATAAATTATGTAACAAATATGTCCAGCAATAAAAGAGTAATATAGATGGCGCCCAACAAAGGTTATAGTGGAGAGTTGAACTAATTATAATAAAAAATTAATAACCGGTCAAGTGCAAGTTGAACTTGCACAATTAATGTTCCGTACGTTGATTGCTTTTAAAATAAAAAATGTTGTTACGGTGGTATAACATGATCAGTGACTTCACAAAACACACCCCAAATGAGTTTTCAACAAAGTTTGTTTCCAATTTTTACTGAAAACTGATGACCTTGAAATTTTTATTTTTTTTTATATACCAGATAAATTATTAAAGGTAATGCACTCGTGATAATTTTCGTTCAATCTACACCCCGTAGAGAATATTCCAGAATTTTTTCAAAATTTTTTGATCCGTACTTTTCGAGATAAGGTGGGGGGACAGCAATTTTTCGCGATTTTTTAAAAATGATACAAAGAAAAGTGTGCGCAAGTATTAGATTATATATATATTTTTTACTCGTGTATTCACAAGCTTTCATTTGACACCACACTCGATGACCCACTAAAAAAATATTTTTTTCACTTCCGATTTCATCCTTCAAAACTAACCCCTTAAGTCAAAATTTGACTTTCAAAACTACACGACTTTGATGAGGCCATCAATTCCTATATCATTATCAATTCAACTTTCTATGACAAATAGTTTCGGAGAAAATCGGGTGTGACAGACAGACAGATACCGAAGTCATGTTATAAGTGTTCCGTACAGAACACTAAAAAGAACTTTCTTTGCACCATAGAGTTTCCGATTTGCGCGGGTCTACCTATCTGTCTGCCTGTTGACACGATAACCCTAGAAAGAAATCATGTCAGAGGAAAGAGGTGAAAGAAATGGAGTTGGTTAAGTTCTATTAGGGCATACAGAACAGAACATATCAGGTGTTAAACAGGGAAGGTGATCATAGGATCGGGTTGTTCCTCCTTCTTGTGGTTCTTGGAGAAGATGCAAGTCAAAATTGATTATTATTATTTTTTTTTAAATATTTTCAAGTTTAACAGAAACCGCATGTGATGGTTGATATATTTCAGTTACTCCTCAAAATTGTTTCTTACTTTTCAAACTATTTTGCATTTTAAGAATTAGTTTTTATTTATATTGTTACCAGGCTATAGTGTGTTTTCATATCGAAATTTATGAATAAATGAACATAACTTTAGCGTATAATTTTAACCCCATAAATGGAACGCAAGGTTTAATGGCTTTAGTTTGATGAGAAACTATGACTCCAGGGATTAGACTGCTTAAAATGATAGCGACTTTTGAAGTATCGCCTACCATTGCACAACACATATGCAGAGTTCTTAACTTTTCGCAGAACATTAATTCATTGTAGGCCATATCGCCTGAAATCGTGGGCGTGATGTCATCAGAAAGATACTCTATCCAGGCCCAATCTAATCCCAGGAATCACAATTTTTAGATTGTACTCTTAATTCAACAAGTAATCTTATTAAAATAATCTGTTAAATTGATAATCAGATCTAATCAAAGATGGCGCCTAACATAGACTCAAATTATTACTGTCAACAAATTTATTATATTAGATTTTAAAAAATATTGTTTTTGAGTTTAAATTTTCCGATATCTCGCCCTCGATTACATTTATTCGTTAATAGATAACCATATAAGTAATCCGAACTAATTTATACTAAAATGATGTGACATTGAACAAATCATTTTTAATGTTCCGTACGGAATACTTATAAGATCACTTCAGTGTTTGTCTGTTCGTTTGGCTGTCCGTCTGTCTGCCACACCTGATTTTCTCCGAATTTTTTTGCCACAGAAAGTTAAAATTTGGCCCTAATATATTAATTGGTGGCCTAATTAGAGCCGTGTAGTTTTGGAAGTTAAATTTTGACTTAAGGGTTTAGTTTTGGGGGTTGAAATCGGAAGTGAAAAAAAATTTTTTTGCGAGGTCATCGAGTGGGATGTCATATGAAACCTTGTCTAAACACGAGTCCACAAATATATATAATGTAATACTTGTGCACACTTTTCTTTGTATTATTTTTAAAAAAGTGAGGAAAATTGCTGTCCCCCCTCCGTATCTCCAAAAGTACTGATCAAAAAATTTTGAAAAAATTCTGGAATATTTTCCACAAGGTGTAGATTGAACGAGAATTATCACGCGTGCATTACCTTTAATAATTTATCTAGTATATATAAAAAAAATTCAAGGTCGTCAGCTTTCAGTAAAGATCACAAAGAAACTTTGTTGAAAACTTATTTGAGGTGTGTTTTGTGGAGTCATTGATCATTTGATACCTCCTAACAAAAATTTTTATCAATCAATCAACGTACGGAAAACTAATTGCGCAAGTCCGACTTGCACTTGGCCGGTTATTATTTTATGAATAAGACAGATATAGCAAGAATTACTTAACGGTTTTAAAGAACTATCCTTACTTTAAAACGTACTCGGCAAAAAAAAAAAATTAATAACGTATAATGTGTTATTGTAATTCGTTTCCCCTGTATTTTTAAATTTTATAATATTATGCGTTTTCATTCAGGTTACACATGAAAACTTAATTTCTCAATTGTTTTTAATTGTCGCTATTAAAGCAGAATCTTATTACTGCATTACACAAGACACATTTTTCATACTCCGACACTGAACTAACAAAACTAACATCTTATAAAACTAACTTTATTCCTTATTGCAGACCATGTTATTGTATACGCGACCTAAACAGCTATGCGCAAGATTTCTTCATTTATTATTTCGTCCGCACAATAAAGCACCGATAGGTTAGCCGGAAAAAAACAAGACTTAAAAACAAACTACACCGAAACATGAAAATATACGCTAGCCGCAGGATGAGGGACAAAAAAACGGCTTCAACCGATTAAAATAAATTTCTTGCGGTAATAGTAACGGAAAATTTAGCAGAAGTAACGTAAAATAATGTCAGATTTAAACTAAAGTGAAGTAGTAAAAGCTAAAGTTGAATCTACCTTGAAAGGTGTGTCGGCGGAGTGGGGAGAAAATGTTGACTCCGATTCTGCTGGCATTTGCCGTTTCGTGACGGAAGACTATCAGTGTTGTTGCAGGAGTGCTTAAACTGCTGGAGGTTTATTGTTTGTTGCGTTGTGTATAAATAGTTAGGTTTGTGGGACCAAATTTTTACACATATTGGATGAGTTACTGTTGCCGGTTTGCCGGAGGGTTTTAAGAATGTATTTTCCTTTAATTTAGAAATAAATATGTAGAAGGGATTTAATTAGAAAAGAAAATCACACTTTAACTCATTCACTGGTGATTGTTTGTACTCGTAAAAAAATTACTCTCTCCCCCAGATAATTGGTATTTCCTCACACTTCAGGGTTTTTAGGATCATTGTATTTAGTTTTCTTCGGCCTGTTTGTCTGATGTTGCGATAATCTTCAAAAGAATAATACATTTTTAGTGTTCCGTACGGAACACTTATAAGATCACTTCGGTGTCTGTCTGTCACACTCGACAAAATTACTAGGACATCGAGTGGAGTGTCAAATGAAAGCCTGTAAAAACACGAGTTCAAAAATATATATAATGTAATACTTATGCACACTTTTCTTTGTATTATTCTTAAAAAATTACGAAAAATCGCTGTCCCCCCTTATCTCGAAAAGTACTTATCAAAAAATTTTGAAAAAGTTCTGAAATATTCTCCACAGGGTGTAGATTGAACGAAAATTGTCACGAGTGGATTACCTTTAATAATTTATATAGTATATAAAAAAAATCAAGGTCATTAATGTTCAGTAAAGATCGGAAAAAAAAACTTGTAAAAACTCATTTGGGGTGTATTTTTTTAAGTCATTCATCATTTTATACCTCCGTAACAAAAGCTATCAACGTACGGAACACTAATTGAGCAATTTCGATTTGTACTTTGTCGGTTATTTTAGCTTTTTTTTTATGGGTCTAGTACACGTGCTGCAGAGAGGTCCCTAAAGCGCTACAGGAGCGGCACGTGTGCGGAAAAAGAGATTCACGTTGCTCTTGAATCGTTGTAAATTGTACTCGGTGGGAAACACAGTCCCGGGCAAATCATTCCAAAGGGATGATGTTCTCCATATAAAAGACTGCTTGAAAAGCGTTGTACGAGGAATAACAAGCTGAACATTTTGTTGCAGCATACGGATGTGAACTATCAGCGCGACGTGTATTTCTAACATGCACCGCTCTGGGAGGAATTAAACGGGCCATATCCTCCGAACACTTTCCATGGAAATACTTGTAGAAAAAGCTCAAATTGCCAACCGTTCTTCGATGTTCCAGCGAATCAAGGCCGCCGGTCAGTTCCGGGTCTTCAATCAGACGAACAGCTCTTCTTTGAATAGAATCCAACAATTCCATAGTTGGTCGAATTTGAGCTTTGTAAAGAATTAACAGTTGTTGTGGAGTGTAAAGCTTTCTGGTTCAAACTAATATACCCAACTTTTGAGAAGCTTTCCTTGCTATGCCTGCAACATGCTCATGCCAGGACATATTTGCTCCCAAACTAACGCCAATTGAGTGACGATATTAGAGGAATGGAGTGCCCCGACATAACTATGCCGGGTTCAGCAACGTTAACTTTTTTAGAAAGAACTGCCGCTTGGGTTTTTGTAGCGTTAAATTCCACTTGGTTACTGTCACCCCAAGATAGAATTTCTTCCAGGTCTTTGTTAAGTTGAACAACTTCCCGCTGTCTGCTGACACTCGCCTGAGCAGCTATATTTAATAAAGCTATAATTATCCAGTCAAAATAGACATTTAACTTTGCAAAAATTCGGATAGAGCTAAAAATTGATATAGGTCTTAAATACACTATTACAAATAAAATATCAAAAGTCCCCACCGATCCTACGTCTGCTAAAAATTTTATTCAAGTGTTATAGTAAAAATAGGTCAGATAAAAGTTGTAGTCCATGCAATTCTCTACAAAAATTATTTTTATTTTTTTCCTACGAATCACCATTCCTGAAATATCGCGATTCCAAAAGTTCTACATAATATGCACACATTTCTGCACCACCTATGAGATAGTCTACTTGGCGCATTTTTTTTAACGTAGTTTCCCCAGTAGACATACTCCACGATCTATTGTGATTAAGTTTTATTAGACAGTATCCTATTGATTGAAGAAATAGTACTGTTGGTAATGATTATTGCTGATTTTGGGAAAATTTTAGTCTGATTGATAATTTTCATATGCTACTTCAACATTATTGTCCTCATGTTCGCTTTCTTCTTCCTCTTCTTGCTGGATAAATGTTAAACTTCCGTGTTTCTTAGTTATAATAATTTTATTACCATACTTTAACTTTAAACTTGTCTTAATTGTTCTATTATCTATAGCTGGATTTTTGCAAATATTCTTTAATTCTTCTAATGAAAACTGGCAATCATCACTATTTTCAATGTATGCAAATATTTCTTCCATCGCCAAAGTAATAGAATCATCTTCAGGACGGCCGATTTTACCCCCGTGGTGGGTCTCAAAAAGGAATTATAACAATCATTATGGTACTTCGCCTTAGGAGCAACTAAATCATATTTATACTCAATGCGTGCAATAACAGCTTAGAACGAGTCCAAGCTACCTTCAGAATAGAATCTTTAAATGGAAGTGTAGCAACATTTAAAGATTCTTAAATTTTACGCCGAACATTCCGCGCTTTTTTCTTTTCAGCCTCTTAATTTGTTTCACTGCCGCAAAATAAGCAATAATTTTAAAACAAGAAACCGACTCATTTACTCGCACTCTAATACGAGGTGGACTAATCGTAGATGTACTGGCGTGTTCCAACGCGTGCTGTCTTTTAGCTGCAGCAATACTAGTCTTCCGAGTGTACATTTTACGACACTGCAAGAAACCCATCATTTATTTCAACACTTGAATCAATCAAAGTCTTCATTCCATGATCAACAACAACAATTTCACTTTCAGTCAAAGGTTTACTACAAATAAAGCAAAAGTGCGTCATTTTTTAAAAATTATTTAACAGCACAAATTGAAATTAAAAATATTATCAATAAGCACGTTTGTTCACCACAAAGAAACGTTCAATACTAAAAGTAGTTATTTCATTTACGTTCTTCAAAAAAGGGCAGGTATACGACCGTCGCCACTCGAACAATGGAGTAGCTGACAGATGTTGCTCAAGGTTATATGGGCGAACGGAAGTAGAGACCGAGCGTATATTCATTCGGAATCATATAATTTGTACGTATTTTAGTGTCTGAGTCACACAAACCAATATTTCTATATTTTTACTTATATTGAACGTTCAATGAGGTCTACAGGACGCGTAAGGGTGCGTATTAGTATTTTCAATCTCTGAAATCGCGATATCTCAGGAACGGTGATTCGTAGAAAAAAAGTATAAAAACAATTTTTGTAGAAAATTGTATGGTCTCTCTGACCTATTTTTACGATAACACTTACCGTTTACGAGAAAAATGCGAAAAACCGATATCTTTGACCTTTCACCTTGAATAAAATTTTTAGCAGACGTAGGATCGGTGGGGACTTTTGATATTTTATTTGTAACAGTGTATCTAAGACCTATATCAATTTTTAGCTGTATACGAATTATTGCGAAGTTACCAATTTTTTTTGTCTATTTTGACTGGATAATAACGCTTATGGTTGTACATGTGAAGTGGTCGAAGCATTGAATATATTATGTTATGTCATTTTTAACTATTTTAGTACCAAGAAATTCAATGTTTATGTCAATTTTCTTTATTTTAAATAATACTAAACATTGATATATATTCATAACGTAGCAAAAGGGCATAAAATTGTATTAAGGTTTAGTTTAAACCTTTAATTACGAGTACTCTAGTATATTTGAAGATATCTCTTGATTGTGATTCCACTCTTAAAACTTGTCTCTATAATTTTATAAGGTGGTTAAATTCACCATTAATTGCATTGGGGCCTTTTTGAGTTCGTTGCAACTTTATTGGCAAGACCTTTAGGTGGGCGAAACTGGTATAATGAAGAGCCCTGGGTTTACATGGAATTCCCACATAATAGCGCCCATCTTGTTTTATCAGGATTTTCCCACAAAGCAGGAATCGATGCAATGACTACATAAGAGCGCTCTATCTTCAAATAATGCCGAGTTTTAGCTTCCTGTTGATGGCCATCGTGTTTTGGTACTTCGAAGAAATTTTGCTTATTAAATACAGTCGATTAAGCAAGAAGGTCTCTCGGATTGTTCATTAAAAGTTCTTTGCACCATTCGACAGCAAAGGGTTGCCATTAAAATGCTAATGATTTAGTAGTTCTTCTATTCCCCGTCAGCATCGAAGTTATCCTCTTGAAGAATCCACTTCTACCAACCACTGTTTGGCAATCGGTACTAATGCATTCTTGTAAATCTGGAGAATTTTTTCAGCGTTCAAGTTGTAGGTCAAGATGAAGACTCTCCCAAAACCTTTTTCTGAAAGATATCCCAAAACATAGATCTTCACAGGGTATTTTATGTTGCGCTGAATCCATTGGTTAGTGGAAATTGATTAGGCTCATGAAGTGAATAACCCCAAATGAAACTTCGTCGGAAAAAATTACAGTGCTCCACTCTCGATCTATGTTTTTCTCTGCTCTTGCGAGTCGTTTCTCTCTGAGTTTTTCGCTCAGCAATGGTTTTTTTGATTCTACTTGGCCATTTCAAATTGTTAGCCTATAGATGAGTGCGAATCACTTCATAAGATATATCAAAACCTTTTTGCTAAACCAAATTCGATGACAGGATCTATCAATATCAAACACCTCTTGAGCTAGCACCTTTTTAGTGTTCCATACGGAACACCTATAAGATCACTTCGGTGTCTGTCTGTCTGTCCGTCTGTCTGTCACACCCCATTTTCTCCGAAACTATTTGACACAGAAACTTGAAATTTAGTACTAATATAGAAATTGATGGCCTCATCAGGGTCGTGTAGTTTTGAAAGTTAAATTTTGACTTAAGGGGTAAGTTTTGAGGGATGAAATCGGAAGTGAAAAAAAAAAATTTACTAGGTCATCGAGTGTGGTGTCAAATGAAAGCTTGTGAAAAGACGAGTTATATATATATATATATATATATATATATATATATATATATAATGTAATACTTGCGCACACTTTTCTTTGTATTATTTTTAAAAAATCGCGAAAAATCTCTGTCCGCCTACCTTATCTCGAAAAGTACTATTCAAAAAATTTTGAAAAAATTCTGGAATATTCTCCACGGGGTATAGATTGAACGAAAATTATCACGAGTGCATTACCTTTAATAATTTATCTGGTATATAAAAAAAAAATAAATTCAAGGTCAACAGTTTTCAGTAAAGATTGGAAACAAACTTTGTTGAAAACTCATTTGGGGTGTGTTTTTTTGAATTCACTGATCATTTTATACCACCGTAACAAAATTTTTTATTTTAAAAGCAATTAACGTACGGAACACTAATTGTGCAAGTTCAACTTGCACTTGACCGGTTATTTTTTATAGGTTTAGCACACGTGCTGCAGGAAAGTCCCTAAAGCGCTACAGGAGCGACACGTGTGCGCAAAAAAGCGATTCACGTTGTTCTTAAATCGCTGTAAATTGTACTCGGTGGGAAACACAGTCCTGGAAAAATTATTCTAAAGGGATGATGTTCTCCACATAAAAGACTGCTTGAAAAGCGTTGTACGAGGAGTAACAAGCTGAACCTCATACGAATGTGAAGTATTAGCGCGACGTGTATTTCTAACATGCACCGCTCTGGGAGGAATTAAGCGGGCCACATCCTTCGAACACTTTCCATGAAAATACTAAACAGTTGTTGTGGAGCGTAAAGCTTTCTGATTCGAAATAATATTCTCAACTTTTGAGAAGCTCTCCTTGCTATGCCTGCGATATGTTCATGCCAGGACATATTTGCTCCCAAATTAACGCCCAACCCCAACCTTGATTATCACCTAAGTAAAAAATAAACTGTATAGGTCCTTTTTGTATTTTTTTCGCAAATTAACATAACATGATTCGTAACATCGTTAAAAGGGGGTGTGTTTATCTTATTACACAAAATGAATCAATTAAGATACCTAATATATACAATTATCTAGAATGTAACTTGAATTTGTAAAAAAAAATTATAAATATAGAACTTTATCATGGTAAGATAACTTAAGTAATTATTGAAATATTTGAAATCCCCAGAATTGACATTTTTCGAAGAATTTATTAAAAAATAATTTTAAACCGTATTTATTAAGTTCTATTTGCCGGTGCAAATAAAGATAAAGTGTCAAACATAGATAGTTTTTTATAATGATCTATATGATGATATATATGATCTATATCATATAACATAATTACAGGTTAAACGTAAATAGAGACAATCTAATTGTAGAAAACATTAATGCTTAGTATAAGCAGGGGTTAAGTTGAATCTGTACAAGTCACCAAAGTATGTTTGCAACTACTCCTGTTTATATTTACTACACTTCATTTTGATTAAATACATTGTTAATACATCTAGTTTGTAATAACTGGTCAAGTGTAAGTTGAACTTGCGCAATTAGTGTTCCGTACCTTGATTGATTGATTGTTTGCATCGACTGCTAGGGTAATATATAGCGCCTTTAATGGGATTCTTATGGTAATTAAATTTTGTTTTGGACTTTTAGACTCTTAAGCTATTATTTTGGATATGTTTTCTGAGATTTGTTCCGCAGATAACACTGGTCAACAAAAAAAGGAAAATTGCTTGTTTCCTGTGATTTTTTTTTTATTTCTATCTCAAATTGACGCGTATTTTTTAAATATGGCAACAATTTTTCTCTAACAGCTTTTGTTTTTCAGTTATAGCTAACTACCCTCATTTGCTATTTTTACTTAGATTTTCGTTTTTTATTGGACACTAAAATATATTTTGTTGTTGTTTTAGATATGGCTTCGTCAAGAAGATGTTGTGTGCTTAATCCCGATTGTTTTTGCTATATTTGTGGTGAATATATATTTGCAAAATATCGAAAACCTATATCGGACTTTGTGAAAACTGCGTATCATCAATACTTTAAAATAAAATTGTGTAATCAGGACAAGCCATGAGTTCCTCATATTGTATGCCAGAAATGTGTGGTATGTCTACGGTTATGGTCCAGTGGAAAAAGAGATGCAATAATGTTCGTAACACCCATGATTTGGCGAGAACCTCGAAACCATCATGACGATTACTACTTCTGCGTCGTGAAAATAAACGGAATTAACCCTGGAAATCGAAGTAAGTGGTCATATCCTAACTTATCTTCTGCTCAACGACCTTAATTAAAATCACAAGAGGTACAACCCAGCACATCTAAATCTTCTGATGATCCAAATCTCTGTGAACCCTAACGAGATACATCAAGTGAAGACTCTGATTCAGACTACAAATGTAGCCTTTCAGAACCTCAACCATTTAATCAGAAAGAACTAAATGACTTAGTAAGAGATCTGAACTTACCAAAAGAAGCTTCTGAAATGTTAGCATCTCGTTTAAAAGAAAAAAATTTGCTTACTCCGGAAACCAACATTACATTTTATCGTACCCGAGAAAAAATCTGTTACCGTATTTTTTTCAAGAGAAGGATTTAGTTTTTTGTAACGATGTTGGTGGGGTATTTTGCAGCAGATGGGATTAAAACAGTACCAACCTAGTGATTGGCGTCTTTTCATAGACAGCAGCAAAAGAAGTTTAAAGTGTGTTTTGCTTCATAACGGTAACAAGTACGGATCTATACCTATTGCACATTCGACGACTTTAAAAGAAGAATACGTAAATGTTTCTAAGGTTATGGAAAAAATTAAGTATCAAGACCACAAATGGGTCATTTGTGTTGATCTGAAAATGGTTAACTTTCTTTTAGGTCAACAAAGGGTGTACACAAAGTTCCCTTGTTTCATGTGTCTCTGGGATAGTCGTGACAAACAACACCATTGGTCACAAAAAGTTTGGCCAGTGCGGGAAGAGCTAAAAGTTGGTACAAAAAATGTTATAAACGTGCCTTTAGTTAGCCAAGACCGCATCATACTTCCACCACTTCATATTAAACTCGGCATAATGAAACAGTTTGTGAAGGCGCTTGACAAAAGTGGCGAATGTTTTAATTTTCTTTCACGCAAGTTTCCAGGATTAAGTTCAGAAAAATTGAAAGCTGGTATTTTTGATGGGCCACAGATTAGGCAACTCGTAAAAGATCCTAATTTCGTCAAGTTAATGACTGAAGTCGAATCCAAAGCTTGGAATTCATTTGTTTTGGTTATGAGTAGCTTCCTAGACAAAAAGAAATCTGACAACCATGTCGAGCTTGTTGAGTGCATGCTATCGAACTTGCAAGAGCTAGGGTGCAACATGAGCATAAAAATCCACTTTCTGCACTCGCATTTAGACCGATTTCCACAAAATCTGGGTGATTTTAGTGAGGAGCAGGGTGAAAGATTTCATCAGGATCTTCGGACAATGGAAGGGCGTTATCAGGGGCGGTGGGACTCACATATGATGGCAGACTACTGCTGGAGTTTGCAACGAGATCTACCTAAAGTCGTTCATTCAAGGAAATCTTATAAAAGATCATTTGCTAGTGTTCAATAGAAATTTTGTTAACATAATGTATTATTTTTTTGTATTTTTTTGGCAAAATAATAAAACTGTATATTTCAAAAGGTAAAGCTGTTAGCAATCTCCCAGTATTTTTTTCATAGTCAGGGCCATAGAAATACCCAATAACAGAAAAAAAATAAAGGAAACAAGACTTGTGTTGACCAGTGTAATAGTTGGGGAAGACTATGAGTTCTGATGTTGTGTCTTATTCTGTCATGTGTGTGTTTTGGATCTTCAAAGAGATGTTTTATCGTGAGTGGACTGTTGCAAGTCTGAGATTCATTCTTGAGCAAATGATTATGTGTGAAATACGTATGACTAATGGTTAGTCTCCTCCAAATGCAATTTTCTCGTCTAGAGAGATAATTTAGCTGGAATGGAGGAAAAACGAGGGGTTTAATTTCCCAAAGTTTATTTGATTGTTCCAATAAATCCCATTGTAATTGGAAGAGTTCTTTGTGTTTTGTTTTTAGGAGTCTGAGGAATTCTTTGGAACGATTCTCCCTTTTTATGCTTGTTCCTTCTGATATTGCCTGTTTCGCCAATTTGTCAGCTTTTTCATTTCCGAGTATTCCAACATGACTTGGGATCCATAAAAAGGATATCGCTCTATTTTTTAATTTGGATATGTGTAGGAGATCCATGATTTGTCTGACGAATGCTTGTTGTAAGTTCCCAGAGTTCATAGCTTGGAGAGAACTGTATGAGTCTGAGGCTATCAGGTATCTTGCATTTTTTCCGCTTTGAACTATATACCTTACACATTCTTTGATTGCATATAATTCTGCAGCGTATGTTGAAGAATGACTGTGAAGTTGGAATATTCTGGAGTAGTATAATATATTTTATGATTTATGTACTTTTGATCTATCAACGAGTAGAATTTCATTTGTATGCATCTCGAGTTATAATTTGATTTGGAAAATTCTTGTAGGGAGAAGTCGATCAGAGGAAGATGGATTGTCCAAGGAGGAAAAGTTGTGATTATAGGATAATCATATACTGGGTGGGGGAGTGAAAGAGATCTGAAGACTGTTCTGACTCTGGTTTTAAATGAGTTTGGATGGAAAGGAAGAGATGTGAGAGTGTTTCCTAAGTGAAGTAGGGATTTCATGTGAGGACGATATAGTGCCTTAGAGTAAAACTTTATTAAGGATTCTTGTCTATTGATGGAGAGGAGAGAAATGGAAGAGATAGACTGTAGACTAGGAATTGGCGAGGTTTTGTAGGCTCGCGTTATCAATCTCAATGCTTGGTTCTGTATTGTTTCTAGTTTTTTCTTTGCTGATTCAGATGCAGTGTCATAGATCATGTCGCCGCGCCGCGCAATTAGTGTTCCGTACGTTGATTGCTTTTAAAATAAAAAAATTTGTTACGGAGGTATAAAATGATCAGTAACTTCACAAAACACACTCCAAATGAGTTTTCAACAAAGTTTGTTTCCAATCTTTACTGAAAACTGATGACCTTGAAAGTTTTGTTTTTTTTATATACCAGATAAATTATTAAAGGTATATTACATTTTCATGTAATTGTAGATCGCTCGTAAAAAAGCCTATAACATTTTTTGATGCTTTCATCTCGTGCTGTCTTTTAACTGCAGCAATACTACTCTTCCGAGTGTACATTTTATGACACTGCAAGAAATCCATCATTCCTTTCAACACTTGAATCAATCAAAGTCTTCATTCCACGATCAATAACAACAATTTCACTTTCAGTCAAAGGTTTACTACAAATAAAGCAAAAGTGCATCATTTTTTAAAAATTATTTAACATCACAAATTGAAATCAAAAATATTATCAATAAGCACGTCTGTTTACTACAAAGAAACGTTCAATACTAAAAGTAGTTATTTCATTTACGTCCTTCAAAAAAGTGCAGGTATACCACCGTCGCTACTCGAACAATAGAGTAGCTGACAGATGTTGCTCAAGGTTATACGGGCGAACGGAATTAGAGACCGAGCGTATATTCATTCAGAATCATATAATTTATGCGTATTTTAGTGTGTGGGTCACACCAACCAATATTTCCATATTTTTTGAACGTCCAATGACGTATACAGGACGCGTAAGAGTGTACAAGTCACCAAAGTACGTTTGGAACTACTCCTGTTTACATTTACTACACTTCATTTAGATTAAATACATTGTTAATACATATAGTTTGTAATAACCGGTCAAGTACAAGTTGAACTTGCGCAATTAGTATTGCATACGTTGATTATTTTTAAAATAAAAAATTTTGTTACGGAGGTATAAAATGATCAGTGACTTCACAAAACACACTCCAAATGAGTTTTCAACAAAGTTCGTTTCCAATCTTTACTGAAAACTGATGACCTTGAAATTTTTGTTTTTTTATATGCCAGATAAATTATTAAAGTTATATTACATTTTCATGTAATTGTAGATTGCTCGTAAAAAAGCCTATAACATTTTTTAATGCTTTCTTGAAATAATTTTAACTATAGTTACACTTCAAATCCTGCGTCACTAGTTATCTTATACTCGTATGTCATATCGGTACCAAACTGATTTTTTAGAGTTACAATCTTATTAACAATTTTTTAGGAATCTTCTGGATATACGATACAAATGACTTTTGTGGAGCAAGCAGTATTGTACTACTAAACACAGTAGTAGTGGTGGTCGTAGGTATTGCAGTCAGGTCGTTATGGTATTATACCGGAGCTTTTCGCCTCTTTTAGATATCCTCTGAATATACTTATACTTAACACGTAGGCTGAAAAATTTTTCGTCTGACTCATAGATGTCGCCCTATTCAAAAAATTCATATGATTTTTAGGAGTATCAACCTTCAAACGATACATGTCAAAATTTCATGACATTTCGACGATTAATTTACAAGTTACACTGGTTTTAGTGACGCTACTTTTGATATTTTCAAAACAATGGAAAAAAATCTAATTTTGTGTGTTGATTAAACACTGTTTTTTGATGGGAAAAAATACCGTTCAACCAAAGCAATGGCTTGATAAGTGTTACGAGGACTCTACCTTTGGAAAATCACTAATCATTTACTAGTACGTTGAAACTAAACGCAGTCGTATGACACAAATGATGCTGAATGCTCGGGACATCCAAAAGAGATGGTTATATAACGGAACACATCAACAAAATCTTGTTTTGGAGGACCGTAAAGTAAAATTGCATGAGATAGCTGACCCCCTAAAGATATCAAAAGAACATGTTCGTCATATTTTGCATAAACATTTGGGCATGAGAAGGCTCTGTTCGAAATGGGTATCGCATTTGCTCACAGTGAACGAAAAACAATAACGTGTTGATGATGTTGAGCGCTGGTTGGACCCGTTTAAGCGAAGGATTTTTTTTGCGATATGTGACAACGGATTAAACATGGATCCACCACTACACACCGGAATCAAATCCGCAATCAGCTGAGTTGTCAGCAGTCGGTGAAAACCGCCCGAAGTTACCAAAGACACAACAGTCGGTTGGGAAGGTTTTGGCCTCTGTATTTTGGGAAGCTCAGGAAATAATTTTTATCCATTATGCTGAGAAGGGAAACTATCAATAGCCAATATTATATAAAGCTATTGGTGCGTTTGAAGGCAGAAATCGCAAAGAAACTTCCCTAAATGAACAAGAAGAAAGTGCTATTTCATCAAGACAATGTACCGTGTCACAAGTCAATGGTTACGATGGCAAAATTGCATGAGTTGAAGTTTGAATTACTTCCTTATTCACCGTATTCTCCAGATTTGAACCCAGCAACTATTATCTATTAGCAGACCTCAAAAAAATGCTTGCGGGAAAGAGTTTTGGCTCCATTGAAGAAGTTATCGCTGAAACTGAGGTCTATTTTGAAGGCAAAGACAAATCCTTCTACAAGAAAGGTATAAAAATGTTAGAAAAGCATTGGACTGATTGTATCGCTCTTGAAAGAGACTATGTTGATGTATAAAGTCGAATTTTTCAAAAGAAAAATGTGTTTTAAGTAACTAGACGAAAAGCTTTGCAGTCTACGTGTTATGTTTTAGTGATACGGACGTGGAATCAACTTTTGATACGTGTTTAACATTTGTATCTAAACTGTCACTTACTTTTTGACCCACATTTACTGAAATCCAGTTAACTGGTGACTTGTATTCACAGGTAATTGAGGAAATTAAAGGTAAAATTTGCAACGAACATTTTTACATATGTATTGATGAAACCACCGATTCAAGAGGACGGTATATTGCGCATTTATTGATTGGAGTTTTTAGCGACGATATTTTGCCAAAATCTTATCTGATTGCTTCCAAACAGTTAGAAAAAACAAATGCATTGACAGTGGCCAGATTTGTTCAAGAGGAACTATCGAAGTTTTTTCTTCCTACGCCTGTTCCAGGAGATAATTTTTTGCTTATTTTGCCAGATGCAGCACCGTACATGATAAAGGCCGGGCAAAATTTGAAAATTTTTTATCCAAACTTAATACATGTAACATGTCTCGCTCATGCTTTAAATAGGGTTGCTGAGGAAATTAGGAATCATTTTCCGCTTGTGAATAGCTTAATTTCTAACATGAAGAAAATCTTCCTTAAAGCGCCTTTAAGGATTCAGTTCTACAGCCTGTTATTACAAGATGGGGCACTTGGTTGGAAGCATTTTTTTATTGCGACAACTTCTGTCAACTAGATGGTCTAATTGCAGAATTATCAGACGAATCTTCCCAATCCCTTACATAACTTAAACGATTATTCAAAAACAAGGAGATAAAACAACAACTTTCCTTTCTTAAAACAAATTATAGCTTTGTTTCTAAAAACCATAACTCAAATGGAGGAATCTAATTTGCCATTAACCCGAAGTGTTCAACTAATAAAACAATGTGAGGTCGCTTTTGAAAATGTCGCAGGTAAAATTGGGAGCAAAATTTTTCAAAAATTTCGGAATGTTATGGAAAAAAATAGTGGGTTTCAATTTGTCAGCCAAGTGGCTAATGTTTTAAAGGGGGATTTTACTGATTCCATTGATTTAGATCCTATGCTATTAAATAATCTTAAAAACGCCCCTATTACATCAGTCGATGTGGAAAGGAGTTTCTCAATTTATAAATTGTTATACAACGATAGAAGACAAAACTTTTTAATGGAGAATTTTGAGAAACATTTAGTAGTTTATTGTTTTTATAACTAACGGCGACCCTGTCTTGTATGTATCAAATTTAAAATGTATGTTTTATTATGCTGTTTACTACGTATATAAATTTTTATAATATGTACCTACAGTATTATTATTATTATATGTTCATCTTTAAGTAAAGTAATAAAATACATTATTATTTATATTTATTTTTTACTTTGTATAATATTATATTTAGATTTAGTTCATTCGCCCTGTATATTGAAAATTTAAAATGGGTTTTTTATTGCTACATTTGTATAGTACTCGTATCATGTAATGTGAAACAATAAATTTACATTTTTCAAGTCCATTTCGATTTTTTTTACTGCATATTTACAACATATATGTGCATATTTTGAGAAAATTATTTGCATATTTATGCGCATATTTTAAAGTTTTTCACTTGCATATTTGGGTTTCCTTAGTTATAACCATGTTTAATAAATATGTTGTATTTATCCCGTTGTGCACTCTGGTATTAATTCTTCTTCTATCTTTAATTCTAATAATGGATATTAAAATGCATTCGCTGTAACTTTAATCCGCTCTTAAATAGAGAGCTATTCGATTTGGATAAATTACCTAGATATTGTTTGGGTGTAATTTTTTTCTAGTCTGCCTTCATTTTAATTCAATAGTTAATATTTAATAAATTATATTCTATTCTATTATTCTTCGGTGTCTCAATATTTGTATTTAATTTTTCTTTGACGATATTTATGAACCTCTAATGTTAATTAGTCCTGATAAAAAGGCAATTAAATTTTAAGAAATGCTATTTAAAAACCTTTATAAATTAGATTTAGTAAAACGAGAAACACAGTTTTTAATTTTGGAGACAAGTATCGAAAAGAAATACAACCCCTATTAAAACTCTTTAAATTTTATTATCGTCTTTTTTAATTTGCTTGTACAAGCCACTCTAAGCCTTTAAGCATTCTATTAACCTTTCTTAGCGCAAAATCTTGCAAATGGTGTACTCTTACGGGATATCTGTGTAATTAAATTTGTTTATTTATGTTTAATTTACGTTTATAAAATTTAAAATAAATGAAGTTTTATAAAGCATAAATAAATAAGATTACATACACCTTCTCTCTAAAAATAGGTAAAAAAAGAAAATAGCAAGTTTCATGTTATGTCAGCCGTTTTATAATATTTATTCCATGAGACGCATAGAATTTTTTCTTTAAACTCATTCTCTGGCAAGAAAAACGCACTGCTACCTATCTCTCTCTCTCTCTCTCTCTCCCTCTTTCTTTCTCATATATATATATATATATATATATATATATATATATATATATATATATATATATATATATATATACATATATATACCCCCCATTAGTCCATAAATTGACGCAATTTATGAGACACAATCTGGTCCAGATTAAAGCTTGTGATATGTAGTTTTAAATTTTGAGTGACACATTAAGAAATTGTGCTGATTTGGGCTTAATACCGACCCAAATCTGAAAATGGTTTTCAAAAAATTTCAGAAAAACTAAAGTAAAAATGTAATTTCCTAATATAATTAGAAGTTTTCTCTGATAATCTTATTCTACCCCAAAAAAATCTACAACTTTTGTAGGAATTTTTTTTTATAGCCTTAATTTTTGGAGATATTTATATATGGAGATATTTTTATATAATATTTATATATTTATATATATAGATATATATTATTTATTTTGTTACTCCCGGTTATTGAACATATCAAAAAATACAGCCATATTCCCTTCTTCCTCACGGAAATGGACGTCAAAACGTTTCGATTTCACCAATTCAATCTGCAGAAGCGAACGAATAACGCAATTGACTTTAAATTAATTATAGAAGATAAATTCAAATCAAGGACCCAAGTGTATACTGATGCCTCTAAAGGGACCAATCACAAAATTGGAATTGGGTTGTTCTGCCCCAAACTCAATATAGAAAAATTCTCTGTCCTCCCTACCTATTTTTCCATCAACTCTGCAGAAGCGGAAGCTATTTTTAGGGCGTTGGAATTGGTTGAACATCAAACAATCAAGAAATCTCTAATCCTCTCTGATAGCCTAGTTTCCTTGAAAAAAATCCTGCATGCGAAACAGGAAGCTACAATTATTAAAATCAGAAAGAAGTTAGGTGAATTAATCAATGACGGATATGATATTGAGTTGGCTTGGATTCCCAGCGATACGATGATACCGGGAAACGATAAAGCTGATCATCTAGCAAATATGGGGAGAGAATTACCTAACACTGAAAATATGAAGGCGGATTATATTGACTTCTTATCCATTTTTAAAGGCAAAATCCGCAATATCTGGATAGAAAGATGGAAAACTATCTCTGAAGCAAAGGGACGTTTTTACGCATCCCTAATTTCGGCTCCTTACAAGAGACCCTGGTTTAAAGATATTCCTCTTAGTAGAAAATATATCTCTACTTTTTGTAGATTAAGAAGCAATCACTGTTCATCTCCTAAACACCTATACAAATTAAAAGTTTTGGAAAGCCCTCTCTGTGCATGCGGAGAAGAAAGTGATATTAACCACCTTCTTTTTGAATGCCCCAATTTTACTGCTGAATCTAATAATCTTTATCATTCAATTTCCAACTTCCACACCAGGTCCCCTATAACCTTATCAGACGCTTTACAATCCCATGAATATCTGGTTAAAATAATTATATCTTTCCTAAATTACCGCAAAATCAAATTATAGACACCCTCATCGCCATCCACCTTGGTTGACGCCACTCAAACTCACCCAGGTTCATTCATAATAATTAACTCATCCGAGAAGGTTATGGAGACATTCCAGACACACTGCAAGGTGGACCTTGTCGGATATCATTTAAGATAAAAGGAGAAGATAAGGGTTTTGGAATATAAACCGCCACCCGACCGAATAGCCCTGGCAGCTGTGGTCGTAAAAAGCATAGAGAGAGAGAGAGATATTTATCACAGTGTATTTGCGATATTTTGTATATCGAACAATTTTTTACTCGAAAACTAAAACTTTTAGAGAAGCGAAGGTCAGGCAGTTTTGGAGAAACAATCTAAGACATGTCTGGAGGTACATTATCGTGATGAAAAAGTACTTTCTTTTTAGCGAGATGTGGACATTTCGCCTGAATAGCAGCCGTCGATTGGTTCAGTAGTGAAGCATAATACTCCCCCAGGGGAGAAAGAGATGATTGATTGATGACAATTATCGTTCCTGATGAAACTAACATGGTTAGCGAAACGCGCGGCGAGTGAAAACATAAAGTGTTTGAGTAGTGTCATTGTGACAAAGATTCCACATTCCTAACATAGTAAACACACGTATCCGAAACTTCACACCGAGCCATCTAGTAGATAACGCTTAACAAAAATCATAATAATTTGATCAACTTGGTGTCATATCTGCGTTAGGCCGAGAACTTTTCGAACGATCCTCGTACTTCATGTGCAAAACTAGTTTTATTATTTTCTACTAGTTTCTGGTTACCTTATTGACCCCCATCTCAATTGATTGTGAGAATTCTGGTTGTTGCTGTATACTGTGTTCCATGTGATATTTTTAAAATGCTTCATGTTGACTATGTTGGGAATGTGGAATCTGTGATACAATGACACTACTTAGTATATATCACCACTACACTAACTACTGGTTACTTGACCGGAACTGATGGCTTCGCCGATGCCATTAGTTCCGCTTGAGTAATTCAGGTGTTCGGCTAAGTATAAAAGTGTTTGGAATAGTGGTGATATATACTGAGTAGTGCTTCATGTTGGTTTTTTTTGATCGATTGTTCAATGATATTGAAAGGAAAATTGAACCTACAGGGTGTCCCAGTATTCCGTGTACATAGAGTTACTGATTTCTGGGATGAAAATATGACCATTTAACCCAACTTACCTTAGACAAAAATTCGTAATTTTTGAGATACAGGGTGTCAAAGTTATACGTTTATTTTAGTTTTTCTTAAGTAGCTTTCTTAATATTTGTAGAAGATTCGGTACTAAGGGGTTTTCTGTGATGAAAAATCGAAATCAGCTCATAGTTTTTTTTGCAAATTGTAGCGGGCGCCACTTATTGCACTGCGTAAACTTTTAAATTGTCATAACTTTTTCATACCACTCTCTACATTTTTAATTAAACATTCGTATTCTCTGCCCTCTCCTCTCTAAAAAAGCTCTCTTGGTTAATGTCGCTCCGAGCAACAGTTTCTGAGATAGTAGGACGTTTCTATTTATTAATTACAAATTTACCAATTTGTGGGTAATCTTTTTATGTCCTTAGCCAGTTGGTTTTTACATTCTTACTGTTGTTGGCCCGTTGGTCTTTGAATTTATTATTGTTGTTAGCCTGTTTGCCTGTATTGCCTCCAAATTTCAAAGACTATTCTGCCTGGATGAAGTGTGAAGGAACGCATTTGCGAATTTGACAATGGAATTAAAAATGGAAACAAACATCCTATTATCTCAGAAACTGTTGCTCGGAGCAAAATTTACCAAGAGAACTTTTTTAGACAGGCTAAGGCGGAAAATACGAATATTTAATTAAAAATATCATACGGAGTGATATAAAAAAGTTATGACAATTTAAAAGTAAACACAGTGCAATAAGTGGCGTCCCCTTCAATTTACAACAAAACTATGAGCTGATTTAGATTTTTCATGTCAAAAAACCCTTTAGCTTCGAATCTTGTACAAATAGTACAATTATTAAGAAAGCTACTTAAGAAAAACTAAAATAAAAGTATAACTTTGACATCCTGTATCTCACTGGTCTCAGGTAAGTTGGGTTAAATGGTCATATCTTCATCCCAGAAATCCACAGTAACTCTCTGCGCACGGAATACTGGGACACCGTGTATATCAAAATTTTTCTCTGAAGGGATATAAAAGAGGCTTATGTTTCTGCTGTACTGTGATGCAACGTCGCACAGAAAGGCGTCTAATGGTGCGTTTGTAATATAAAAAGAATTTAAATATAATAGAAAAATTGTAAATGCCGAAACTTTGTGCGTATATGGAAAATGTATTTGAATTTACGTCACAGCAAACGTTGTTATCATGACGTGTAAGAAAAATGGATTAGTTTTGGATAAAAATAACACGAAACGTATATATTGGTCGTTAAAAATATATACACGAAAGTTTTTGTTTAATTAATTGGTACACGAAACGATTTTTTTGCCAGTTGTCCTGTTCCTAGACTTAAACTGACTTTATTAAGGCGGAATAAAACTTTCTTGGTAATTAGTATATTGTAAATGAATCAAATCACGTGAGGGAATTTTAAGGCTTAGGATGAGACAACCGGTTGATAATTAAAATTTGTAAATATATCCCAGAAACATTAAAAAGTAACAAATGAGACAAAAATAGCAAAGAGGCAATATTTTTGCTAAAATCAACTTGCAAAAGGGTTCCTGTGAGATGTAGTTGGTTCAGTAGAGAAGCCCTGGTAATGTTTCTAGCTCTCTCCAGCTTGTCCATGATCACAACACCATGAGAATACCAAAGAACCGTAGCCATGACTTTTCCTACAGATGGAACCGTCTTGCTTTCTTGGGCACACTTTTATCCACTGTATCGCCTGCTCCTTTATCTCTGACGTGTAATGATGGACCTATGGTTCATCTACTATTATGAAACGTCGAAGAAATACACTAGAATTATGTTTAAACTAGTTTAAACGCCCTTGGGATATGTTCGAATGTATTTTTGGTCGATTGTTAGCAAACGCACCACTCATCGCGTGGAAACGTTTCTCATACACAAACCATCATATAAAATGTGGTGGACACAGCCAGCATACTTTTAATCGGCACTTATTTAGTACGCTATGGTGAATTCTTGTCACAATCTCGTTGGTCGTAGAGGTTTTTAGGCGTCCGAAGCATATATAATCTTAATTGTCTATAGGAGTTTGTTTAAATTATCTCTACAAGAAGATAACTAAACACATTTGTCTGGAAATTCACTACACGCCATCTAGAAGATAACAATTGACAAATATCATAAATTTGACCATCTTGGTGCCATATGTGTATCAGCCCGATGACTTTTGGAAGGATCCTCAAATACCAGTAATATATATATATATATATATATATATATATATATATATATATATATTTAGAGTGACCGGATCTCATAGAGGGGGAAAAAAAATGTCGGAATCTTGCTCGTCTGGACCCCACAAAACGATTCCCCTTTCTAGATATTGAAATAGCCGAAATTTGAGCTCGATTAAACGACGTTAACCCGTGCCGCTCGTCGCTCAAAGTTTGAAAAAATTTTTGGCCAATAAGCTGACATATGGAGCCATAACCCCAGAACGGTAAATAATAGAAACACGCTTAATATCTCAAAAGAAAGCTAATGTTGTTCTTCAACATTTATATTCTATACATAATTGTTGTTATTTTAAGTCAAACCGAATTACAACAGCCTTTAGCCCCAAAAACGTGACCTGGTACCACTAAGAGCATACTTCGTATATTTTGTTATTAAGTGATAAATTTTGCTTTTTTTGGTATATTTTTGAGTTTAAAGTAGAAATATAATAAAAAAAACAAGTAATACTGATAAGTCTAATGACATTTTTTATTTTAAAATATAAAAATTAGGTATATAATACATACAAAACAGACACAGAAAAGATACAGACGTAGTACCTACATGAGTTGATAATTTTACATAGTTATCTAATCTATTCTAGAGCTTTTGTTGAAGTAGTTTTTGAAACGTCAGGATATAATGCTCGGCATTTACTTACAACTTGCAGGACATATTGCTTTTGGTCTTCATCTTTTGTCAGAAGGTCGTTAAAGTCGGTTATTAATTTAACACCACGCTCAGCCATATCATTAACTACTTTTAATGTTTTGACAATTTTCAATCCTTCTTGGAAGTCATTATTTTGAGGGGAGGTGTTTGGATGTTGTCTTAGGAAATCTGTTTTTATATTAAATTGGTCAAAGGATGTAAACGTTTCTTTGGTAAGTAAATTTACCAATCCTCCATCAACTACCTCTTTTAAGTTTTCTTTCCTAACTTTTGGATTTACAACCCTAGCGTGCTGTGATGGTTCATCTGTGCTACTGAGCAATTTATTAGCCATTAACAACTTTTCATCGTCTGTAATGTTGGGATCAAAAAACGATAATCCCACCAACTTTGCATTCAAATACCACAAATGGTTCGAAAATTTGGTCAGGGCTATTTCTGCAATGTCGTTGTCACATTCTTTATAGTCTAACAGACTAGGCAAAATACCTAAATCTTGCTTTGGTGCAAGATGAGCTTTTGGAGCATTGAACCAAGCTTTACAATAAATTTTAACTAGGAAAACAGAAATGGCACGCACAGAACTTTCTTCTTCTTTAGACATCTTAAATTGACGACGAAAAATGAACATTTTTAAGCAGTAAATAGCCTTTGCCATCCACCTAGCGTGATGAATGGCTCCTGGAGTTCTAAAACCCACAACATTGCCGTCTAGTGATCCAACAAATACGAGAACCAACTGCAATAACTCCTTGTAGTCATCTCTGGGGTGGCTCTCAGTTAATTTGGTCTCGAATTCAGCAGTAACATTTGCAATTACTTCTGGAGTTAGCTGCTTTTGTATTAGATTGTCACTGATACCTGTGTCGTATTTTCCTTTGTCTATCTTGGGCCACGCAGTGAGGAATCTCTTGAAAATGTCTGGATGAGGTCCAGTGGTTGATCCCATTTTTGTGTCGAATACGCCTCTTAACAGAATTTCCAAGATATGGTGACGGCAAGCTAGGTATAACAATTCTCTTCCTAACATTTGCTCCAATATGACGCGTGCTTCTTTGAGTCTTCCCGTGTTGGATGCTGTAGTGTCGAAGCACATCGCCTTGACGGTGTTGAGAAGACCCCATTCATGTAGGCATTCATATACGGCTACGGCTTGCTCCTCTCCAGAGCTGTTTGCTGTTACAGAAACTCCCAGCAGCTGTTCCTTTTCGCCATATGAAATAGCTATAGCTATTGTTCATTTTTTAAAACACCCGGTAAAAGTTTACCGTCCCAATGGACAACCACGGGCTCTTTTTCAGGAATGTTTACTTTATCAAAAATTTTTTTATTATATTGTTCTCTGAATATTTGCCTTCTATCATATAATAAAGTTTTCGAGACTTTGTACTCAAGAGGGTCAAGGTTTAGTGCTTCTAGAGTACCTATTAAAATTCTCGTGGCATTTTTGTCGGATACCTTACATCGATCTAATAAAATGGACAATTTTATGTTTAAAATCTCTTTAAACGCCCCTTGCAAATGAAACTTTCATCCCCTTGCTCTCAGATGGTCCTGGATCTTCTGAAGCTTCTTCAGGGATGTCAATTTCCTCCAAGCTCTCAAGTTCCTGGTAGATGCTGCCCTCTTCAGTGTCTTAAAATATCTTCACTAGATAATTGTTCGATCTAACCAGCTCAAAGGCACTTTAGAAACTAAACTGAATAAATAAAAGGTCGGTTGTACGCTGAAGTAAAATCACCATCCCTAAAATAGAAATTAGATTCACCCTCCTTTTTACTTGTCAAACGGGTCTTTCTTTGGTAAACTAGTCAGGTAATCCCCATATAATAAAAGATTAAATTTGAACAAAAGGCTCTTTATGTTTGAAAATTGAGTTCCAAAATACTTTTTAACAAAAAAATGTTAATTCCGAGACACCTTATGTAAAAACCCGTAAAATTCTTAGAATACTCCCCAAACTGGCTCCTACTGGTACCAGGTCACGTTTTTGGGGCTAAAGGCTGTTGTAACTCGGTTTGACTTAAAATAACAACAATTATGTATAGAATATAAATTTTGAAGAACAACATTAGCTTTCTTTGAGATATTAAGCGTGTTTCTATTATTTACCGTTCTGGAGTTATGGCTCCATATGTCAGCTTTTTGGCCAAAAATTTGGATTTTTTCAAACTTTGAGCGACGAGCTGCACGGGTTAACGTCGTTTAATCAAGCTCAAACTTAGGCTATCTCAATATCTGGAAAGGGGAATCGTTTTGTGGGGTCCAGATGAACATAATTCCGACATCGATTATTTGCGGTCACCCTAATATATATATATATATATATATATATATATATATATATATATATATATATATATATATATATATATATATATATATATATATATATATGGACTTCAATATAATTTCCAAACTCTTTTTTGGTCTTTGTTCAGTTAACTACTATATATTATTCTGCGTATTATGGGGGCTAAACACATATTTCAATTATTTTTATATTAACAGCAAAATGTGTTATGTAAAACACAAGCTCTAACTGAATTAAAATGAATAAAGTTTACAATTTTTGCATACACAACTTTTACAAAAACCTCTCAATATTCTTGAGTATAGAAAACCATTGCCGACTTCCACTTCAGCATATTTAATTCAATATTTTCCGAAAGAAAATTCGGCAGAGTTGATTGATACAGCTACATGAACGGAATTTGTAATCAATTTAATCATACTTTGATTCGATATTCGAAAGTATGTATCGAATTCAATACAGCGTTGTAATCAGCAAACAAGTTCTACAGCTTCTACCAGAAAGTATTTTTTTTCTTTCAATATATCGTTAGCAGGTTGGCACGTGCTCGGAAATGATGATTTTTTCAGATTTTGAATCGCTGGAGGTATATAAAAAATCAAAGTAAATCGTATAATAAATAATTTTTGAAGCAATATTGTGTTGAACGTCGTTCCAGAGTTCAGGTGTAATCCTAAGGACTTACACAGTCTTTAATAGGATTTGACTGTTCATAAATTCATCGACAAGGTAATTTTTTTCTCTTTGAATTGTAATACGAAACATTTACTGTCATTTGAAACAAAATTAGGTTTTATTGATAGGTCAATTAGTTTACTCCCGTCGCGATTTATTTTATTTTTAGCCATGTAGGGTTCATATTTACATTTAGAAATTAATGGACTAACGCTATACAGCAAGAATACGCAGTAGTATCAACTCGCACTGATAGATGGTAGTAGGTACATCCCTAACAATACTGTATGACAAGTTTTAACTTGCTTGTTCTGTATATACATCTGTGTGAAGGTCTAATTGTGGATCGGGATTTTTACATTTAATTTTTTTTTATAGGTCTAGCAGTGAAGTCCCTGAAGCTCTACAGGAGCGACGTGTGTGCGAAAAAAGCGATTTACATTGTTCCTGAATCGCTGTAAATTGTACTCGGTGGGAAACACAGTCATGGGCAAATTATTCCAAAGAGATGATGTTCTCCATATAAAAGACTGCTTGAAAAGCGTTGTACGAGGAGTAACAAGCTGAACCTCATACGGATGTGAAGTATTAACGCGACGTGTTAATGCACCGCTCTGGGAGAAATTAAGCGGGCTACATCCTTCGAACACTTTTCATGAAAATACTTGTAGAATAGACTCAAGTGGCCAACCGTTCTTCGATGTTCCAGCAAATCAAGGCCACCGGTCAGTTCCGGGTCTCCAATCAGACGAACAGCTCTTCTCTGAATAGAATCCAACAAATGCAGTATGTGTTTGGGAGCGGAGCCCCAAACATGGGAGCAGTATTCCATAGTTGGTCGAATTTGAGCTTTGTAAAGAATTAACAGTTGTTGTGGACTGTAAAGCTTTCTGGTTCGAAATAATATTCCCAACTTTTGAGAAGCTCTCCTTGCTATGCCTGCAACATGTTCATGCCAGAACATATTTGCTCCCAAATTAACGCTCAACAAATTGAGTGACGATGTTAGAGGAATGGAGTGCCCCGACATAACTATGTCGGGTTCAGCAACGTTAACTTTTTTAGAAAAAACTGCCGTCTAGGTTTTTGCAGCGTTAAATTCCACTTGGCTACTGTCACCCGAAGACTGAATTTAAGTTTGAATGACCTCCTGCTGTCTGCGTGTGAGTAGCCGATGTCCGAGCGTTCAAAGTGAATGAAGAAATATGAGTACTGTTATCTGCAAAGCTGTAGATTGAGTTCCCGGTCTTTTCCAGCAGATCGGTAATGTAAATGAGAAAGAGAGTAGGAGACTGTATGGAGTCTTGGGGTACACCGGCGTTGATAGTGAAAGTGTTAAAAAGAAATCCGTCGACTGCCACTCGTAAAGAACGCTCTCTGAGGAAACATGAGAGCCACAAACAGAATTTTTCAGATATACCATAAGAGCGTAGCTTAGCCAACAGTCCATCGTGCCAAATACGGTCGAATGCCTTGGATATATCAAGAACAACTGCTCGAGATTCTTCAAAGTGTTCAATTGGGTTGTTCCAAACATGTGTTACATAAGTCAGAAGATTTCCTGTTGATCTATGTTTACGAAAGCCATATTGGTGATAGCTAATAATGTTGAATCGTTCAAGATATTTAGAACTGTGGCACATTTCCAGCAGGAAGAAAATATTCCTTTTCTGTAGGATAGGTTGAAAAGTTTACAGAAAACTGGTTTTAGTTCCCTATCACAGTTTTTGAGAACTATAGCAGGTATTAGGTCAGCGCCAAAAGCTTTTTTGGTTCGAATACGACAAAAGAGCAGCACGTGTGTGTGAAATTTTGTTTTAAACTCGAAAAAAAGTACTATTAAACCATATGAAATGATTCGGAAAGTATTTGAGGATAAATCCCCGAGCGGTACGCAAAATTTCGAGTAGTTTCTCCCGATTTAAGAAAGGCCTAACTTCGGTAGAAAACCACTAATATTCCAGAAGATTTTCAATCACTCCTAAAATCATCGCTTAAATTCAAGAAATCATTCATGAAGACCGCCGTTTGCTCCATTAAACAAAATTATTTTTATTCATTTTAAATTACTTCAAAACTTAACGCAAAGACGTATAACCGTGGGCGAGTAGGAAACGTTTTCCCAGTCCGATTCTGTTTAAAATCAATTCCATTATCTCTGCGAAAAAGGTAACATAACGTAATATTTTCGTTGATAGCTCGTCTATTCTAAAACGGAAATAAAGACATGAATCAGTTTTATTTCGTTGGGGGAGTCAGAAGTTGACAGTCAACACGAGGGTGCTTTCAGAGGTGTTTTCTTTCCATTTTATGTTCCTTTTTTATGATTTTTGGGTAACCGGAATTGATATGTCGGAAAAATATCTTCTGTAAATTACTTACCGCAGATTACCAATTATTAATCTGGAAAAATATTTTTATGGAAGAAGGCTTCAGTTCATTCTTTTCTTTTATACTTAATACTCAAATAAATACTGTTACAATGAAAACATTGCCTAAACATTTAATTTCTCTGAAAATTAAAACAAATTATTATGGAAAACTATAACGCGAAACGCGTCTTGGGATAGTTCAGCAAATACGCTTTTGGTAACTTCTAACAGTACGATTCTTTTCGTTTCATTTTTAGTTGTTATACCAATGCTGCTAAATTATTATGGAATTAATTCATATATTCATAATGACAAAATTAATTTAACAGTTACGCAAAATGCCCCCCTTTTGCTTTTACACAAGCCCTTAAACGACTTGACTTGACCCAACGGAAAATTCCCCACCGCTTTTGTTAAAGCGGCATGTCTTTTACCATAGAGTAAACCATACCCTCTAAGAGAGACTATAGTTTATAATCTAAAGGATTTAGATCAGGACTTGCAAAAGGCCAATCTTCTGTAGTAATAAATGAAGGCATATTTTATTGTTCTAGCTTTGTGTCCTGGTGCAGCATCTTGTTGGAAGATTCAATGATTATTTTTGAAAAGAGTATAGTTTAGGGCTTTCACAACGTTCTCTAAAATAGTATCTTAATATATTTTAGCCGAAGTTTTCACACCTTTTTCACAAAAAAGAATACTGGTAACGTCATCAAAGCTGACTCCTCACCAAACCATAACTGATAATGGATGATGACCCCTCTGAAGTTTTGGAACAAGTTCCTTCCGCGCTTCCTTAGAAGTTCTGGCATAAATCCGATCATTTGGCTTATTGAAAGTTTGTTCCAGAGTGAAAATTTTTTCGCGGGTAAACAAAATTTTTCTGTGTGTGTCATGAACGTATTTCTTCAACAAACTTTCAGATTTTTACCTCCGTTTTTGCTTTAAATCTTCCATTAGCAAATGGCCAGTGTCTCTTATAAGCGCCAAGTTTTAGGTCTTCTTTAATAATACGAGACAGAATTTTTCGAAATTTTCATCTCACGAGATAAAATTTGTTGTTTGCGGAGAGGATTTCGGTCAATTCGCGCTTTTACAACTTTAACAGTTTGTGACGTTTGAACTGTCCTTGGTCTTTCTGAAAGTTGCCTGTCTTTTATGTCTCCCCTCTCAGTAAATAATTTTATCGCCCGGTAAGCAAACCTACAAACAAACATTAAGCTGTCTTAAGGTCTTAAAAATGTCACTTTTCTCCATAACGCGTCTAAATAAAGCTATAACAGAAATCTTATTTCCTTGATCACACAATTACATTGCTTAAAGAATTCAAATTGTAAATATGTTTATAGACAATAAGTGTACAGGGTGAGTCAACGATAGAGTAAAGTTCATTATCTCATTTGTTGCAGGAATGACGAAAAAAATGTTAAATACAATAGTTTTAGAGAATGTTAAGATGCACAGTTTAACATTATTTTTGAGTACACAGGGTACTTCAAAAAAGTTTGACCGATATAATATGTTTTTTTTAAATGCTATTTTCTAATTTATTTTCAAATTCTGCGTAAAATTTTTATAACTTTTTTATTAATAATATTGTGTATAAACCTAGCACTTCTTCTAATATTTCAATTTAAAAAAAAAAATACTAGTTTTCAGTTTTCTAAAAAATTGCCAGTAGCGCCATTGTTTCTGGAAGTGGAATACTCATAATTGGTACGAGCATTCTATAGAGATGAAAAAAATATATATGTAAAGAAATTTGAGTTAGATGCTAAAGACTGTTCAAAATAAATTTATGCATTTCGACTATTTTAAATTGAAAAATCTCAAATTTTTTAAATGGCTCGCCCTGTATATTATTATTTTTTCTGATAGATTTTACAAAACCTTCCAACTTCCAAAGTATGTCATATACCTATTTCTAATAGTCTTCGATTTATTTTGAATTTTTCAATTTTTGCCCTTGTTTTTAATACACTTACGCTATTGTGAAAACATAAACAAATAGTTAATAAAAAATTTTAATATAGTTTCTTATCTAATGATTAATTATTATGACGTAATAAATGTTCAAAAATATGCCCGTCTACTTGAATACACATGTTTAGTCGTTTTACTATATTTTCCTTCACTTTCCTTAGCAATAAAGGGCGTTACTGTCCTGCACGCATCCTGTATCCCATTTTCCATATCTGCTAGTGTCGTAGGAGGATTCACGATCTTTAATGTAGCCCCACAAAAAGAAGTCTAAAGGTGTTAAGTCACATGATCGAAGGGGGCACTGTATGAATCCATCCCTACCGATCCATTTTTGTGGGAGCTCCGTCTTGTTGAATCCATATTTATTCCCTTTCAAAGTTATCAACTTCTTCAAGAAGCTGGGGTAATTCTTTTTACAAAAAATTTAGATATCTAGGCCCGTTAAGCGGTTCGCGGAAAAAATATGGACCAATAATTCGAAAATTCCACACCATACATTAAGCAACCAATGGTTTTGGTTTTGAACTTCCCCGACCCAAAATCGATTAATTGTGGAATAATAATGCATGTTATGGCTGTTACCTGCTCCATTACGGCGAAAAGTAGCTTCATCCAAAAACATTATTTTGGATAAAAAATTTGGATCAACCTCTATTGCTACATTCATGGTGATACAAAAGTTAATTCGCCGTTCAAAATTACGGTCTTGAAGTCCTTGGTGGAGTTCCATATGAAAGGGATGATACTTGTATTTTCTCGTGGTGCGATTAGTCGTAAATTGGAATGTGTCATATAAGTCAGCTAGTTGACGGCTGCTGACCTGGAGATTATCTTTAACATGAAGTAAAATCTCCATTTTTTTTCCTCATTGGTAGCATTCTGGTTTACTACTTTCCGTTTCGTATACTCAACGCTACCACTACCATCAAACCGTTTCATTACGCACTGAAAAGATTTTCTAGATGGTATACGTCTATTAGGGTACTTTGCTCCGTAAAGCCTTACTTAAGTGTATTAAAAACAAGGATAAAAATTGAAAAATTCAAAGTAAATCGAAAACTATTAGAAATAGGTATATGACATATTTAATAAAAGTTGGAGAGTTTTGTAAAATCTATCAGAAAAAATAATAATATACAGCCATTTAAAAAATTTGAGATTTTTCAATTTAAAATAGTCGAAATGCATAAATTTATTTTGAACACCCTGTAGCATCTAACTCAAATTTCTTTACATATATCTTTTTTTTCATCTCTATAGAACGCTCGTACGAATTATGAGTATTCCACCTTCAGAAACAATGGCGCTATTAGCAATTTTTTAGAAAACTGAAAACTAGTATTTTTAAAAAAAAAAAATTGAAATATTAGAAATACTACTAGGTTTAGGTATATAACATTATTAATAAAAAAGTTATAAAATTTTACGCAAAATTTAAAAATAAATTAGAAAATAGGATGTTCAATTTTAAAAAAAAAAAACATGTGTTATATCGGCCACACTTATTTTGAAGTACTCTGTATACTCAAAAATAATTTTAAACTGTGCACCTTAACATTCTCTAAAACTATTGTATTTAACATTGTTTCGTGATTCCCGAAACAAATGAGATAATGAACTTTACTCTATCGTTGACCCTGTATATCAACTGAGTAACATAACCTATAAATAGTTTCACCAAAAAAGTGTTCATGTTTATAAAGGGCGTACGTGAAAAATTGTAATGATGTTTACTAGGGTAATAGGTATTTTTTCTGTTTGAGTAGTACTACGGAAATATTCATAATATAAAATGTATTAATTTTTTATAAATATAATTCTTCTAGAAACAGCTTCGTGGAGAAGAAGTCGGTTCTCGGGACAAACTTTGAAGAAGCCGGCAAGAAGAACGACGAAACGTCAGCTACACTTTGTAAATCGACACAGGAAAAATCAAGACGAATTATACCTATAAGCGCTATAATCTGTGGAAGTTTATATTATTTTTATGCATTTGTTAGGAAAATAATAACCTTGTACTAACTTTGACCTTGACTCCAAATTTTCCTTGCTTTTGAAAATGATACAAGGGGGAATTAATAATTTCTTTTCAATCCTTACATATTATAAAACGCAACGTCTCTCTGTCTGTCTGTCCGTTAGTGCGCTTATCACTCGGAGAACTTATCCGATTTATGTTTTTTTTTTATTAAACAATAATTCTGTAGTCCACGCGAGCGGAGCCGTGGGCAAAGCTAGTTAAAAATAAAATAATCAATAATAAAACAAATATATCGTCTGCGCAACTATTGAAATTACGATTCATAACGTACGTTCCTTCATCAATGGATATCCTAATCGTTTGGCCGCTCCCTGATTTGTCGGTGGGGTATCGTTTTTGTCAGTGTGCCTGACTTGCGCGGGATGCGCGGGGGCGGAGAGAGTCAGGTGGGTTCCATTGAAATCTAGGCGTTCGGCGTGTTTTCGTTACCGAATCGGTATTGAGCACACCGAGAAAAGCGATACCGTACGGACAAATCAGGGAGCGGCCGTAGAGATAGCCGTATATGATTTGAAAACATTTTTATAAATAAATATTTTTAAATTTTTTCACATTACGTCATTTCAATATTTCGAAATACGTTGTTCATTATCGGTCACCTTCCCGCCTGAACAGGGATTACCATTTTTTTTTATGCACATCGGCGAGGATGTCGTAATAGAGAGATTTTGCATTTTTCACATGACTGTCCTTATCGTTATCTCAAGCATGCGCAGTATTAACGCAAAAGTTTGCACTTTTACACTACGGCAGAATTGCAATAAAACAAAGTCAACGTAAGGTTCGGTTAGTATTCATCTTCTATAAATATAGTGGATTTTTTTTCATTCACCGCACGACCCGCTTATGACTGCTGTATACCTAAGTCGAAAAAAAAAAACAGGCACTACCATAATAGCGATAATAATAACGAACTTTAAATAACCTCTCCTAAATAAAGGAAATCGTTATCTTTAATAAAGGTTTCTTTTATTTTGCTTGAATACTGCGCAAGCTCCAAACTGTAGGTGCATGCTTCAAATAACGATTGCAGCTGAGTTCCTGTATTTAATTTCTGCCCTTTACTATTGCGCATGCTTCAAATTAAGATAAACAAATCTTTCTAATATTCGCCAATTTCCAAGTTCCGAAACCGACATTTCTATTTCACAGACATCCCGGTGGTGCTGCCACTGGCGTTATTACATCTCTGCGATAACTACTGCCTATGTAAGTGGCCAACCCAAATATACTTAAATAAATTAATAAATACTAAGTACGCTGACCTGTCGAGATTGGGACACCGGACCCTTGATACTGTATGCCGGCACGATAACTACGGATCTGTAAGGCTAGGCAATGTAGAATCCCTATATTTTTGACCATTAACCTTTAAAGTTATATATAACAAACCCAAAAAAAACCCCCCCTATTATTAATTATTGTTTAATATTATAGCAAACCTAAGCTGGGGACTAATTTGAGCTTAATCGAAGTTATTTGTAATTGAGGCTAAGCGACTATTAAACGACCCACTAATATCGAGCGTAGTCTGTGTTTACGATGCAGGTTTCATGTCATACTAAAGTACAATAATATCTTGAACTATGCACTTAATTTAGGGATTAAATGTTATAATAATTACGACTATTATCCCAAACTGTAATATGCCCAATATATGATATATCTAATATTACAGGGGTGGGGGCTGGTTCAGGGGCGTCGACATGCAGAGATCAGAATTTTAAAGTGGATTTTTGCAACATACGAGGTTTAAACTCGAAGATAAATTCAGTGCACCAACATCTGCAATCAAATAACCTTTATGTACTCGCTCTCTGTGAAACTAAGGTCAATTCATCAACCAGCACAGTCAACTATCTTTATCCTGGGTACGACTTCTATTCCCGATTTAGGCGTAACCTTGAAATCTGTCTTTTTGTCAGAAGCGACCTCTCTTGCCAACGAGAAGAGGCTCTGGAGCCCCTAAACTTCGATGTTATGTGGTTAAAAAATAACGACTCAACCAGCCACAAGGTTCATATGTATCTCTATCGACCACCAAGCGATACTTTAGAATACTTTTCGCGTCTCTTGCAGACACCATCAATCATTTACAAATTAATTATCCAAATGTCGAAATTACCATCCTGGGCGACTTTAATGTCTACAACATCAATTGGCTTAAATATTCAAATACTCCCAACGAACAAGGTAGTGAAGCCGAATCATTTTCAATCAGTTGTGGCTTAACTCAGCTTATTGACGAACCAACACGGATCCCTGATCGAGACGGGGAGTTCGCCAGTCTTCTTGATCTGTTTTTAACCACCAATCCGGAGATTTACACGATCAGCGTAAATCCGCCGTTGGGTTCTTCCGACCATAAACTGCTTTCGACATCGAGTATCCTACCAATCAGTGACAGAGAGGCGTCTAAATCGCGCGAGATTTGGGACTACAGATCTGCTAAATGGGAAGATCTCATGGAATATTTTCGAACTTTTCCTTGGTTAGACGTTTGTTTTCGATCCGACGACCCATCTGACTGCGCCAGGGAGGTTTCCGATGTTATTTTGGCCGGTATGGAGGCTTACATCCCTTTTTCGAAGAAATGCCCTTCCAACGGCAAGCCTTGGTTTGCCGAAAATTATCGACGAAACCAAGGAGGCACACAACCAACGGATTAGAAACAAACTTCTCGCTTGTCCTAACAATTCCAGGTCCTTTTGGTCAGTCGCTAAGGCAGTTAGTCAAAATTTCACCAATTCCACCATACCACCACTCACACGGCCAGATAATTCTATTGCAAGGACACCTGTTGAGAAAGCTAACTTGTTGGCTGAACCTTTTACTTCACATTCTACTGTCGATTTCCAAGGAAAAACACCATCTACTATTCCCATAGTGCAGTCAAGGATGTCCGATATTGTCTTCAGACAGCGTATCATAAAACGTATTTTGATGAAGCTAGACACCAAAAAGGCTTCTGGCGTTGACGGAATACCTGCCATAGTTCTCAAAAACTGTGCGAGGGAACTAACACCAGCTTTCTATAGACTTTTGAACCTATCCTACTGAAAGGGAATATTTCCTTCCTGCTGGAAATGTGCCACAGTTCAGCCGATACCTAAAAAAGGCAAGAAGACCTTGCCAAATAACTACCGACCAATCGCACTGCTTTCAATAATATCGAAAGTCATGGAAAAGGCTAACAATCAGCATCTTCTAAAATATCTTGAAGGATTCAACATTATTCACGATCACCAATATGGCTTTCGTAAAAATAGATCAACAGGAGATCTTCTGACTTATGTAATATATGTTTGGAACATCGCAATTGAACACTTTGGAGAATCTCAAGCGGTTGCTCTTGACATATCCAAGGCATTTGACCGTGTTTGGCACGATGGGCTGTTGGCTAAGCTACGTTCTTATGGTATGTTTGAAAAGTTCTGTTTGTGGCTATCATGTTTCCGCAGAGAGCGTTCTTTACGAGCGGCAGTCGGCAACGCCGGTGTACCCCAAGGCTCCATAATGTCTCCTACTTAAGCTTATTCTACAAGTATTTTCATGGAAAGTGTTCGAAGGATGTGGCCCGCTTAATTCCTCCCAGAGCGGAGCATGTCAGAAGTACACGTCGCGCT
This sequence comes from Pachyrhynchus sulphureomaculatus, assembly GCA_019049505.1. Classification (NCBI taxonomy): domain Eukaryota; kingdom Metazoa; phylum Arthropoda; class Insecta; order Coleoptera; family Curculionidae; genus Pachyrhynchus; species Pachyrhynchus sulphureomaculatus. The sequence goes on from CM032449.1 coordinate 177,291,019, forward strand.
AATACTTCACATCCGTATGAGGTGTAGCTTGTTACTCCTTGTACAACGCTTTTCAAGCAGTCTTTTATATGGAGAACATCATCCCTTTGGAATAATTTGCCCAGGACTGTGTTTCCCACCGAGTACAATTTACAGCGATTCAAAACAACGTGAATCGCTTTCTCCGCACAAGTGTCGCTCCTGTAGCGCTTTAGGGACTCCTCTGTAGCACGTGTGCTAGACCCATAAAAAAAAAAATAAAAAATACTAGGTTTGAGCCAAAAATACGTGGAATTTTAATTTTTCTCAAAAACTATTTATTTATATCTGTATATTCATTTTGTCCCCTTATAAGTCTCCGCCAGACACGATACACTTTTACCAGCGTTTTTTTCCAATCTGCGAAGCACTTCTGGAACGTAATTTTTGGTATGGCCTATAGCTCCTTCAGTGATTATGTCCTTATCTCCTTAATGCTAGCAAAACTTCATTCTTTCATGATTCTTTTGATCTTCGAGAATAGGAAAATGTCGCAGGGGGCCATATCCGGCGAATACGGAGGCCGAGGCATCATAATGATGATGTTTCTGACCAAGAAACTAAAGACAAGAAGTAGTGCGAATAGGTGCATTATCGTGGAGCAATTGCCATGAGATATTTCGCCGCAAATCCAGGCGTTTTTTACAGATTGCTTATTGACCATACGATCTGGTCACAAGGATTCATGGTACATGATGCCCCGAAATCGAAGAAAACTAAAGAGCCGAACCTTCACATTTGATTGAACTTCACTAGCTTTTTTTGGTCGTGGCTTTTTAGGAAGCTCCGCTGGGACAATTGGGCCTTAGTCTCGACGTCATATCCATACACCCATGTTTCGTCACCAGTTATGACCTGTTTAAGTAGTTCTTGACTTTATTTAGCAACTCCTGAGCAATGTCTATACAGCACTGCTTTTAATCGAAATTCACTAATTTCGAAGAAAATTTTGTTGACATACGTCTCATGCCCAAAACATCGGCAAAAATTGCTTAGCATGAGCCAAATGATATGTTAACATCATCAGCAGTCTCTCTGATAGCGATTGGGCGATTATCTGTAATCATTTTTTTCACTTTTTTGCTATTGTAATCGATTGTTGATGTGCTGGTACGTTCGGGGCGCACGTCATCTTCCATGTCTTCACGGCCCTTTTAGACCCGCGTGTGCCACTTCTAAAACGCTTGTTTTATTAATAAAAGACTCGCCAAAAGCAATATTCAACATTTCCAACACTATACTGCCTTTTATTCCGTTCTTAAGCACAATTTAATGCAAATTCTTTGTCCCATTTTTTCAACAAGTAAAAAAAATCGCCTAGTACACGAAAATTCTTGTAACCTCTTCGATAGTCAGCAATAAATTAACTATCCAATATGGCTGCCAATATTAAGCTACACCAGGGATAGGTGTACAAATGGAAAAAAAGACATTTTAACTATTGACCTTCGAAAAAATTTTTGATCAAACTTCGTGTACCTTCTCAAAACGGTAATTTAAATTATTTGTCTGCATTATCTATAATAAAAACACCTATACTAAGGTATTATTGAGAAGTGTCATTTATCAATATTTTTCTGTAATTTCTGTTCAATATAATAAACGATTTTCCGTCATTAGAGTATAAAGTTTTACGAATGGAGAAATGTTTCCTTATAAATCCAGAAGAATATACTTTGATAAGTGCTATTTTGACTGAAAAGTCGCGGAAGCCGTCGTACTGAAAAAAATGGGCCCTTAAGGACGTCCCCAAGGAACAGTCGTGCTCAACTTACAGAAGGATCCCTCCTATGTAAACTACCATACGTACAATAAAAAATATTTGAGGCGCAGTGCAGTCTTTCGCCCCGCCCCATATGCGCAGAAATACAAAAATAATCTCACTGCGTGGTTTTCGGATCTGGCAACGTTATATTCTTACTCTGATCGAGACACGAGTTTATGTTGTGTTTTAATGTTTTGGAGTATTTATCGAGGTTACGTTTGTATTGGAAAGTTTTAATGTGTGCATAAATAATGACTTCGCAATTAAAGAATAGCAGATTTGTTAAAAAAAAACTGCTGAAAAATAAATACAACATTAGCAAGTATGTTTGATTTAAAAAAAAAACAGGAAATTCAAACCACAATCAGTGAAATAGTTCAAACTAAAATTCCTGATGAGAATAGTATAGTTTCATTGAGAGAATTTTTAGATATGGAAAAATTGAGTGATTACTAAATGTAATTTAGTAAATACTGGAGTGGTAAGAAAACAGATCTCTGATATTAATTAATATGCTACATATTTATGTTGAACACTAATAAATATTTGATTGGCTATAAATATTGATTTTTTATTTACGTTAACCCGTATTTTTTCTATATCTGTGAGCTACACGCATTAATTAAAATAAGTTGTGCGTTGACGATATTTCAAACTTCCCGCGCAGTGCGACGTTGCCAGGTCGCGCTTTTATTTATCAAATTATGCGAGGAACACTGAAAACCATCAAAAGTAGCTCACTTTCAACATTTTTTATGAAAAAACGAATACCGCTTGCTCTAATTTTCTTTACAGAAAAATATTTGTTATATTTTTAATTAAGGATTTTTAGTTTTTCAAAACAAGCGTAAGAAAATTACCATTGTTATATAATAAAACATCCGTTTCAACACAGGTCGAGGTAGGGTTTGTATGTTAAAAATGCAAATTTTAACAGCCAATATTTACAAATTTAATGCCGTAAGAAGTATTGACATTTTTTTCTGCGTATAAAGGACACTAATAAATATGTATATTCAAATTTTCTAGATAATCGTAAGAAAATTTATTTTCTTGGGAACGTCCTTAACTGCCGGTTTACGATTGACTATTAACCAGTAAGCATCGATAATAGGTCGAAGCGTTCAATTAAAAAAAATATGTTGTTTCAATTCGACGTTTTAAATAAAAGAAGTAAACCCCTCCTAACTTATACCTTTAAGATATTTAAAACTAGCTGTCCTCGCGACTCCGCTCGCATGGACTACAGAATTATTGTTTTGGTCTTTTGCAAGAGAGCGCGCTAGCGACATACTTTTTCCCGACTTGATTCATTATTATCGTCCCTGCTTATTCCTTATGTTACCTAAGGTAACAAAATATATACTAAAATCTGGCCAGAGAATATATGTATGAATTATATTCTATTTATTTGAAAGTGACAGCGATAAAACAATTAGAACTATGCAAATTAGTATCAAGCAGTAGTAAGGGCCCCAGAATTTTACCTACATTTTACCTATAATGCAGCAGTTCAATAACTTTATTGGAATGCCATCTGGCATCGGTCTAATATTCGCAATCTCTGTTTGAATACAATAGAAAAACAGCCTTTTTTTGTTGTTTGGGACTAAATAGTTTGAAATAGTTCTGGCCAGTGGTGGTACGCCTGGACGTATACATATTATTTGCGAATAATATGAATTAAACAGTTTTATAATGTTTAAACATTTATTAGAAAAATTTTTTTATAATGAAACATTATTAATTAAATATAATACAAATAAGGAAGTCGAGCTACAATAAAAAAAGTATTATCAATCTTCTATCTTCGACGTGCTTGGAAAACTATCCTTGTCCGACTCATTTGAGTATACATGTATAATTAAAGGTTCAACAATGCCATCCACTACTGACTCCTCACTGACTTGTCACTTGAGCATGCTGCTCTAAATATGTATTTATAGTTGGGGCAACAGGAAGGTATGTAAATAAAATGATTTTAATCGGCAGTAAAACTTCGTTACAAAAGAGCCTTGTTACCTGAAAAATACTTGGGAATAGATAGCACACCTCTGTTATAGGACCGCCGGTCAGTCCATAGGCATTTTTATTAGTATCAGTTTCAAATAAATAGAGGATAAAAAAAAAACACGTAAATCGGATAAGTGGTTCTCTAGTGATGACAACTAGATAGAAATAGAGACGAATCCTTTTATAATATGTAGGGATTGTAGTGGCCTACGACGGAAAAGAATATAAATTTGAGAGGGCATGAGGGGAGCGAGTTGAAGGCACGAATAGCAAAGAACAACCAAAAATGTGAGAGCCTGAAAGCTTTAATGAAATTAAAATACGTCTCTAGAAAGACAAAACTAAGGATTTAGACATCGGTCATAAGATCTACTGTCACCTATGGATGTGAAATATAGGTAATGAACAAATTAGAGGAAGAGACGCTGGAGAGGTGAGCAAGAAGGATGTTGAGAGTAATCTACGGGGGAAGAAACACACCGGAAGGGTGGACTAGATGGACAAATCAGGAACGGGAAAACTTATATGACGGACCTAGAATCACATCTTTTATAAGAGCGCAAAGAATGAGATGGTTAGGACACGTACAGTATCTGACAAGAGAGAGACTGCCGAAAATGGTGTTGGCGATCAGGCCTGTAGGTGCGAGAAGGAGGAGAAGGCCGAGGATGAGGTGGTTGCAACGTGTTGAGGAGGATTTAAGAGCCATAGGAGTCATAGACTGGAGGACGGAGGCGCAGAACAGATTAGAGTGGAGACATACGATCCAACAATACTTGGACGCCGAATGATGGGACAGAGAAGAGGAAAATGGACACAAGTTAACTAAGCCCTAGGCGTTCATGGCCTGTAGTGCATTATATATATATATATATATATATTATATATATATATATATATATATATATATATAATATATAGGGATTGGAAAGAAGTTATTAATTCTCTCTTGTATCATTTTGAAAAGCAAGGAAAATTTAGAATCAAGGCCAAAGTTAGTCCAAGGTTATTATTTTCCTAACGAATGCATGAAAATAATATAATTTTGATAGGTTATAGATATAATTCGTCTGAACAGACAAACAGATAGAGAGGCGTTGCGTTTTAATAAGTAGGGATAAAAGTAGTGTTAACTTTGACAGTTTTATTTTGGTGAATCTTTCCATCGATACGATCTTATGGTTTATAAGTAATTTGTTAAATATTCCGAAATTTCTATTTCCTACTCAACTGATTTTAATTACAGTACCCCTAAAACTTGAATGTAAACAATGACATTACTAGCTCATTTTGTTTCAGAGGCTCCGCGCCTTACAATTTGCGGTTATAGCATGTTATGAAATACCTTCTCTAAACTATGCGACTTAAATTGTTAGAAGTTTTATCATCTCTTTTTTCCATACATAGTGTCTAGAGATTAAGCTGACTTTACTGTTTGCATGCCCTAAAACTATAAATATTACGTTTTTTAAAATATATCCTAAACAAACAAAATAAAAATTTGACCCCAGCTAGTTTATGGGGTAAATAGTCTACCAATATTTGAACGAAAAATTGCAATTTTTTCTTGAATATTACAGAAAATTAATAGGTCTCTCTACACAACTTGTAGCAAAAAAAAACTGATTTACGAGGGTGGAATGATAAATCTAGTATATTTCTACGAAAAATTTTGTTAGGAAGCAACCGATAAAGTCGAGAATCGTGCTTTGTTACATTCATTTTTTCTTGGATTTTAAGATCATGTTACGACACTGTTTTTCTTCCTATATTTTATATTTTATTACATTTTTATATTTATTGCAGTGATTTCAATTTTGGAGCAGTGTAGCTTAAAACTGTGATTTAAATTTTTGAGCCGTTTAATTTAAACCGGCAGTGTGTAACGCGTGTTGCTAACTCGACTAATTTGCTTGCCGGAAGTGACCCAAGGAGAGGGGACAAAGATATTTAAACAGCCATTTCGAATTTTGAGGAGCTTTTTCCACCATGAAGCAGTAACGGATTTTTTTGGCCAGTAGGCCGTAGCGGCTGTTTTCCGCCAGTATACCGTAGCGGCTTTTTTTTTCTCCAACACGCCAGAGTGGTTTTTTTCAGTGATGCGGTAGTGCAGTACCGTTTTTTTATCACCAAGTGGGTGTCGTTTCTAGCTCTCAAGTTTAAGGCCTTCTTCCGTTCCTAAAATATCCTGCTCATCCTCAGGCATTTCGGGTCAAAAGTGCTATCCAAAAAAAGAATAGGAGAGCAGTGGCTGAGACAATATTTTTATGAGAATCTCACCAGGAGAGGCCAAGTAACTTATGGAAAACCCACGAGGAGAAACCAATCAGTACACCAGTTAAAATATCTCACTTTCTGTCTACAACGTGTGTTTCCAACGACTACTCAACCTGTGTAATCCGCGGAGTTAATCTTGCAAACTTTTAATATCATGTTTTATAAAGCCTTTTATTAAAAACTTAATAATCCTAATTTAAAGACTCGATGCAATAGTGTACACTCTCATAGCCTAAGGGGTTTTTATTTAGTAGATGTAATTTTAAGAGTGTAATAAAGGTAGAAACTTTTATTTTGTTAATATATATATATATATATATATATATATATATATATATATATATATATATATATATATATATATATATATACCCTTCTATATTTAAATTTAGCATTTCACTGAACTACCCGCTTTACTTTTCAGGACGCAACAGTTGTACCCAATTCAATTTTATTTCAACAACTAATTATCTCTAGTATTTTTTCATTTTTAGAGCTGAACTTGAATCTTTTTATTCTAAAATGAATGGTGCCCAAATCTCTACAACCAAGTTTTAAACAACTGCAGAGACTATTTTCAAAAGACGTACAAAAATTATCTCTTATCCATAATCTCTCCAAGCAAAACGAGCTGGCTTACATATATATATATATATATATATATATATATATATATATATATATATATCAGTATCAATATCCACTCAATCCATTCTCAAAAATTAAGATATACATAAGAGGCAAAATAGCGCCGCAAAAGAGACGTTATAAAATGACGCCGTCAACGTGAGGCTATAGCTTTATTTAAGAAAGTGGACTGCCGACCAGATTGAGATTGAACTAAAGAAAGTTCATATAGATTCTGCATCAGCACTCAAGATCATTTATTGCTGGATAAATAAATTTAAACGTGGCTGTACGAGCATTGCAGATTCTGTACGTTCAGGGTGCCCGATTGAGATTTCTTCAGAAGAAATGATCGATAAACTTCATGATATGTGATAGAAGATCGTCGCATTAAGCTTCGTAAAATTAATGAGGAAGTAAGTATCTCATATGAATTGACATAAAATATTCTGCATGAAGTTCTAAAAATGAAAAAACTCAATGCGCGATGGGTGCCGCATTTGTTGACATTTCAAAATTGTGTTTGGAAAAGTTGTAGCGTATTTCAACGGACTTCTAGCATCATTTTGTGATTGTAGCGCAACCTGGATCTACCATTGCCCCTTGGAGACAAAACGGCAGTCAAAAGACCGAACATGAAAATGCAGCGAAAAACGAAAACCGTTTTATCGGCGAGAAAAGTGATGGCAACTATTTTTTGGGACTCACAGGGTATTATCATGATTGACTATCGGAAAAACAGTAAAACAGTGACTAGCTTTTATTTAACAACGTTACTGGATCGTTTGCGTAATAAACTGAAGCAGAAGCGACCAAGATTAGCACGTAAAAAGTGCTCCTTTACCAGGATAATGCGCCTGCTCGCACATCGGCTGTTGCAACGGCAACAGTGACGAGCTGGGCTTAGACATGGTTTTCACCTACATTATTTCCCAGATTTAGTTTCAAGTGACTTTTTTACTTCATAACCTCATAAGTTGGCTTGGTGGAAAGAAATTTTCGTATAAAAAATTGGAATCTGGATGGACCAAATATATTGAGCTCAGTGGATATTATATTGAGAAACAAATTTCCGTTTTTTCAAAAAATGTTATTTACCTTGTTTTTTACAAGACTTTTCAGTCCACCCAGGTATATGTTAAAAAAATTAGAAGAAGAATACTCTTTATAAACTGAAGTGAACCTAGTTTTAAAGTTGTATTTCCCTGGTTCAATGAAAGTGAAAAAATGACTTTCCGAGATATTTGCATTTTTTCACGTTTCAAAGACCCCAGATCGGTCTGTACATACAATATCTCTGGATCCGCGTCAGATATCGATTTCATAATTTGGTACACATATGATACCTAATGTAAGAATGAAATTTATAATTTTTAAATGATATCGCTTTGCAGAAAGGAGGTAAGAGGGGTAGGACTCAATAAATCTTCTATAATTTCAATAGTACTAGACTTTTTTCTTGTTTTGAGTTGTGATAATAAAGAAATTTTAAGCATACTTATTTAGTCACATGTAGGAACTTAAAGGTGTGGGGAGGTGGCAAGAAGACATGCGAATCAATAAATTTTGTGTAGTTTCAATAGTAGTATGAAAATTGTCTCTTCTTGTTTGAGATAATAAACAAAATGTAAGAAATATTATTTGTAGAATCTGTCAAGTAAGAACGTGTCCGCGATAAATCGGTAGAGAGAACCTTTATCTGCGACGCATTTTAGCAAAAGTATAAGCCGATTCCAAACTTCCTTCAAAATTATGTAAAATCTAAAATGAGTCACTTATTTCCGCGTCGGTTCGAGGCAGTCTTTCTGTGCTCTCATCCATAGGGTGCCATTTGTGAAGAAGTGGGTAAATCATTTTAACGAGACGAAAAATGTTGACGACTTGCAAAGACCTGGTAGGCAGAGTTACTCCAAAAGTCGAAAAACAAATCGTGTCTTGGTTTTCACGGAACTCGAAATTAACGCTGCGTCAAGGAGCGGCGAAATTAAGAAAATCGGTTTTGAATGTGTCCCATGAGACCATTGGACAACATTTTCGTGCTCATGATGTCAAATTCCGAAACACGTTGAAGAATCCTTTGCTGGGCGAAAATCACGTCGAGAAGCGGCTTGCTTGGGCTCACGATACGATACTCGAGCGTTCACAATCGCTGGACGGCAACCTTATTGAAAACGTTTGGTTTCTTGTAAAGAAAAAACTCAAAGGAAAGACTTTGAGGACTTTGGCTGAGTTGTCTCGCAAGAATCGAAAAATTTGGAAAGTATGTAGAAAATCTCGTCGACAGCACGCCTCGAAGATGCCAGGCGATTATTGATGCAGGAGGCGATTGGATAAGTTAATAAGGTAATTGCGCCATTGCTAGTACATCAAAGCATACATTGATGGCAAAAAATGTTCTAGAAACACATTTCTTTAAGAATTGCGTTATTACTTGACAGACTGTATTCAAACTTGTAAGAAGTTAAAACTGTGAGGAAGAGCGTTAGAGAAGTTGCTTCCTTTGCTGCGTTCTTGAGGTCTAGAAATCGAAAGGCAATGTTACTTTTTCATTATTTCCAATCCTAACAAAAAAACGTATAAAGAGTATTATACAGTTAGCTCAGAAAAGTATATTGATATTGTATTACGACTCGTATTTAGAAGAGTACTTCTCTTCTAAATACGAGGTATAGGTAAATAAATTTAGCGATTCTGTTTGTTATCCGTTTAGGAGATATTCTAGAAAAATAAAATTTGAATCTAGTGAATGTCTACGGTAAAATCCCTTCAATATAGCAGCGAAAACCGCTTAACTTAATAAAAAAGTGTAACAATATATGCCCTCTTTCTTTTTCCCCTACTGCATTTGCCGATGAAAGGAAAACGATACTACACCAGTCAAAATGTTGAGGCAGCCGCGACTACGTTCCACAAATATATACCAAAACTAACTGATAATTTACCTTGCCAAAGGCTTATAGTCTGATAAATAAAAATTTTAAATGATCAGTCATAGTTGAAACCCGAATTTTTGATCAAAATTTAGTTTTAATACATGGAACATGTATCAATAGTCAAAAACTACCTCAAAAACCACTTTTTCGCAAATTTTTCGGAAAATATTAAAATTACAAAAAAAAATATTTCGAACAAAATCGATAGATAATACAATTACCTACAAAATCGTCGTAAATTACTTTTCACGTATTTGCGATATCAAACGAGATATTTGCAATTGAAATTGCTACTTGACGCACAGCTAGCTAAAAAATACCCGAATCTGAAAAAATTCATAAAAAAAAAGAAAAAATCATTATATTTGAACTTTTTTAATCGTATCTATTTAACGTAACTAATTTTTTCAGGGAATTTTTGTTTATTAACTTTTTGAAAAGTTATAATCAATTATATTGTTTGAATTTAATTTTTTATTGTTAAAACTGAAAAAAAAGTTGTAATTTTTATATTTTCCGAGAAATCTGCGAAAAAGGGTTTTTTAGGGTAGTTTTTATTTTTTTTTTACAACCCCTTTCATTCAATTTTCAATTTTTGACTACTAATACTTGATCTACGTATTAAAACTAATTTTTGATCAAAAATTAAGGCTTCATGAGCTTTTAAAATTCTTAATTACCATACTATTTATTAGTCTAGGATGAGGGAGAGAAATCAATAAAAATTTCGGTTTCGGTTTGAAATAAAACACAATTAAACTTAGGCCAATTGATATATTTATTTGTATTGACAGAATTCTGAACGTTGTACCCATTCGCATATATAAATATTTTTAAGTCTCAATATGTACGTTAAAATTAATAACATTTTTTTTTCATTTAAAGATAAATCTATAATTCGTCTACATGTTAAAATTATCTGTGGGTTTCTTTTTATCACCTTAGGTTAACCACAGTAAAATGTTCCTAGTGACTATACATTTATATTAAATTAATTACACTGTTTTTGGTTATATATTTAGGCTATTTTAGATTTATTTATAGTATTGATGCCTTCGTTCTTACTGTTTTACTACAAACGGTTTACTTTCTTGATTGAATAATACTAAATATTTTTATTATTTTCCGTCAAAATGCTTTAATTTGTTGTTAAGATAGCGAAATATGGTTTTTAGGTTTGATTTTTCAGTTTCAGAGGCACCAGTACTATAATTTTTATTATTAAATTAAACAAAGTTGGGCATGCCATGATCTACTAAGGGTGTGGCTGGAGGAACTCTTAGTAGTAAGGCAGCCAACCCCTGAAACCACAGAAAATTGAACTACTTTTTCTACTACAGTTTGTTTCTGCCATTTATTTGTTGATCAGTTTATATCGAATCATTTTTCTGTAGTTCCATATTAACTTAAAATTCAGTTAACAGCTTGCACAGCATATATCTTACGAAAATATGATTATATCTTAAAACCAAAAACGCCTTACATACGTTTTATGTTTGACATTTGACACAATAAGAATAAATAAAATATGCTAAATACTGGTTAAACTCGTCAGCCATGAATCGATGCAAAAGGTCTGGACCAAAATGTTTCAACCATGTCGCCAAGAATTTTTTAAAATATTCTAAAAGTCAGTCTTATGAAATAAACGCGATAAAAATAATGTGACTTCTGGGCAAGAGATTGCAACTTTTGGTCCGATTTGGATTTCTCAGTCTTAAATGACCCAATAGCAAAAATATATGTTTTTGGCAACTTCTTTATGCGTTTCTTTAAAAATTAGCAAACTAACTACAAAAAACGGAAAGTAAATTAATTAAACAGAAAATTAAAATAAGGAATAAAATATAGGAAGGGAAAAAAATTAAATCGACGCTCGCTTAAAAACGCTAAATAAGGTGTTAATAAGAGCGTAAAAGCGACGCTTATGAATTAACTAGCTATTGAGTCATTGTCAATGCATTTAATTGTAAAAGTTAGCCCCATTTTTGAAAGAGGCCCATTCGTTGACATCTACAGTTGGACCCCCATAAATTGCATCTGCACGAGCTGTTATAACAGCAATCGTTTGCTCTGTGATCACAATTTCCTCCTCTTCGAATACAAGCTCGTCTGAAAAGGTAAATTATTGTATTAAGAGGTCTGACGTCTGCAAAATGGAAATTAGAAATCACTTTTACAACCACATCTAGCTAAATCTAAAGATCAGTAAAAGCCTAACTAAGTGTTGAACATCGTCTTTATAATTTAAAACTTAAAGGTATTTTCATGAAACCACCATATGTAGTTAGGATTAAACCAATCGTAAAGACATTCTACATTTACTACAAAGCACCTTGTCCACTATGATATTTACTGAGAAAATATTCTTTAGTCACAATATTAATTGTATTAAATTGTAATCAATATTTCAAATTTTCGAGGGAAGTTTATATCTAAAATGTATATTGGCCTTGTAATACTTTTATAAAATAACTGGTAAAATACAAGTTGAACTTGCGCAATTGGTGTTTTGTACGTACCTTGCTTTTAAAATAAAAATTTTTGTTACGAAAGTATAAAATGATCGGTGACTTCACAAGACACCACCAACAAAATTTGTTTTCGATCTTTACTAAAAACTGATGACCTTGAAATTTTGTTTTTTTTTATATACCAGATTAATTATTAAAGGTATAGTAAATCCCAAGATATAAGATCCTGACTTTTTGCTTTTTCAATGGGGCAATAAACGACCCTATTAAGGTTTTGTACATAGTTGCCAGGTATTATGATAAATGTATTTTTATTTTACCTGTTTTGTATACCGCCCTTACTTGCACCTGCAATCATATTCGATCTATTTTTACCTATATATTTACTACCTGGCAACCCGGTTTGACCACAGGTCTCCATTAAGATTCGAAAGATACTTTTTATTATTTTTATTTTTAGTTTTACTTACAACCTAACGGTTCTATTTTAATTATGTGGCGTCCATAAGAAAATTGCAATAGTAGCTCTCGCAAGAGAAAACATTTTTCACTTGATGCTAAACAAATAATGAAAAATGTTTACGACAGTTTGGTAAAAAAAAATTTGAATGAACAAAGTGCTTTGCAAGAAACCAGTGAACTAACTAAAACCTCAATTTCTACTATTAAGGGTATTATAGGAAAACCATCACTCAGGAATAGGAAAAAACGGAAAGATTTTCAGCTGCATCATGTAGACGATTGTGAAAAAGACGTCATCAGGAATAAAATATATTCTATGTATGAAGAGCAGTTGGTGCCGACACTAGACAAAATAAAATTAAGACTAGTTCAGGACGGGACCAATATACATTGTGGCCGATCAATCCTTCACAGAATTCTCTTAAGATTCACGTTCCGAAAAAATCAACAAAAGGCAAGTAGTGATGGAGTCACAAAGGTTACGAATCTTGCGACATACTTATTTACAAGAAATTAAAAAGTATCGATCAGAGAATTGGCCAATAATTTACCTTGACGAAATACGGTTCGATACCCATGACATTGTGCAAAAAGGGTGGGTTGACAGCAGTACAAAATGTCAGACTAACGCACCTTCAAATAAAGATAAACGAATAACCATTTTGTATGCTGGATCTGAAGAGGACTGGGTTTCAAATTGTCTACTATTATCTGCAAAAAACATAAAAGATTCTAGTTTGGACTACCACAAAGACACGACCGCAGAACTTTTTTAAAATTGGTTTCAAAATTCCTTTTTGCCAAATGTTCCCGAACAGAATGTTATAGTTATGGACAACGCAAGTTACCATAGTCGTCTACTAAATAAATTTCCTAATGCAGCCAACACCAAATCGGAAATACAGGAATATATGTTAGAAAATGACATTTATTTTGACTTTAGTTATAAAAAAAGTGATCTTTTGAAAGTTTTGAAAGACTATAAATTGAAAAAGAAATATGTTTGTGATAGTATGGCTGAGAAAATGGGACTTACTGTTTTGTGGCTTCCCCCGTTTTATTGTGTGTTTAATACAATTGAACATATTTCGCATCAAGTTAAATCAAAAATAAGGGCGTCAGTGCTTGAATTAGTAAAAAAAGTTATAAATGATATACCTTATGAAAGCTGGAAGAATTCCATTCAGTACGTTATTAAAGTTGAAGATTCATATATTTATGTAAAAAATATAAACCACTGATAATTACCTCAGCCGATGGCAGTTATAGTGAAACCGAATTAGGCTTAAGTTAAAATATATTTTAATTTAAACAATATGTCTCCTCTTGTAAACCCCATTCATTCAAACTGTATATTTGTACCTCTTATCCATTTGTTTTTACATGCATCTGTAAATAAACATCTCCAAAAATACTTATAATTTTATTTATTTGCATTAATGAATAAAAATCTTAAGTCCATCTCTGCAACCTATCATAAACAAAAGGTCAGAATTTTGATATTGTCCACTTAAAAACGGCACAAATCAGGATCTTATATTTTAAGACAGGCTACAATGCACATTAGTTTTCGTTCAATCTACACGCTTTGGAGAATATTCCAAAATCGTTTCAAAAAGTTTTTGATCAGTACTTTTCGAGAGAAGGGGGGAACAGCGATTTTTCACAATTTTTTAAAAATAATACGAAGAAAAGTGTGCGCAAGTATTACCTTATATGTATTTTTGAACTCGTGTTTTTACAAGCTTTCATTTGACACCCCACTCGATGATCTAGTAAAAAACATTTTTTTCACTTTCGCTTTTACCCCCCAAAACTAACCCCTTAAGTTAAAATTTAACTTTCAAAGCTACACGGCTCTGAAGAGGCCATCAATTCATATAAAAGTACCAAAATTCAACTTTCTATGTCAAATAGTTTCGGAGAAAATCGGGTGTGACAGACAGACAGACGGATGGATGGACGGACAGACACCGAAGTGATCTTATAAGTATTCCGTATGGAACACTAAAAAGTAGAAAAATAGGTTAATAGATTACTTTTAAATCCATTTCATTATCCCGGGTTTAACGTTTTGTTATAGAGAGACGGTTATAACTTAATTTAATCCTGTTAGTTAAGCATCTAACGTATATAGAAACTGACAAAACATCTTTCAATATCGATTATTCTGTAAACCTAATTAAATCCTTGTTAATTGATGAACATATCATCTTTCATTTATGTAGATTGGAAGCTTCATTAATTTAAATAAATTAAAATTTAATTAAAATTACCATCAGCAACAAAGCATCAATTTATTTTGTATTAAAATCGTTGTTAACAAAATAGTTTTAATTTAAAACTGGACGTAATATTTTACATAACATAGTAGAGTAGATCAGAGAGTGAAATTTCTTACTTAACAAACATACTATAAAAGTGTCCTATAATTTAAAAATACCATATTTCTAGCAAAAAACAAATTAGTAAATTAATTCTGTCTGAAACTACAATCCTTCGGAAATTATTTCTTAAGAATAACATCACCTAAATATCAACTGTTACACTGAGCAATGCCAAAATTATAGAACTATATCTCTGATACTACATGCCAGTAAAATACTACTCAGAATAATAGATAAAAAATTACAAAAATACTTGGACCTTCAAATACCTCTAGAACAAGCTGCTTTGTACAAGGAAGGGGTACGAGAGATCTTTAATATCAGATAAATAGTTGAAAAGACCGCGATTTACTATTTATCTATGTTTCATGGACTACTCCAAGGCTTGTGACAGTGTAGTATGGGAACTTTTCTAAACCGTCTTGAAAGAAATGGGAGTGCTTAGTCATCTTATTTTGCTGGTGCGTAATTAATATGGACAATCAGAGACGGTAATATGATAGGAGAACAATCTCTGCAAACCATTCAGTGTACTCAAGGCCATACGGCAGGGTTGTATATTGTCCCCAAGGTTATTGAATACATACAGTGAGTACATCATGAGCAAGAGCCTTAAATACGTCGAAGGGGTCGTTTCCATAAGAGGAGAGAAAATCAACAACCTCAGATGTGCGGATGATAGTACCTTAACAACTGTGAGTGAATTGAAACCTGAAGAAATGTTTGAGAGGGTAACTAAGTCGAGTTTTAGGATTTGAAATTAATCTGGCTAAAACAAACTTATAGTTTTCGACAGAAATAACTCCGTTCCAATAGAAAATCGGCTACCCTACAGTCAACGCGTGGAGGAATTCATATACCTAGGGCTGACTTATAAGTGCACACGGAGGAAGCTCAAAAGAAATAAAACGTCGCATCTCAATAGTACGTAAGGCAATGGCAAACTTGCAGAAGATATAGAAGGACAGGAAAACACCAAATATAGATTAGTGTAGCAGAGTAGAAAAAAGTAGACGCGTTCGAGATGTAGTGTTGAAGGCGAATGCTTCGGATTCCCTGGACTGCAAACAGGACCAACATCTCAATTCTCAACGAGCAGTGAATAACAGCGAGGCTATCAAAATAGTACTAGGGGCGGATTCTTTCATATTTTTGGTCACAAATCTCGTAAAAAACGAGAAAAGCTTAGAAATGCTAATAGTAGCATTGGATCGATCAAGTCAATATAGGGAAACCTTTAAAATACACAGGAGAGGGAGATCTATTACACAAAATTTTTCATCAAATCACGAAGCTTCACCAATGAAGAAACGACCGAGGAAAAGGATATTCAGTTAGACGTTGTTATGCAGCCGCTGTCATTATTCCACGTGACGATATTACGTCCCGCGCTGACCCTTTATGGAAATATAAAACCGTAGTCGTTTTAATTTCGAATTTGCCGAACTTCAATAATTACAATTCTGTTTATTGACCGACAGAGATGGAAATAAGCCTTGTCCATCAAAATATAATGTTAAAAAGCTTCTAAGTGGTATCAGTTAGCTTTAAATATTTTACTGTATCTTGTAGTTCTGCAGTTACAAATCTTCACAAAGACTGTATTGTAATGTCGGACTCTTCACAAACCAATTCTTGAACGCACTTTACGTTTGCATCGCTTTTTGATGTCCTTGGCAAAACTAGTTTCTTCACACGAATGTCCTTTTTTTAATCAGTCAAATACCCGGTGCTTCATTGAACGCAAAATTTCACCATAGTCGCTTAATTATTGTTATTTTAAAACGGCTCCAAGGTAAATAAATTCCTAGTGACCGCAATAAGCCAAACACATTTCAATCTATTTATTGGACACCCTGTACAAAATATAACTAATTGTTTCGCTAAAAAACATAAAATAATAATAATTACTAATTAATTAAATTTAGATTATGGATTAGATTATAGATAGTTTAAAAAATAGATTTTGAAGAGACAAAAATATGCTTTCAATTAGAGATAACTTCAATATCGCAAAAAATCATTTACCATTTTCATTTAAATCGCATTAAATGGAATATAAAGGTGCATTTGAAAATATCAGCTTTCACACAATACCGGCATATGTGAACATTTTGGTTTTATGTAACTTTAGTTATTTCATTTGGTTGCCATTTTGTAATGAATATTGACTACATTTTTCTGCGAATTTCACTTAGCAGGAAGAGTTTTAGTGTGTATTTTTGGAAGTAATATCTTTGCTGGTAGTTGAATCAGGAAAAAATAGAGAACAGAGCTAGAGTCAGCATAGTTTCTATTACTATCACGATAAGCCCAGTTCTATCCAATGCTGGATGCAGGCCTTCCCCCTGAATTTCCATCTTATTTTATTTGCAGCTATTGTCATCCATCCAGTGCCCGCAACCCTCTGTATATCATCTCGTCGTCTTGTTTTTGGACGTCCTACGCTCCTTTTCTGTTCTCGTGGTCTCCATTCTAATGTTCGCTTGGTCCATTGATCATCGGTCGTGCGTGCTACATGTCCAACCCATTGCCACTTTCTTTCTGCTACGTGCTCTATAATATCCTTTAATTTTATATGTGCGTGATATGGATATCTCAATATGAGACAACTAAACTCTATTCTCAATATACATGGAAGATTTCTTGATCTTGTGTTTTGTAACAATCAAGAGGTCAATATTTCTGTTGCCCTTGAGTGTATTTTAAATGTTTCTCAGCACCGTATTGCATATGAAATATCGATTCCCATCTATGTTGGCAACAATAGTTTGAAATGTGACATACTATACTACGATTTTAAGAATTGCAATTTTCAATTAATCAATGAATTTTTAGCCTATATTTCATGGGAGTCGGTTTTAAATGAAACTGATATAAATGTTTGTGTCGAGAATTTTTACAATATTTTATATGATGTCATTGCCATCTTCGTACCGGTTAAACGTTTTAAAACAACAAATTTTCCAACGTGGTTCTCTGCAGACTTACAAACACTGGTTATGCAAAAGAAAATTGCACACAAAAAGTATAAACAAAACGGTTTATTCACCTCATACCAAGAGTTTTCTTTATTGCGTGATAGATGTAAACGTCTTCAATCAGCTTGCTATAAAGAATATTTGTCTAGAGTTGACAATGACTTAAGAGGCAACCCTGCGTTTTTTTGGAGACACGTTAACAATTCCAGAAGGTGTACTTCTGTTCTTATCCACATAGCATGTTTTTGATGGATTCAGTTGCTAATGATGGCAATAGCATCGTGGATTTGTTCGCGCGTCATTTTTCGGCTAGTTATGTGAGAGAGAACTGTGACTTTTCAGCCTGTAATATTGATAACGCACTGGACGTGAACGTTGTGAGGGTCTTATTGGCCGAAGTATTTGAAGGCATTAATCAGCTTAAGATGAGTTATTCTCCTGGCCCAGATGGGATTCCATCAGCATTCCTGAGACAATGTGTGTTTTCCCTGAGCAGACCACTACACTATATCTTCTGTTTGTCGTTGGACTCCTGCGTTTTTCCGAAATATTGGAAGACAAGCTTTTTGACACCCATTTATAAATCGGGAAATCGTGAGGATATAACCAATTACAGGGGTATTTGTACTATACCGAAGCTCTTTGATAAGCTTGTCGCGGATCAACTTTCATGGATTTGTAGGAACTTTGTGAGATACGAGCAGCACGGCTTTTCTCGGGGAAGATCCACACTCACAAACAAGTTACGAGGAGTATCTGTTGGGCGCGTTTGGGAGAGGTATGCAGGTTGATGCTGTATACACTGATTTCTCGAAGGCATTTGACAGGGTTAATCAAGAGCTTTTGGTGGGGAAGCTTCGAGCCCTGGGAATCGGCGCGAGCGTGACTAGGTGGGTCAAGAGTTTTTTGACAGAACGTAGCCAATGTATACGTATATTAAATCATATTTCAAGAAATATATCGGTATGTTCATGGGTCCCGCAGGGTTCACACTGTGAGCGTCTCCTTTTTAATTTGTTCGTTAATGATATTGGTGAGATGTTCAACCATTCTGAATATCTTTTATTTGCGGATGACCTCAAATTGTACAGAGGAATAGAAAGTGTAAACGATGTTACGCGTCTGCAGGAAGATCTGAATCGACTCTATCACTGGTCAGAAAGAAATGGCTTAAGTCTAAATGTTAAAAAGTGTTTCCGCATTTCCTTTGGTAGGAAGCGGAATATTGAGCGTCATTGGTATAGTTTGAACGGCGCCCTGCTTGAGTCGGTGTCGGAGATTCGTGATTTGGGTGTGCTTTTGGACAGTCAACTTAATTTTCGTGGTCATATTAATAATATTCTGAGACTGGGTCTCAGAAATCTTGGTTTTGTTACCAGTTATAGTAAGCAATTGTCGGCTAGCACATTTAGAGTGTTGTATTTTTGAATGGTCAGCTCTGGTTTGGAGTAGGCTTCGGTAGTGTGATCACCATCTTACCAGTGCTATATTGCCGAGATTGAGTCAGTGCAGCGTAGATTTCTACGAACATTAGCATTTGAAGTTGGAATAAATATTTATAAGGATGCAGGTTTTCATACTGACTATGGGGTGATTATGAACGCTTTTGGTGTGGCTGCTTTGGAGAAGCGTAGGGATCTTGCAGATGTTTTATTCCTATATAAACTCCTGAATGGCTTTGTTTCCTGTCCACCACTTTTGGAGAGCGTCCAACTTAATACTATTCATAGGACTCGTGGCAGTGTACTGCTCAGTATTCGACTATTACAGTCCTCTCACGAGAATGTGCCGATTATTTAATACATACAGCCTTGATCCCTTCAGTTGTAGTGTTAGCGAATTTAAAACGCTTTTAAGCGCGATCGGGATCTGAGATGTTAAACTGTTGTAATGCTTGTTTTTTTTTTCTTCTCCATTTTCACGTTATGACTTATGTGCATTGTGTTTTAACATTATTTTGTTTTTATATTACTATTGTAATTTTGTTTTTCAATTACTATTGTAATTGTCTTGTCCGTTAAAATAAATAAAACAAATAAATAAATTTAATTTGTTTACGTATCCACTTGTTTCTTTTTCTATCTTTAAGTTTTATCCCGATCATTTTTCTTTCGTATGCTCTCTGGATCTGAGCTAGTTTTTGTATATCGGCTTTATTCAATGTCCAAGTTTCAGCTCCCTATGTAATTACGGGTAGGATGCACTGGTCGTAAACTTTGGCCTTTAACTTATTTGAGACGGCTTTATCTCTGAATATATAACTTAATTTTCCGAATGCGCACCATCCAAGCCTGCTTATAAGAAAAGCTAAAGAAAAGTGGATGGAAGAACAATGTCAGGAAATGGAAGAATTACAGCTAAAGCATGACTATTTCAGTATAAAAATGTTAAAGAAGTTACCAGTCAAAACAGTACACGAACACCAACAGATTTAATAAACGGTAATAATCAGATATTAACCGAACAAAAAGAGCTAGAAGAAGAATGGGCTCGATACATTAAAAATACCTTTGATGACGACAGAGAATTATCAGAACTCATTATAGACGGAATTTCTTTAAATATACTCCCAGCAGAAGTTAGAGATGCAATAAAACATGCAAAAAACTGGAAAGGCTCCTGGACCTGATAATCTTTATGCGGAGATGTTTCAACTTTTAAATGAAGAAAATATTTCTATCTTGTGCAGCTGCATAAATTCCATTTAAAGTACAGGACCTATACCAAGGATTGACTTAAGTCTATGTTCATACCATTACCTAAAAAGCCAAATGCAAACAGATGTGAAGAGTACCGTCTTATAAGCCTAATGAGCCACGCTTTAAAAGTAATGCTTAAGATCATTCACCATAGAATACGCAACAAATGCGAACAAGATGTTAGCGAAGAGCAAGTCGGATTTAGACAAGGATTTGGAACTCGAGAAGCACTTTTCGGGCTGAACGTATTTTTACAGAAATGTAGAAATCAAAGGAAGGACGTTTACTTGTGTTTTATCGACTACGAAAAAGCATTTGACTGAGTCAAGCATCCACAATTAATAAAAATGCTTCAAAATATGGGCCTTGACGAAAATCAGAATCATTACTCACCTATATTGGGAAAAGGTGGCGATAATACAAGTAAATAGCAAAGAGACCGAGCAAATAGGAATAAAAAGAGGTGTTCGTCAGGGATGTGTTCTTTCCCTGCTCCTGTTTAATCTATACTCTGAGCACATATTCCAGACGGCCTCAGAGAATGCCACTATGGCCTTAGAGAATATCACTATAAAGTTAATGGCAAAATCATTAACAACCTAAGGTACGCTGATGACACCGTTATTATAGCAGATGCAGTGGATGAGCTTCAGCGTCTTATGAACAATATATCTAGGGAAGGCGATGTTTTAGGCATGAAAGTAAACGTTAATAAAACGAAAGTAATGGCAATTTCAAGAACACCCGGGTTACAACCCGGGTTGAGGTACGAGTTCGCATTGAAATGGCTAGAGCGGCTTTTCTCAAAATGAGACACCTCCTCACAAACTCAACCCTTTCTTTGTATACTCGTTATCGTTTTGTAAAGGTCTATATATATCCAGTACTTATATATGGAATTGAGGCCTGGACCTCGGGAGTACGATCAGTGAATCGTTTGGAGTCTTTCGAATTAAGGGTCATGCGCAGAATATTGAAGATCTCGTGGACAGAGCATGTTACTAATGAAGATGTACTTGGTCGATTGGATAGAGAAAGATAACTATTGTCGTTTATTAAAAAACAAAAAAAAAAACTCATTACTTGGGACATATTTATAGGGGTCCATGTTCTCACTGCTCCGGTTGTTAATGGAAGGAAAACTGAAGGGAAAAGAGGTGTGGGGGCGTCGAAAATGTTCCTGGCTGAAAAATATACGAGATTGGACAGGTCTGGATACCCATACTTTATTAAGAATTGTCCAGGATAGGGAAGAATTCGCCGTGATTACAGCCGAACTTCAGTAATGGAGATGACACTATAAGAAGAAGAATATTTTTGTCTTACTTTTATTCATCTTAACACCAATTGTCTTTGAGTGGTAATTTAATTCATTTATCATTTCTTGTAAATTACGTGGATTACTACTGATGATTACATATCATCTGCGAACCTTAAGTGACTCAGATACACACCATCTATCTTTAGCTCCTTCTTTCTCCAATCTAGTTGCCGAAATACGTCTTCTAGAGCTGTAACTAATAGCTTAGGAGAGGTTATATCTCCCTAAGCTACTTCTGTATTAGGCTTTATATATATCTTTGCATTTCATATATATCTTTGCATTTCATATATATCTTTGATTAGGATAGTGTATCTAGAATCGGTTTTACAGTTCTTCAAGCCGTTGATGTTTACCCACATTTCGACAGAATCAAAAGCCTTCTTATAGTTTATGAAGGCTATGTAGAGTTTGAAATTGTATTCATTGCTCTGCTTTAGGATATTTTTCATTGTTTGTGAGTGGCGCACGTACTATAGCCGGATCTAAAACCAACCTGTTCACATGGTTGGTAAGAATCTACCTTATTTTTTAATCTATTAGAGATGATTTTAGTGAATAGTTTATAAATGTAAGATTGTAAGTTAATCGAGCGGTAATTCTTCCAATAGAAACGTTCCAAACAGCTACTAATCTTGTTCAAATCACTCACTTTATTAGAGATGTAATTGATAATTTGCGGCAGGTGGATATGATGCGGATCGACTTCTAGAAGGCCTTTGACCTTATTGATCATCTGCTGATTCTGAAGAGAATCTGTTTCTTTGGATTTAGTGACTCATTGAAAAAGTTTTTCAAAAACTGGCTCACTTTTTGAGGAAACAATTGGTTACTTATACTGGTTTTAGCTCTGAGTTATACAGGGCTCCTTCAAGAACTCCCAAGAGGATCCATTTTTCTTACATTCATTACATGTGAATTATTTTTCTTTGGGGATGATTTAAAAATATGCTGTAGTATTAGAGGCGTTAACGTTTGCGTTATTCTTCAACAGAAGCTAGATATATCACACAAGTGATAAGTGAATAAACTTGATTTAAATGTCTCTTAGTGTAAACTTATCTCATATTATAGTGAATATAATCAAGTGGAATAACGATTTTAAATTATCACTTTGCATTACCACCGAAAACCTGGGCGTCATTCTTAATACCAGGTGTACAAGTATGAAATGCGGATTTTTTTCTAAAAAAAACATGCTTAAATTCGGAAGAATGATAAAAAGTGCTTTATTCAAAGTATGCTCCATCGCTTGTTATACATTTTTCCAT
>CM032449.1:177314346-177379346 GCA_019049505.1 Pachyrhynchus sulphureomaculatus
GATAGCAACTAAAAAGAAAAAACGTTCATCATTCAAATATTTACGAACATTGCTTTCATAATGAGGAGGCGCTCCGTCCTGTTGATACCACAAATTCCTGTCACGGGTTTCCAAATTATTTTCATCGGGAAAAAGACCTGCACAAGTTGGAATAACTTGCTCTTGGAGTAACTGTAAATACCGCTGACCTGTAAGATAAGATACATTATTTTGCCTTTTCTCCTTCAGTCGCTCTTTCAACAATAATTATGATCCATAATAGCCACTAAAAAGAAAAAACGTCTCTTAAAACCGTCAACTATTATAACCTCAAAATATTTACCGGTTAATATATATTTTGCTATTAACCGAATAAAGTGAGATTAAAATGTCCAAAAGTTTTATTAAATATTTTTTTAACAAAATAAACACAATAAATTATAACAAATATCTGAAAAATGCCCACAAAGAATTAGCGAGCAAACAAATATTTTCAGCTAATACGTCCAAAAAAGTCATACGGGATAAATTGAAGAAATTTCATTCTTAATATATCATCTGATCTTGACACATGCCAAGATGTCAAATATCGATGCCATGTAACGTCTCAGTGGAAATCTTTAACATTCTAATTTTATTTTCATACAAGAAAATAGCATTTTTATAATAAATAAGGGAATAAGCTTTTTCAAACAGATAACTACCTGCAATATGTCACACAGTTTTCAATAATTTTAATTCTAATTGTGTCAAGAAGCTAAAATTTAAAAATCTCGGAAACCAATTACTTTTAATGAATTTTCCATAAGACCTTTTGGATTGTATTGTTCATAACGTACATTAAAAAGTTTACCCGTTTGTTCATAACGTGCTTTAAAAAGTTTACCCATTAAAATATATTTATTAATAAAATAAATTTTTTTTATTTTGAAAATTACGAAAACATGGAAAACCAAAATACGCCTAGAAACACAAATCGAACGCATCCAAACAGAAAAGCCGTACATCAGACGGGGTATATTTCAGGGAGACTCGCTCAGCGCTCTATGGTTTTGCCTTTGTCTCAATCCACTCTCAAATACACTAAACAGAATATGGTTCAACATCAGACACCAAAAAGTGAATCAATATAAAATAAACCACCTCTTGTATATGGATGACATAAAACTCACAGCTGAAAGAATTCCTCAAAATCACAGAAATATTCACCCTAGATATCAATATGGAATTTGGTATAGGTAAATGCAAAGTGCTCCACATCAACGAAGGCTAATGGAAGGGCCAGCATGACACAGAAACCATCAACAACGAAACACTCGATAACATTCTCGACAAAGAAACATACAAATATCTAGGCTTCCAACAAAGCACCAAACTCAACCACACTTACATCAAAACCGAGCTCAGAACCGAATTCAAAAACAGACTCACGAAACTTTTACAAACAAAACTCAACTCCAAAAATCTCACTAAAGCCATCAATACGTTCGCTATACCTATACTCACATATTCATTTGGTATTATCAAATGGTCACAGACATAGGGAACATTCACATCCTTATACGTTCTCACTTCACCGAATTCAGAAAATTACACCCCAATGCATGCAAAAACGACATCGAGAGGAGGGCAGGAGGAAGAAGAATCATAGACATCAGATCACTACACACAAAACAAATACAAGCACTTAGGAGATTCTTTCACAGCACGCAAACTAGCCTCCACACAGCAACAGTGAAAGCAGACAAAAACGACACACCTCTCGACTTATCACGGGCAGATCACCCAGCGGATACACACCCAGTTACAATAGAAAAAAAAAGAAAACGTGGTCAGAAAAAACACTCCACGGAAAACACAGATACCAAACAGAACAAGACCACGTAAATAAAAAACAATCATACACCTGGTTAAAGGATGGGCAGCTATTCCCTGAAACAGAAGGCTTCTTGCCTGCCATCCAGAATAAAGTCATATTAACCAGAAACTACCAAAAGCATATCATCAAAAACCCAACTATTATAGAAGACAGATGCAGGAAATGCCACCAGCAGAAAGAAACGATCGAACACATAACAAACGGATGTAAAATATTAGCCGGAACTACACAGTAAAAATCTCCAAATACACAGACCTTGCAAGAGAAATAAAAAGGCTATGGAAACAAGAAAAAGTGATCATTGTCCCCCTCATCATATCAGCCGCAGGCCTTACACCAATAACATTCACACCACACTTAATGCAATTAGGACTCAATACAAACATACACAGAAACATTCAGAAGTCATTAATTTTGAACATTCAGAAGTCAGTGATGTAAAAATATTAATTAAAAAAGATAACATAAAAATATTAAATTATTTGTTTTATAATACAAAATTAAAAATTACTAGAATTGAATTTGTTCAGTTTCATTACTTTCTTCTGCTTCATTTATTTTTACAATAAGAGGGTATTCAAATAACTATCACCATGACACTGTGACCACGCTACAGTGAAATATAAACCACTTTTTAGACATCTGTAGGTAGATCCACATCCTATTTTACAGTTAGAAAACAGCATTTTCAGTAAATTATCTGGAGCTGGGGATTGATTCATCGTTTTTGACACAGATTATTAGAAACTTACTTCCACCTCAATTTTTAATAGAAATATAATTACCTAACCATATTTGTACTTGTAGACATATTCTTTGTAGATGTTCAAATGCTGAATCGAATGTAGGCACTAAAAATGGCGATTGAACATATGTATATTTGGAATATTAATAGACGGTAAACGATTAAATCACTTAAGGTTGATGACACTCTGATCGCCAACACGTAAGAAGAATTATATGAAATGCTGATGGAATAAAATAACAACTCTATAGAAATAGGTCTAAAGTAAATTTCACCACCAAATATTTGAACAACGAAACTGAAGATAACAGCCAGGAACTATTAAAAGAAGGTTAAAGAATAGGAAAGATACATTCATATATTTAGGACAAAAAATCGAAATATCAAAAAATAATTTGAAGGCTGACTTGGATAGATGAGTCTCGTAAGCTTGAGCTACGTTTGGAAGGTTACAATCCGCATTTAAATTGTACATCCCAAATACAATAAGTGTTTGATCAATATGTACTGCCGTTATTAATATATGGCACTGAAACGTGGGCTTTAAATGAAAGTATAATATCTAAACTCCAGGTAACTCAAAGAGCAATGGAAAGGAGAATGCTAAATATTACACTCCAAGATCGTATTCCTAACAACGAAATACGAAGAAAATCCAAAGTAACAGATGTAATACAACGAATATGTATAGTAAGGTGGAACTGGCCGGGGTATATCGCAAAGATGAATGATAACATATGGACACGCCATATGGTTAAATGGAGGCTTAGAGAACATAAAAGATGCAGAGATAGACCACAGACAAGATGAACGGACGACATAAAAAATTAGCGGGACACGATTGGAAGCAAAAAGCAAGCAACAGAGCCTAGTAGAGACTACTTGGGGAGGCTTATATCCGACTATGGATGAAATAAGCTAATGATGATGATGATGATGATGATGATGATTTTTGGCTCTACCTTTCACAAAAGAATTGAATCTCAAACTATTTAAATCTCTGATTTTTTGGGGGGCACCGTATAAAGCTGGAATACATGCTACATTAGCATGAAAAAATTTTATCAGCATCTTTAAATTCTTCAGCAGCATCATTAAAGGTTTGCATTTTTTCAAAATTTTTACCTTTATTGAAAAAAGCAGACGTCAAAAAAGAATATACTCTATACATTTTGGTAGTGATTTCTCCAAGCTATTGGAGGAAAAATATTTCTCAGCAACTTTTCCTCGAGGTGGCTTTTGAAAATAAATTTCACGGTCTTTTAGAGTTAAATGCAGTTAATAGAACCAATACGCCGATATCTTCAGAAACTATAGCAACATTTGCCGACTGCTAATTAATTGTTGTTTCAACAATCTATCTCTCTTCCTCACTTTGTACTTCATAAATAAAAATATTATTATCAAATAATTTGTTCTTCAACATTTCTATGAGTCGACTTTTAATTTCTTTATTTGTAAGAAATTTTTCTTGGCCAATTTTAAGAGGAATATTTTCATCAAACTCGATATCTGCAGATTCATTTTTGAGTGCACGACGATTTCTTTCGGCTGATTTTATACTGGCTTTTTTATAACCGTCGAATACTACGTACATATTTCTGCCAAAATTATTCTTTAAATATCTTACGAGTACATATTGATTACATATTGCTCCCATTTTTTCTTTTAAATGCCATTTACGGTATTATAACATATCTATTAAACCATAAAAATTTTCTGCATCATGAATAATTATCTGGACTTCGGAAAATAGTTCGTATAAAACTTAATTATTTTTTCGTACTTCGAATTTGACCATCGTTAAAGAAAGAAAAAGAATAAGGCGCTAATGCATCATTCATGTAAGTTTAAAGGTGTTTTCTAATGTCCAAGCATCATCGGACCATTCTTCTTCGAAAATGCGGTTGGCCAGGCAATAATAGTTAATGGTGATCGTTATCGCGATATGATATCCAGTTTTTTTTGTGTCTAAATTGCAAGATACGGATGTGGATGACATGTGTTTTCAACAAGACGGTGTCACATGCCATACAGCCCGAGAAACAATTCAATTACTGCATGAGTCATTTCCTGGTCGTGTAATATCCCGTTTTGGTGATCAGAATTGGCCGCCCCGATCATGGAATGTAATTCCGTTCGACTTTTTTCTTTGGGATTTTTTAAAGTCTAAGGTTTATGCCTACAAGCCCACGACCACCGACGACTTGAAGGAGGAAATTAAGCTCTGTCACAACGAAATTCAGCCAAATTTATGCAAAACGTGGACTATGGAATACTGCTCCTACGTTTAGGGCTCCGCTCCCAAACATACACTGCATTTGTTGGATTCTGTTCAGGGAAGAGCGGTCCGTCTGATTGGGGACCCGGAATTGAACGGCAGCCTTAATTCGCTGGAACATCGAAAAACGGTTGGCGACTTGAGTCTGTTCTACAAGTATTTTCATAGAAAGTGTTCGAAGGATGTAGCCCGCTTAATTCCTCCCAAAGCGGTGCATGTTAGAAATACACGTCGCGCTAGTGCTTCACATCCGTATGAGGTTCAGCTTGTTACTCCGCGTACAACGCTTTTCAAGCAGTCTTTTATATGGAGAACGTCATCCCTTTGGAATAATTTGCCCAACGCTGTGTTTCCCACCGAGTACAATTTACAGCGATTCAAGAACAACGTGAATCGCTTTTTCCGCACACATGCCGCTCCTGGAGCGCTTTAGGGACTTCCCTGCAGCACGTGTGCTATACCTATAAAAAAAAACGGACATGAAAAATTTCGACAAAAGAGTGCGTATGTGCCAGCAAAGCCGCGGAGGCTATTTACCCGACATGTTAATCCATACATAACCCTATACTGTATACTTTATGAATCAATAAAAAAATTACAATTTTTAATTTATAAATCTGTGTTTTTTTATCAAAATTACTTCTTGCGTGAATTTTGGGACACCCTTTATATGTATTATAATAAGATATAAATAATTAGTAGGCCTGACCTTAGTCTATAAGTCATTAGACAATCTGAGGAATATCTTAAGAAATCCCGAAGATAAGGTAGAACAGAAAAGTCTAACATTGCCGAACATGCCCTTGAAGTTGATCATACTGTAACACTAGATAATCTAAGATTAATTAAATATATATCTGATAGGAGATTGTTGAACGCATACGAAAGTATAGTAATTATAAAATGTAAAAGTAGTTTAAATAAAGACAGAGGGCCTATTCCTTATAGTCCCCTCTACTGGTTACCTGACCAGAACTAATGGTCTTACCTATGCCATTAGTTTCGCCTGAGTAATTTAGACTAAATATAAATATGGTACATTTGTAGTTTAGCTTTAGTCAATCA
Organism: Pachyrhynchus sulphureomaculatus; assembly: GCA_019049505.1. Taxonomy (NCBI): domain Eukaryota; kingdom Metazoa; phylum Arthropoda; class Insecta; order Coleoptera; family Curculionidae; genus Pachyrhynchus; species Pachyrhynchus sulphureomaculatus. Next base: position 177,320,296 of record CM032449.1, read on the forward strand.
TCGCTCCTGATGAAACTAACATGGTTAGCGAAAGGCGCGTCGGGGGCAGAAATAAAGTATTTGGTGTACTGGTGATATATATTGAGTTTTGTTTATTTAATATTTTCGATGCGGAAATTTCTATGAGAAATATAAGGGTGGATAGCAATCTTAACTTTGTGTTTTTTGTAACAGCTGAATTTTTCCAGAAGAGGAAGTACCCGTTGAAGAAAAAATTTTACCATTTTTTTTTCTATAATTCAGTACAATTTCTAAAACATGCAGTGTATATGCGTTGTCTAAAAACCAACATTTTTTTAGTTTTAGTCATTTTTTTCCGAGATACGCGTAGAGGTATCGCTCGTAGGAAGTGAATTTAAACATTATGTCACATCAAGTTTATTTATTACACAATTTTTTAAACAATTATTAGGTATTGCTCTTTTAAAATTGGAGAGTCTTATGTAAATAAATTGTAAACGAATTTAATTATTAAACAGAATGGATTAAAAATAAATCGACCGTTTCCGAGAATACTGAAACTTAATAGTTGGGTATTTTTAGACTAATTTCACTAGATATATCTTGTTGAGTGGTCGCGAATATACGAACATATCTCATGGCAAAGAATATTTTTATTCTATGTAAAACTTAGCATAAACCAGTGGTTCTGCCCGTATGAACAACAAGATTGTTGTAACTAAAATAGCAGAACATAAAAGAAATTTTTATCAGTTACTACTAATTCAAACTAACTTCATCATAAACGCCGTTGCAATAAGAATTGCATAAGTAGTTTTTTTACATTTGTCGCAAGTAATATAAAATATATAAATTAAATAACGTAACGTAATAAAGTCTCGAGAAATAGGTATAAAAATAAACTTCACCAAAATCAAATATTTGAACAAGAAAGTGAGGATAACAGCCAGGAGCTATTAATAAAGGGTGAAAGAATAGGAAATGTACAAACGTTCATGTATTTAGGACAAAAAAGCGAAATATCGAAAAATATTTTAAAAGCTGACTTGGATAGAAGAGTCTCGTTAGCTTGGTCTGCGTTCGGAAGGTTTACAATCTACATTTAAATTGGACATCCAAGTACAGGGTGAGTCCACGATAGAGTAAAGTTCATAATCTCATTTGTTTCAGGAATGACGAAAAAATGTTAAATACAATAGTTTTAGGGAATATTAAGGTGCACAGTTTAAAATTATTTTTGAGTATACAGGGTACTTCAAAAAAAGTGTGTCCGATATAACATATGTTTTTTTAAATGGAACATTCTATTTTCTAATTTATTTTTAAATTCTGCGTAAAATTTTATAACTTTTTTTTATTAATAATGTTATATACCTAAACCTAGTAGTTTTTCTAATATTTCAATTTTTTTTAAAAAAATACTAGTTTTCAGTTTTGTCAAAAATTGCCGTTGTTTCTGAAGGTGGGATACTCATAATTAGTACGAGCGTTCTATAGAGATGATAAAAAGATATACGTTAAGAAATTTGAGTTAGATGCTACAGAGTGTTCAAAATAAATTTACACATTTCGATATTTTAAATTAAAAAAGCTCAATTTTTTTAAACGGCACACCCTGTATATTAATATTTTTTCTGATAGATTCTAAAAACCCTCCAACTTTTATTAAGTATGTCATATACCTATTTCTAATAGTTTTATTTTGAATTTTTCAATTTTTACCCTTGTTTTTTAATACACTTGCGCTATTGTGAAAACATAAACAAATAGTTAATAATTATTTTAATAGAGTTTAACTTATCTAATGATTAATTATTATGATGTAATAAATGTTCAAAAATATGCCCGTTCACTTGAATACACATGTTTAGTCGTTTTACTATATTTTCCTTCACTTTCCTTATCATAAAGGGCGTTATTGTCCTGCAGGCATCCCGTATTCTATTTTCCATACCTACTGGTGTTGTAGGGAGATTCACATAAACACGATCTTTAATGTAGCCCCACAAAAAAGAAGTCTAAAGGTGTTAAGTCACATGATCGAGGGCGCCACTGAATGACTCCATCCCTACCGATCCATTGTTGTGGGTGACGATAGTTTAAAAATTCCCGAACTTCCCGGTGGTAATGAGCAGGAGCTCCGTCTTGTTAAATCCACATTTGTTCCCTTTCAAAATTATCAACTTCTTCAAGAAGCTGGGGTAATTCGTTTTGCAAAAAACTTAGATATCTAGGACCGTTAAGCGGTTCGCGGAAAAAATATAGACCAATAATTCGAAAATTTAATATATTAAGCGACCAATGATTTTGGTTTTGAACTTCCCGGACCCAAAATGGATTAACTGTTGAATAATAATGCATGTTATGGTTGTTAACTGCTCCATTACTGCGAAAAGTAGCTTCATCAGAAAATATTATTTTGGATAAAAAATTTGGATCGGCCTCTATTGCTCCATTCATGGTGGTACAAAAGTTTACTCGTGGTTCAAAATCACGGTCTTGAAGTTCTTGGTGTAGTTCCATATAAAAGAGATGATACTTGTATTTTCTTGTGGTGCGATTAGCCGTAGATTGGAATATGTCAGATAAGTCAGCTAGTTGACGGCTGCTGATCTGGGGATTATCTTTAATATGAAGTAAAATCGCCATTTCTTTTTCCTCATTGGTAGCATCCTGGTTCGTATACTCAATGCTACCACTACCATTAAACCGTTCCATTAAGCAATGAAAAGATTTTCTAGATGGTATACGTCTATTAGGGTACTTCGCCCCGTAAAGCCTTACTGCCAAAAGACAATTTCTTCCCGCCTCTCCCAGTATATAAACCATATCAATTAATTCATTTTTAGGAAAATTTATAACTATTACCTTTATACGTCGCTTACTACAACAAATTAAACTATTTTTTACTTGCTTAATAGACATGTCAAAATTTGGCAGTGCCTACATTTTTGTTTTGTCTTGATGTTATAGCGTAAGTGTATTAAAAATAAGGGTAAAAATTGAAAAATTTAAAATAAATCGAAAACTATAGAAATAGGTATTTGATATACTTAATAAAAGTTGGAGGGTTCTGTAAAATAAAAAAAATAATAACAATATACAGGGTGTGCCGTTTAAAAATTTGAAATTTTTCAGTTTAAAATAGTCGAAATGCATAAATTTATTTTGAACACACTGTAGTATCTAAAATTTCTTTACATATATCTTTTTTTTTTTTCATCTCTATAGAATGCTCGTACCAATTATGAGTATTCCACCTTAAGAACCAATGGCGCTGTTGGCAATTTCTTACAAAACTGAAAACTAGTATTTTTTAAAAATTGAAATATTAGAAAAACTACTAGGTTTAGGTACATAACATTATTAATAAAAAAAATTATAAAATTTTACGCAGAATTTAAAAATAAAATAAAAAATAGAATGTTCCTTTTAACAAAACATATGCCACACTTTTTTGAAGTACTATTCGCTATTTGATTGTCCTTATCCAATCTAATCTTATATCCCAAGTACATATACTCTTCTACTCTCACGATCTCTTCAATTTTTGTGTTTTGTGGGCTTAGAAGTTTTGTTTCCTTGATGTTCATCTCGGCGCCAACTATCTATGAAGCTTGATTTTGAGTTCTTCTAGATCTTCGCTATTCAGTACTACATCATCTGCGAATCGCCTAACACTTTTTTTCGATCTTCATCTAAGTTAACCGTTAATGTCCCATTTTCATATATGAATTTTAGGAGTTCGGTATATCTTGAGTCTATTCTGGCATGAGCTAAGTACTGTATAATTTCCCAGTGTTCCAGGGAGTCGAAAGCCTTCTTATAATTGATGAAAGTTAGGTGGATATTTGGATGTAAAGAGTTAAGATGAATAAGAAAACTTTGAAGAGATCCTCGACAGTGTGATCAAATTACGAATGCGATATCAACAGTTTAAAGTTTTCTGGAGTATAATGTTTAACGTAGATCTAGCATTTAAGGTCTTAGGAGGATTAAGGTTTAGACCATAGTTTTAAATTTAAAACAATATTAGTTAACGTATTTTCAACTTCAAGTTAAAATGTTAAACAAAGAAAATTTTCGTCGTTCATTTTTTCACTTAATTCTTTTCCATGCAGCTTTTTTAATTATACGCTTAATTATTTTTTCTTGTAGGGTAGTGGTGTCTGGAACAGCGTGACAGGACGACAGGTGATATTACAAGAAACAAATTTATTGCATTTAACAGAAATAGAAAGGAAAGTTTTGCAAAAAGTCGCTATTGCAAAACTGCAAGCTTTGAATTTAGGAGTATCTGTCAAAGTTCCTACAGGTAAAATGAAATTTTCTATTTTTATAAAGTAACTCGCATGTGGTTGTGGCCCTATATGTCATAAAAAAGTTATAAGAGTTCTGTTAGTAACTACTAGCCCAAACCAATCTTCCTGTATCAATTTGGAGTAACTTTGTGATGTTTCGCCTCAATTACACGATACATCCGCAGGAATCTTGACTTTTCGAGATTAGAACACCAAATTACGAGGGTCGTTTTAAAAGTTTTCGACTTAACAAAGAATACGTAAAATTAAAATTTTGCAAATCAATATATTTGGTCCAACGACTCTCCCAACTTTTTAAAACCTTCATTATTATAAGATTTTACCAACTCTGCAAAATAAGCACTCGTCTCAGCTTTAACTTCATCTTTTGAAGCAAATCTTCGTCCAACCAGCTATTTTTTTCAGGTTTGGAAACAAAAAGTAATCGCTTGTGACGAATACGGTAGATGTGGAGGTACTTTGAAGCAACAAGTTGAGACGTGTGTAAAGACGCATTATCGTGATAAAAAAGCACTTTCTTTCATACGAAATGTGGACGTTTCGCTTGATAAGCACCCTTAAATGCGGTCGTACGAGCACCGATGATGAACCACTGTTCGGATGTCCAAATAAGGCAGTTATTCCAAAAAACACATTGACATTGACATTGTGAAGATATCAACAGAGCGCGTGAGGTATATTTTGCATAAAAAGCTATGTGCCCGATGGTCGCCGCATACGTGCACGATTGACCCAAAACAGCAACTTATCGAAGATTCAGAACGCTGTTTGGCACTGTCTTGGCATAATTCAAAGGAGTTTTTGCATCGATTCCTAACAATGGAAGAAACATGGATCCACCACTATACGCCTGAGTCCGCATAGTGGCTGGAATCGCATGAAAGCCGTCCGAAGCATCCAAAAACACAAGCAATAGCTGGAAAGGTTTTGGCAAGTATTTTTTAGGATGTACATGGAATAATATGGATCGACTATCTTGCGAAGGAGCGAACAATCACCGGAGATTATTACGTCGGTTTACTGGACCCTTTGAATAGTGAAATGAAGAAAAAAAGGCCGCATTTAGCCAAGAAAAAGTGTTGTTTCATTAGCTAAAATGTTCATAAAATCGATGGTGATATTGAATCAATTGGGCTATAAATTGCTACCTCATCTTTCTAAATTTGCGAAGATAGCTCCAGGGATAGAGATTTTCTCCATTAAGGCTTATTTAGGGAGCTCAATAAATCGTACTATATGAAAGGTATCCCAATGTTGGAAGATCGCCGGAATAAGTGTGTAGCTCTTGAAGAAAACTATGTTGAAGTATAAAATCGATTTTCGGCAAAATATTGTTTTTTCTCGGGACTTTCACCAACCATATATACATATATATATATATATATATATATATATATATATATATATATATATATATATATATATATATATATACATATATATATATATATATATATATATATATATATATATATATAATATATATATATATATATATATATATATATATATATATATATATATATATATATATATATATATATATATCTATATTTATATATATATATATATATATAAATATAAATATATATATATATATATATATATATATATATATATATATATATATATATTTATATATATATATATATATATATATATATATATATATATATATATATATATATATATATATATACATATATATATATATATATATAAATATAAATATATATATATATACATATATATATATATATATATATAATATATATATATATATTATATATATATATATATATATATATATATATATATAAATATAAATATATATATATATATATATATATATATATATATAAATATAAAAATATATATATATATATATATATATATATATATATATATATTTATATATATATATATATATATATATATATATATATATATATATAAATATAAATATATATATATATATATATATATATATATATATATATATATATATATATATATATATAAATATATATATATATATATATATATATATATATATATATATATAATATATATATATATATATATATATATATAATATATATATATATTTATATATATACTAGCCGGCCCGCGGCTCTGCTCGCGTGGACTTGAGTCACTACTATCGTCATTGCTTATTCCTTATGTTACCCAACGTAATAAAATATCTCCTATTATTTTCCCTTTTCTCCAAATATTTCTCCTTATCTCCCATTATCTCTACAAAATTTCCATTATCTAGGCTTATCTCTGCTCATCTCCCATTATTTCTCCTTATCTCCCATTATTTCTCCTTATCTCCCATTATTTCTCCTTATCTCCCATTATCTCACCTTATTTCCCAATATCTAGGCTTATCTCGACTTATCTAGCAATATTTCTCCTTATCTCCCATTATTTTTCCTTATTTCCCATTATCTCACCAGAACTCCCATTATCTAGACTTATCTCTGCTTATCTCCTATTATTTCTCCCTATCTCCCATTATTTATTCTTCTCTCCCATAACTCACCTTATCTCCCATTATCAAGGCTTATATCGAATTATATAGAACATATGTATAAATTTATAAAAACACGTAAATCGGATAAGTGGTTCTCGAGTGATAAGCGCACTAACGGACAGAGAGACAGATAGTCAGACAGAGACGTTGCATTTCATATATATTATATTCTTTACTACATGATAATGTTCCATATTTAATGCTTTAGGCAGTGTAATGCAAGAGAACGCGCTAGCGGCAAACTTTTTTCCGATTTGATTCACTATTATCGTCACTGCTTATTCCTCATGTTACCTAACATAATAAAATATAGTCTAAAACCTGGCTAGAGAACATATGAATGTTTTAAAAAAAAAGCACGTAAATCGGATAATGGTTGTCCAGTGATAAGCGCACTAACGGACGGACAGACAGACAGACGGACAGAGAGACGTTGCATTTTATATATATATATATATATATATATATATATATATATATATATATATATATATATATATTATAGATATAGATTATTATTATTATATAACCTGGCCAAAGAATATATGTATGAATTTAAAAAAAAACACGTAAATCGGATAAGTGGTTCTCGCGTGATAAACGCACTAATGGACAGACAAACAGAGAGTGATATTGCATTTTATATATATTTTAGATTATAGATATTCTCTGCTAGATAATATTGTTCCATATTTAATGGTTTAGATTGTGTATTGCAAGAGAACGCGCTAACGGCAAACTTTTTTTCCGACTTTATTCACTATTATCGTCACTGCTCATTCCTTATGTTACCTATCGTAATAAAATATAGCTTATAACCTGGCCGGAGAACATACGTATGTTTTTTTTTAAAAAAAATGCGAAAATCGGATGAGTGGTTCTCCAGTGATAAGCGCACTAACGGACAGACTGACAGACAGACGGACAGATCGAGATACGTTGCATTTTATATATATTACAGATGTAATAAAATATATACCTATAACTTGGTCAGAGAACATATGTATGAATTTAAAAAATCACGTAAATCGGATAAGTGGTTCTCGAGGGATAACCGCATTAACGGACAGACAGACAGACCGAGATACGTTGCATTTTATATATATTATAGACGTAATAAAATATATAACTGTAACCTGGTCAGAGAACATATGTATGAATTTAAAAAATCACGTAAATCGGATAAGTGGTTCTCGAGGGATAAGCGCACTAACGGACAGACAGACAGACAGAGAAACGTTGCATTATATATATTATAGATATAGATTATTATTATTATTATATACCCTGGCTAAAGAATATATGTATGAATTTTAAAAAAGACACGTAAATCGGATAAGTGGTTCTCGCCTGATAAACGCACTAATGGACAGACAGACAGACAGAGAGACATTTTATTTTATATATATTGTAGATTATAGATTATAGATATTTTCCGCTACATAATATTGTTCCATAATTAATGGTTTAGGCTGTGTATTGCAAGGGAATGCGCTAGCGGCAAACTTTTTTCCGACTTCACTCACTTTTTATGCTACCTATCGTAATAAAATATAGCCTATAACCTAGCCAGAGAACATATGTATGTTTTAAAAAAAAAAGTACGTAAATCGGATAAGTGGTTCTCCAGTGATAAGCGCACTAACGGACAGACAGACAGAGAGACGTTGCATTTTATGTATTATAGATATATATATATATATATATATATATATATATATATATATATATATATATATATATATGTGTATATATATATATATATATATATATATATATATATATATATATATATATATATATATATATATATATATATATATACCAGGTGTAAAAGTATGAAATGCGGATTTATTTTCTAAAAAACATGTTAAATTCGGAAGAATGATGCTTTATTCAAAGTATGTTCCATCGCTTGTTACACATTTTTCCCATCTTTCGGGTAATTTGTGAATACCACGCCAGTAAAAATCTTCCCCTTTTTTCTGCGAACCATTCATCGAGCCATTTTTTTACATCTTCGTACGAACCAAAGCGCTGCTCAGCAAGTGCGTGATCCATCGATACAAGCCGCATGGGGTAGAACTTCCAGGCTGAGTGCTTCCAACGTGGTGCGAACTGTTTTTTTTGCCGTATGTGATTGAGTATTGTCATGAAGAAAAATGACTTTGTGTTGCCTCTTTTGGTATTCTGGCCTTTTTTCAAGCAGCGAACGGTTCAAATCGGTCAAATGTTGTTGGTAACGTTTGGTATTAACCGTTTCCCCAGGTTTTAACAGCTCATAATAGACCACGCCTCTCTAGTCCCACCAAACACAGATCATCGTCTTTCTGTCAAAGCGATGGGTCTACCCATGATTTTTTGCGCTTGGGATTCTCAAAATAAATCCACTTTTCATCCTCTGTACCTATACGATGCAAAAACGATTTCTTTTTGTACCTAGCGAGCAAAATATCACACGTGTTTTTGCGCTTTTCCATTTGCCTGTCGTTCAACTCATGTGGTACCCATCTATCGGTCTTCTGAATCTTTTGCATCTCTCGTAGCCGACTGGAAACAGCTTGTTGACTAGCGCCTAATTGCTCGGCAAGTTGTTTTTGTATTTGCGAATCATCTTCGTCCAACAATGCTTACAATTCCACATCTTCGTATTTTTTTGGCGGTTTTCCACGTTCTGCAACATCGAAGTCACCACTTTTGAAACGCCGAAACCATCGTTCACACGTATCTTGCAATGGAGCATGTTCACCATAAGCTTCTCGAAGTAATCGGTATGATTCAACAGCAGTTTTCTTCAAATGAAAACAAAAAATTAATGCTGTCCGTGAATGCTCTTTGTTCGGCATAAATTTCGACATATTGAAGACAACAACACAACACTATGCACCACTTTTCCAATTTATCACCCGTGCGCGTCTGACACTTGTTGATAAGACAACAAAATGGCGCAGTGTCAAATCTTTATAGCACAAATTGCATTGATGCACCATCTGTTGTCTGAAATCCGCATTTCATACTTGTACACCTTATATATATATATATATATATATATATATATATATATATATATATACATATATATACATATATATATATATATATATATATATATATATATATATATATATATATATATATATATATATATATATACACATATATGTAAAAGAAAATGACTACTATGTAATGGATTCATTTAATTTTACTAATTGTATATCGGGCATGAAGCTCCCTCCTGGCTTGCTCACCCAAGTGTAGAGCAACTTGAAAGTGGGGAAATAAAAGCAATGTTTTTGCCTCCTGCTGTAACTTCTCTCATTCAGCCTATGGATCAGGGTGTACTGGAAGATTTAAAACGCAGTTACAGGCGTTTGTTATTGGAGCATATTTTAGAAGAAGGTGGCAATCTTACTGATCGTCTAAAAAAGATAAATTTAAAAAATGTTATATATTGGATAGCTTCAGCCTGGAATCAAGTAAAGAGTAGTACTCTGGAAAAATCTTGGTCAAAATTGATTCCACAAGAGGAAAGACATTACTCAGAGGCAGAAACAGAAGATAATGAAAATTTACATCAAATTATTACAAGAATATTAGGATGTGAAAGTGTTACGGAAACTGATGTTTGTGAATAGTTAAACAGTCATAAATGACTAACCAAGAATTAATTAAAAGTGTATGCAAAAATGCTAACAAAATAGATAGTGATGACGATGATGATAACGAAGTAGAAGCCACTGATAATATTCCAGTAAAAATGTCACATTCAGAAGGACTAGAGGCCCTAGAAAAACCATTAACTTATGTAGAACAACAAGAAAATGCAACCGCCGCGGACGTTTTGCTTATCAAACGTTAGAGAGACATTGCAGCCAAAAACAGAACTAACGCAAAACGAGTGCAGTTAAAAATTACCTCATTTTTAAGACATTAAAGTTAAGAATCAGACTGTTTTATTTCCGATTTTCCTTACATATACATAAAATAAGTAAACTAATTGTTCTATTCTTTGTTTTAATAAATACCTATGTACATAATAGCATATCGTATAAATACTTTTAAGTCAATCTGCAATGTTGTATTCATTCTAAACTTCTGTTTTATAAAAAAATTTGGATTAACCGAAATTTCGATTATCTGAAATCACTTTGGTCTATGTTATTTCGGATAATCGAGATTCTACTATATATATATATATATATATATATATATATATATATATATATATATATATATATATATATATATATATATATATATATACATATATATATATATATATATATATATATATATATATATATATATATATATATATATATATATATATATATATTTCTTTTGAATGTATTGGCTAAAATATTCACTTTATACTTGTTTTAAAAGTTGTGACGTTAAACTTTTCTTAAGAAATTTCAACCCTTAAGAAATTTAATCGTGAAAGTTTTACCCTAACCAAACTCTAACAATAGCAAAATGTTTGCTGAAACTGTCAAAGTCTGGCAACAAAATAGCTGTTTCACGTAAAAGTTTTGCCTTCATTAAGAAGGGAATAAGTTCTCTAATAAAGATATTTTAAACGCATATGTTTCAATTGTTTTATATACTTTAAATAGCTATGTCCCAATCTTAGCGTATTATCACGATTTGCAATCATATTTAGACCCTCGCTAAACGGTCAATAAAATAAATTAAAATGGCTCATTTTTTTGTTTCTAAAGAAATAACTTCTAAAATATAACACGTTCTGGATTAGGCATGGGGATTTTTTTCAATATATTGATGATTATCTGTAAATCGATATATATCGTCAAGTCAATAGTGATCGATATGTCGATGTTATAGATTAATCCATAAGTTTAAAATTAACGATAGGTAGATTGCCGTCGACTATCGATAGGTAAAATATATTATAGTCCTTTCGTAGACTGGATATCTAGATCCCGATGTAGATAGTCGCCTCTAACAAACCAGTGACCATTGTTAACTATTCTATATAGCTTACATGAGGATTTTTTGCATTTTACACATGTGGCAATAGTCGTCTTGCATATTGACCGTTTGCTCCGAAGAAAAACCTTTCTGTAACTATTCAGCGTAGGCTTCTGTAAAAATGCTCTAGTTTAAACTTTCACAGCTGTAGCCTAATTATTTTATATCATTTATACGAGCCTTGGCTCGACTCGGCTACGCCTCCTCTAAATGTAAGATGTCTATAAGTAGCAGTTTTACTAAATACATATGAGAGACGTGCTTGAGTTTTTGACGGATTGACTTTAACTCATCCATTATCGAACCATACCAACAACTTGTTCGGATGTGTATGGAACGGCAGGTTATTATTCTACAGATTTTTCACGAGGTGGTAGTAGCTGTGTCATCGGCACACATTCTGTTTTAAAGATAACAGCAGATCTGGGATGGCTTGTAATAATGCAATAATATTAGTGAGTATACTCTAAATGCCTCAGAATATGGGTTTTGATGAAGATGACACCAAATTTATTACTGACTTATATTGAGATCAGGTGGAGACGATACGAGTAAACAGTAGAGAAACAGAAGAAATCGGAATAAAAAGAGGTGTTCGTCAAGGATGTGTTCTTTCTCCACTCCTTTTTAATCTGTATTCTGAGCATATATTCCAGAAGGCCTCAGAGAACGCTTCAGATGGTATTAAACTTAATGGCAAAATCATCAACAACCTGAGGTACGCCGATGATACCGTTATTACAGCATATACACCAGATAGGCTTCTGCGTCTTATGAACAATATGTCTAGGGAAGGCGACGCTTTGGATATGAAAGTGAACGTTAATAAAACAAAAGTAATGATCATCTCAAGAACACTAGGATTGCAAACAAATATTCGCGTTTACGATCAACTAATAGAGCAAGTAACCCAATATAAGTACCTAGGATGCTGGATGACCAAAGATCTGAATCTTGAAGTTGAGATACTAGTTCGCATTGAAATAGTCAGAGCTGCTTTTCTCAAAATGAGACACCTCCTCCCAGACTCCACTCTTTCTTGGGATTCTCATTATTATTTTATAAAAGTCGATATATATCCAGTGCTCTTGTATCGAGTTGAGGCCTGGACCATGGGAATACGCTCAATGAATCGTTTTGAGTCTTTCGAAATATGGGTCGTGCGTAGAATATTGAAGATCTCCTGGATAGAACATATCAGGAATGAAGATATACTGTGGCGAATGGGTAGAGAAAGAGAGAATTGCTGTCATTTGTTAAAAGATAGAAAAACTCACTATTTGTGACATCTATAAGGGTCCAAGATACTCGCTTCTCCGATTGTTGATGGAGGACAAAATTGAAGGGAGGAGAGGTCCAGGACACCGACAATGTTTCTGGCTGAAGAATGTACGAGACTTGACAGGCCTGGACATTCATACTTGATTAAGAGTTGCCTAGGAAGTGAAGAATTTGCCGTGAATGTCGCCCAACTTCAGTAATGGAGATGGCACCTTAAGAAGAAGATACTCTAAATTAAACCCTAATAAATTCCACTCTAATGAACTAATTTAAGACTGGCGTGATAGCGAAGTATGTCGCAAATTTGTTACGTTTTGGATTAGTTTCATACAGTGAAATTTAATAAACAAGTGTTATGAAGTTTCGCCAAGTAATGGCGGAATAAATTCAGTTATTAATAATATTTATTTATTTGTCTCCAGAAAGATTCTTTGGTTGTGAGTAAACAATAATTATTATAATTTAGTTGTAATGCGCGTCAGTTTCCCGTCCTGGTAAATACATCTGAAATCAAAACTGTAAAGAAAATTTTGTTTGCTCTCTATTGTTCTCTGGGTCACCTGGAGTTTATTTGTTATATTTTATTTAAAGCCCACGTTTCAGTGCCATATGTTAATACCAGCAGTACATATTGATCGAACACTCTGGTCTTTATTGTAATTGGGATGTCCAATTTAAATGTGGATTGTAACCTTCCGAACACAGCCCAAGTTAACGATACTCTTCTATCCAAGTCGGCTTTTAAATTATTTTTTGATATTTCCATTTCTTGTCCTAAATATATGAATATTTGTACATTTCTTCACCTTCTATTATCAGTTCCTGGCTGTTATCTTCAGTTTCGTCGTTCAAGTATTTGGTTTTGGTGAAGTTTATTTTTAGACCTATTTCTCGAGAGTTATTATTTAATTCTATCAGCATTTCTTGTAATTCTTCTTTCGTGTTGGCAATCAGAGCAACATCATCTGCGAATCTTAAGTGATTTAATCGTTCACCATCTATTAGCATTCCTTTATTCTCCCACTTTAGTGATCTGAACATGTCTTCTAGAGTCAACGTAAACAGCTTTAGGGATATTAAGAGGCATTGTCTAATTCCTCTTTTAATTTTGATTATATTATTTGTTTTTTCTTCAAGCATTATTTATGATGTGACATTTTTATATATGTGTTCCAGAAGAGAGAGAATATCTTTCATAGACTCTGCTATTACTTAGGGCGTTAAGGACAGTCCATCTCTCTATCGAATCAAGTGCTTTTTTGTAGTCAACCATTGCAATCCACAAGGTTTTGCTTTTTCCAGTAATAGTCGAATTGTTTGAAGATGGTTCAAAGTGATGTATCCCCGTCTAAATCCCTCTTGTTCACGTGGTTAATAGCTGCCTAATTTGTTCGTTAATCTATATGTTATGATTCTAGTGAAGATTTTGTTTGGTACCGATAACAGGCTGATGGGCCTGTAATTCTCCAATTTGAATTTATTCTCCTTTTTAAAAATAATCACAATTAAGGTGCTGCTATTTTACTTTGAGTTAAAACTGATTCTATAGGCAAGTTAATCGTTAAAATTAATAATTCTCTCATGGCTTCAAGTGCCTTAGGCTACCCAAAAACTTACCGAGTTTAACTAGGTTTAAACTCCTTTATTGTCTTGGTCAACCGATCGCGTTTTCTTTAAATACAGTAAAGGCCCGAATCCTATGGATTTAGGCTATTGCGTGTCTTATTTCGTAAGATTATAAATAAACTGTTAACCCTTTCTCGTTAATTTTATCCTTAATTAGAAGTTGTATATTTTTAAATTAATCAAGTTGTTTTTATTTAATACCCCATCAATTAAAACTTTTACAAAGACAATTAAGGGATTTAAAAAACAAATTATTAACGCCTCGTTTTAAAACATTTCTAATAAATTGTAAGAGAATATTGCTTATAGCCTTCGAATCATTGAGAGTTTTCCAAGCTATTTTAAGTAAAAATAAATTTAAAAATACAGGTGGTTTTCTCATTTATATGTTTAACTAAATTAAAAAAGTTAACTAATATAAACTAAAATAAGTCACTTGGCTAAATACATCTGCTGACTTCAGGGTACTAGTTGTTTCATTTAAAAATTCTATTGATTTTTTTTACAGATTAATTATTCGAGAGCCGAAATTACAAACATATGTAGCTTTAATGTCCACAGCATCAACTGTTAGTTAAGTATTCAAAAATACTGAAATAACAAGGCCATGAACCTAAGTATTTTTCAATTAGTTGTGGTATCCGAAGTACCTACTATATTGCATTACTTACGTGGAGTGAAAAGTCATGAGACTTTCCGAGAGATGGCAGTACAACCAAAAAAAAACCATTTGATTTTTAGTTAGGCCGCATTGAGCGAAGAAACAAGAGTTTCACCAAGCTCAAAATCCATAAAATTGATGGTGAAATTGGACCAATTGCACTATGAATTGGTTCCTCTTGAATGTAATTAAAGACTGTTTTTGTCAATTTCCACTTTATTTTGTTTTACAAAAACTATATGACGCGTTTTGTTCTCACTGTAGTTTCGTCTGATACAAAATGATATCTAAATTGAATGTTATAGTATTTTTCAAGATCTAAGAAAGTGATTTGGCAAATTGATGTAATAAAAACATTAAACGACCGTTAGGATCTTCGCACGTACCTGGCCGTAACAGGGTCGTAATTGATATAATATATATATATATATATATATATATATATATATATATATATATATATATATATATATATATATATATATATATATAACACATGGGCTGAAAAGTCCCGGGCCTAACACATAGATGGCGCTAGTTTTATTGCAGTCACCTTTTTTTTTTTCAGTTAATACTAACCTTCAAAAGACAGCTGTTAAAATTTCATGATATTCTATTCATTAGTTTGTGAGTTATTGTGCTAAGAGTGACGCTACTTTTGTTATTTTCAAAACAATGGATCAAAAACAATTTCGTGTTTTAATTTTACACTGCTTCTTGATGGGAAAAAATACCGTTCAAGCGAAGCAATGGCTTGAAAAGTGTTATGGGGACTCCGCTCCATCAGAAACAACAATAAAACGTTGGTTTGCTGACTTCAAACGTGGTCGTAGAGACACCGATGATGCAGAACGCAGTGGACGTCCAAATGAGGCGGCAACACCAGAAAACATCAAAAAAATCCATAAAATCGTTTTGAATGATCGAAAAGTGAAGTTGCGTGAGTTAGCTGACATCGTAAAGATATCAAAAGAACGTGTTGGCTTTATATTGCATAAGCATTTGACTATGAGAAAGCTCTGTTCAAAGTGGGTGCCGCGTTTGCTCACTGTTGATCAAAAACAAGAACGTGTTGATGATTCTGAGCAGTGTTTGGCCATGTTTAAACGTAACAAACCGGAATTTTTGCGTCGATATGTGACAATGGATGAAACATGGATCCATCACTTCACTCCGGAATCAAAACGATCGTCATCTGAGTGGACAGCAACTGGTGAACCTCGTCCAAAGCGCCCGAAAGCACAACAATCGGCTGGAAAGGTTATGGCCTCGGTATTTTGGGATGTGCGTGGTGTAATATTCATCGACTATCTTGAGAAAGAAAATACCATCAACAGTGAATATTATATAGCGTTATTGGAGCGTTTGAAGGCCGAAATTGCAAAGAAACGACCGCATATGGCAAAGAAAAAAATTTTGTTTCATCAAGACAACGCACCGTGTCACAAGTCAATCAAAACAATGGCAAAACTACATGAATTGAACTTCGAATTGCTCCCACATCCACCGTATTCGCCAGATTTGGCTCCCAGCGACTACTGGCTGTTCGCAGACCTGAAAAAAATGCTCGCCGGTAAGAAATTTCGCACGAATGAAGAGGTTATCGCTGAAACTGAGGCCTATTTTGAGGCAAAAGATAAATCGTTCTACAAAAGTGGTATTGAAATGTTAGAGCGGCGCTGGAATGATTGCGTTGCTCTTGATGGAGATTACGTTGATGAATAAAGCTAATTTTGAACCAAAAAAGCCGTGTTTTCTTTGTTAGGCCCGGACTTTTCAGCCCATGTGTTATATATATATATATATATATATATATATATATATATATATATATATATATATATATATACCTCCCTTTCAATCTAACATTTTATTGGCTACTTCGTGTTTATAAATATAAAGAATATTATTCATTTTATCTGCAGTATTATACTGAAATAGTGTGTATTATAAAGTTCAATAGTGTCTTAAAATGTCCGAAGCCTTTTCCATCAGAAGCCGCAAATGTTTGCCCGTTGGGGCAAAAGTGATAGTTAAAAGTGTTTATTTAAAGTTAGTGGAGCAAGGCCACGAAAAGTACTTTTCATTAATGGAGACATCAGCTTTAACAAGAATCCTTGAACGTACAGTTTGGAAAATTGTAAATAATTCGATAGCGCCTAAAAAAACACGAGAAAACAAAGGTGTGTCGAAATGTATTGATTTCTGTTAAGAAGACTTAATCTGCCGCACAATTTATGAAATGTATACAGAACAAAAAGTTCCTACGTTATTGTGACTGAATCCGACAGTCATGTCGGGGCACTCCATTCCCCTAGCATCGTCATTCAATTTGTTGGGCGGTAATTTGGGAGCAAATATGTCCTGGCATGAACATGTTGCAGGCATAGCAAGGAGAGCTTCTCAAAAGTGGGGAATATTATTTCGAACCAGGAAGCTTTACATTCCACAACAACTGTTAATTCTTTACAAAGCTCACATTAGACCAACTATGGAATACTGCTCCCATGTTTGGGGCTCCGCTCCCAAACACACACTGCATTTGTTGGATTCTGTTCAGAGAAGAGCTGTTCGTCTGATTGGAGACCCGGAACTGACCGGCGGCCTTAATTCGCTGGAACACCGAAGAACGGTTGGCGACTTGAGTCTGTTCTCTACAAGTATTTTCATAGAAAGTGTTCGAGGAATGCAGCCCGCTTAATTCCTCCCAGAGCGGTGCATGTTAGAAAAACACGTCGCACTGATACTTCACATCCGTATGAAGTTCAGCTTGTTTCTCCGCGTACAACGCTTTTCAAGCAGTCCTTTATATGGAGAACATCATCCCTTTGGAATGATTTGCCCATGGCTGTGTTTCCCACCGAGTACAATTTACAGCGATTCAAGAACAGCGTGAATCGCTTTTTTCGCACACGTGTCGCTCCTGTAGCGCTTTAGGGACTTACCTGCAGCACGTGTGTTAGACCCAAAAAAAGTTGTGTCGGATTTCAGAGCATAAAAGAAGTTATTTAAAAAACAAAACCGATTCAGTTTACAGTAATCATTTAATAAACCTGTTTGAAAATTTAGAAATAAATAAAATTAATAATTTAGATATCATCTTAAATGAACATAAATATACCTACCTAACCCATGGTAACTCACCTTTGCGCAATTTATACATAATTAAAGTTCGGGCTGGATGTCCCATCAATATTCATTAGCACTTAGTAATTATTTTTATTATCTACTTACTTAAGAGTATTTATTTAAAAGGTAACAACATTCAATTTAGATATCATTTTGTATCAGATGAAGCTACAGTGATAGAGAAACGCGTCATACAGTTTTTGTAAAAGAAAATAAAGTGGAAATTGACAAAATCAGTCTTTCGTTATGAATTTCCATCAAGTAACAGCCACAAAAATTCAAAATTGCTTCATCACCATATTCACCAGATCTGGCCTCCAGCGATTATTACCTCTTTCCAAATTTGAAAAGATTGCTCCAGGGAAATAGATTTGGCTTAAATGAAGAAGTTGAACGGGCTTATTTTAGGGAGCTCGACCAATCGTACTATATGAAAGGATCCAAATGTTGGAAGAACGCTGGAACAAATGTATCGTTCTTGAAGGAAACTATGTTAAAGAATGAAATCGATTTTTGGCAAAACATTGTTTCTTTTTTAAAAGTCTCAAGATTTTGCTTTCCTTGTAGTATAATACATTCACCAGCAATGTATCAATTTGCTCGAATACACGAAGACAAGTGCTGAAGAAATGTGTGAAAATATTTCAGCAAACCAATACCAGTTTCTATTGTATGGAATACAGTTTGCATATATAATCTGTATTTTCAAATTACCTTCCTTCCTTCAGAGGCTTACGTCGGCACTGGAGGACTAAAATGTAGTGCAGATGACTGAGTATTTAAAGAAAACTTCGACGTGTTGCTTCGAGATTTTTAGAGTAGAGTTTCTTTGTTAACTTTTTAAGAATATTTGTCATTTTGTGAGGATACGGAACATCCTAATAGTAAACATATTTTATCCATTATTCTTTCCATCGGGTAACTGTTTTATTTTATTTATTTTTTATCGCTCACGTCTCTTCCTCAGTATAGATTTTACCCTCTTTCAATATCGGCCAGGATGTCGTAATACCCTTCAACGTTGTCGAAATGCCGAAACATACATTTTTGTATTTCACGGCACCTTTTAAACAACACGGTTTGCGTTTCTGCAAACAACTTCTACCACTATTGCCTATAGATGTGGCCAGGCCAAATAAATTAATAAATAAGTATACCGACCTGCGGGATTGAACTCTCGACCTTTGGCACAGTAGCAAAGTACTAACTCAACTGTAACTGTAACTCAAAAACTCTTCAATTTTTAAAATAACTGAAAAAAGACAATTTTTTTCAGATAATATTGGAGCTGTACCTACAAAGAAGCGGAGGCCATATCTTCTAAAAAGGAAAGCTTTGACTACCAGTATATTCGATGGTAGTAGAAAGGATAGTGATAAAGGTAAATAAATATATTTTTGGTGATCTCTTTATGTTATTAACTCTTAACTGATAATTGAACTTAGCGTTTATGTTAAAGAACCATACCTTACCACTTAACAGTGTTTAGGTGAGACTTATAACCTTATATTTTCAATAAATTTTTTTTCTGGGAATCATTAGAATATTCTTTTTAATTTTTTTTTTTTTTTTTTTATGGGTCTAGCACACGTGTTACAGGGAAGTCCTTAAAGCGCTACAGGAGCGACACGTGTGCGGAGAAAGCGATTCACGTTGTTCTTGAATCGCTGTAGATTGTACTCGATGGGAAACACAGTCCTGGGTAAACCATTCCAAAGGTATGATGTTCTCCATATAAAAGACTGCTTGAAAAGCGTTGTACGAGGAGTAACAAGCTGAACCTCATACGGATATGAAGCATTAGCGCGACGTGTACTTCTAATATGCACCGCTCTGGGAGGAATTAAACGGGCCACATCTTTCGAACACTTTCCATGAAAGTACTTGTAGAATAGGCTCAAGTCGCCAACCGTTCTTCGATGCTCCAGCGAATCAAGGCCGTCGGTCAGTTCCGGGTGTCCAATCAGACGAACAGCTCTTCTCTGGATAGAATCCAACAAATGCAGTGTATGTTTGGGAGCGGAACTCCAAACATGGGAGCAGTATTCCATAGTTGGTCGAATTTGAGCTTTGTAAAGAATTAACAGTTGTTGTGGAGTGTAAAGCTTTCTGGTTCGAAACAATATTCCCAACTTTTGAGAAGCTCTTCTTGCTATGCCTGCAACATGTTCATGCCAGGACATATTTGCTCCCAAATTAACGCCTAACAGATTGAGTGACGATGTTAGAGGGATGGAGTGCCCCGACATAACTATGTCGGGTTCTGCAACGTTAACTTTTTTAGAAAAAAACTGCTGCCTGGGTTTTTGTAGCGTTAAATTCCACTTGGTTACTGTCACCCCAAGATAGAATTTCTTCCAGGTCTTTGTTAAGTTGAATGACTTCCTGCTGTCTGCGGATATTCGTCTGAGTAGTCGATGTCCGAGCGTTCAAAGTGAATGAAGAGATAAGTGTACTGTCATCTGCAAAGCTGTAGATTGGATTCTCGGTCTTTTCCAGCAGATCGTTAATATAAATGAGGAAGAGAGTAGGAGACAGTATGGAACCTTGGGGCACACCGGCGTTGATAGTGAAGGTGTTAGAAAGAAATCCGTCAACTGCCACTCGTAAAGAACGCTCTCTGAGGAAACATGAGAGCCACAACCAGAACTTTTCAGACATATTATAAGAACGTAGCTTAGCCAACAGCCCATCGTGCCAAACACGGTCAAATGCCTTGGATATGTCAAGAGCAACCGCTCGAGATTCTCCAAAGTGTTCAATTGCGTTGTTCCAAACATGTGTTACATAAGTCAGAAGATCTCCTGTTGATCTATTTTTACGAAAGCCATATTGGTGATCACTAATAATGTTGAATCCTTCAAGATATTTTAGAAGATGCTGATTGATAGCCTTTTCCACGACTTTCGATATTATTGAGAGTAGTGCGATTGGTCGGTAGTTATTTGGCAAGGTCTTCTTGCCTTTTTTAGGTATCGGCTGAACTGTGGCACATTTCCAGCAGGAAGGAAATATTCCCTTTCTGTAGGATAGGTTGAAAAGTCTACAGAAAACTGGTGTTAGTTCCCTCGCACAGTTCTTGAGAACTATGGCAGGTATTCCGTCAGCGCCTGAAGCCTTTTTGGTGTCTAGCTTCATCAAAATACGTTTTATGATACGCTGTCTGAAGACAATATCGGGCATCCTTGACTTGACTAATTGATTTTCCCAGTTTTTGATGTGAAAATGATATTTCTAAATGACAATTTAGACTACATAGTATTAATTGTGTTATTCGAACAAGAAATTATGATCGTTTTAGAAAATAGACTATTTATACTAAACTTGAAATCACTCGAGTGGAACTAATCACACCTGGAACAGTAGTTCCGGTAGTTTAATAAAAATAGTCTAATTTTATTCCTAGTCAATTAGCTCTTATTTTTAGATTTAGTCAATCATGGCTACTGATGATGTTATGATGGTTAGTGAAACGTTAGTCGAGTGTAAAAATAAAGTATTGGGTGTAAAGGTGATAATTGTTGTGTAGTTTACACCATTAAGAGAGTTTTGCAAAGACCAAAACAAACAATAGTCTGACGGTGTAAAGTCTGAGCTATATGGTGAATTCATCAAAATTTCCTGGATAATTTCTTTTAATTTTTGTCGGGTCGTCCGAGACATATGTGGTTTGGCGTTACCATGATTGAAGTCCTTTCTTGTTGATCAATTTCTACTACTTTCTTTTACTTACTCTCTACAATCTGGTTAACTATTGAGCGTTTTCTCTGATTGTAGTACCTTATGATGCATGATTCACTTCCAATCCCAATATACACCCAGCACCATATTTCTCGGCGTTAATCCAGGCTTTGCCATCATTGGTGGAGCTTCACCACGCTTCACCCAAGATCATTTTTTCACATCTTTATTGTATGTGATCCATTTTTCATTGCCCATAGTGAAACGTTTGAACAATGAAGCGATTTCATTCCGTTCCAACAATATTTCGCAGATGAAAATTCAGTAAATTAAATTTCTCCCTGTTAAATCACTTGAAACCAAACATCGAGATTTTTTTTGTAATTAGCCTTCTTACAATGATTTTTAACTGTTTAGGGATGTATGTTTAGTTACTTAGTAATGCCATTACTGCTTATGTGCTGGTCTTATTTAACTTTTCCCCAAGATTTCATCGACTTTTTCGATGATTGGTTGACTAAAGCGATGTGCATCTTTGATATCGAAATTTCCAGAACAAAAGTAAGCGGACAACCTCTTGGCTATTATTTACGATAAAATATTTCGACCGTAAACAGCACAAATATTTTTACGAGCCTGCGCAGCATTTTTCCCTGTATTGTAGTAAAATTACAAAATATGGCGTTTTTTTTTTTTAGAAACTTCACTCATCTTTGAGTCGTGCTAACTTTGGCTTGAATAAATAAATGTAACACCTTTTTTTCTTCTCTTTTATCTTTCAAATGCGTGTCAGTATGATCAGATCCCACTATTATTACCCGAGATAAGCGCCTTTAAAACACTACTCAGTATATATCAGCACTATACCAAACACTTTATTTTTGCACTCACATGTTAGCTTCATCATTGACTATCAATCATCGCTCCTGATGAAGCTAACATGGTTAGCGAAACGCGCGTCGAGGCAAAAATAAAGTGTTTGGTGTAGTGGTGATACATACTGAGTAGGGTCATTGTGCCAAAGATTCCACATTCCCAACTTAGCCTTTGAAACAATTTAGGAAGAATACAAATCTTTATTTATTTAGAGTGTGGTGCTCTTTTTATTGTAGAATATTATTAATAAAATTTAATGTTGGTAATTTGAAATTTGCTGACGATTTGTTATATCAAAAATATTTGGAGGTTATTGTTAGCTTGTTTATTGTTATGGGCTGTCTGAAAAGTTCTCGGCGTAACAATGAAAGACAATTTTTTTTGACGTGAAGTATATTTTATTTTTCAATATAATCTCTTGAAACTTCAGGTTAGGTTCAAACGTTTTTCCAGTAATTCAATACCATCATTAAAGTGTGATTCCAGCAGGTGTGCAAAATATCCATTCACGGCTGCAATAGCTTCGTCATTTGATGTAAAACGCTCTCCAGCCGGGAATTTTTTCAACTTTGGAAACAGATGATAGTGAATACGCTGGATGTTCAAGTAATTTGTACTTTAATTCGTTGAATTTTGCCATCGTCAAAACACTTATGTGAACACATGTATTGTCTCAATGAAAAATGATTCTCTTCTTCTTTAAAGCAGCTTTATCACGAATTTTTGCATCCAACTGATCTAAAAGATTACAATTATATTCAGAGTAAATTGTTTTACCGTTCTGAAGATAATCGATCAACAAAACACCTTTGTAATTCCAAAAAACTGTTGCCATAATCTTTCCTGTTTTTGCGTTTTTTGGTGCACTATCGCGCGACTTCAATCCATTGTTTCGACTGTTTTTTCACTCTGGTGTATAGTGGTGGATCCAAGTTTCATCAGGAATTACGTAAAAATGTTTGAAATCCATTTTATTTTGCTTACAACGATCCATACATGCTTGAGAAATACGCATTCGAATGCGTTTTCGGTCAATTGTCAGCAAATGCAGCACTCCTCTTGCACAAAGCTTTTTCACATGTAATTCTTCATGCAAAATATTTCCAATTCATTCTTTTGAGATGCCTATGGCCTCAGCTATTTTACGTACTTTCACTCTTCGATCACCTAACACCATATTGTAACATTCATTTTTTCCTTGATTTTAAGATCATGTTACGACACTGTTTTTCTCCCTATAATTTATATTTTATTACATTTTTATATTTATTGCGGTAATTTCAATTTTTGAGCAGTTTAATTTAAACCGGCAGAGTGTGTAACCCGTGTTGCCGACTTGATTTATTTAATTTGCATAAATTTTTCGCCCGGAAGTGAACCATTTTAAAGACGTCATTTTCAATGAGAAGGGACGAAGATATTTAAGCGGACATTTGCAATTATTAGTGGCTTTTTTCCACCATGAAGCAGTAGTGGCTTTACGACCATGAAGCCATAGTGGCTTTCTTCTCCAGCACGCCAGAGTGTTTTTTCTCAGTGATGTAGTAGTACAATAACAGTTTCTAGCTCTCAAGTTTAAGGTCTATTTCCTTTTTGGAAAGACCCTGCTCATCCTCAGGTATTTCGGGTCAAAAAGTGTTTAGCAACTCAAATGAAACTAGGATGGTAATGGCTGAGACAATATTTTTTTGAGGATCTCACCAGGAGAGGCCGGGTAACTTATGGAAAACTCACGAGGAGAAACCATTTGTAAGTCATAAGAACACCAGTCTACAAATCTCACTTCCTGTCTAGAAGTGCGTTTCCATCGATTACTCTACACGTGTAATTCGGGGAGTTAATCTGAAAAACTTTTAAAATAGAGTTTTATCAAGCCTTTTATTAAAAACATAATAATTCTAATTAAATACTCTATGCCATAGTGTACACTCTTCTAGCTTAAGGGGTTTTTTATTTAGTAGAAGTAATTTTTAAGAGTGTAATAAAGTTAGGAATTTTTATTTTGTGAATAAATATACCCTTTTTTATTTAAATGTGTAGTGTCTCAGTAAACTCCTGCTCTTTCTTTCAGGATGCAATGGTTATACCCAATTCAATTTTATTTCAACAACTAATTAACTCTTCAGTATTTTTTTCATTTTTTGAGCTGAACTTAGATTCTTTTTATTATAAAATGAATGGTGCCCAAAAACTGGACAACCAAAATTTTGAACAACTATAGAGACTATTTTCAAAAGGCGTACAAAAATTACCTCGATTTCCATGTACTCTACCGGTAAAAAATGAGCTAGCTGATGTTTTAATTCTATCCTCTATCAGTATTAATATCTACTCAATCTATGCTCAAAATTAACATATACATAAGAATCAAATAACGGCTTCTATTTAATAAATAAAATATTTACTAAAAGTAAAGAAAGTCAAGACGTTTCAATATCATGGACTTGTTGAATGATTTGTGGTGTTGTAGCAGTTTTTGGACGACGTCCGCGTGGATCATCTTCGAGTCTTGTACGACCAGATTTAAAAAGGGGCAACCTATTTTGTCACAGTAGAAAGTGAAGCTGATGCATCCTTAAACACGTTTAACCAAAATCAATGATGCGTCAATATTAAATAGCTGTTACTACTCGAATGAACTGACAGATCGAAATAAAATTTTATAAAAGAGATGGGAGATTTCCAATACAGTTATGGTTTGACAGTTTCTAACGCCATCTATGTGTCAGGTCGAGAACTTTTCAGAGAGCCTAGGTATATTTAACAAACGTGTTAGGTAACTGAGAAGTAATAGAATATTTCTGCTTTGAAAGTTAACAATGCATTTTTAGCGTGTCGCTATTTATGCAGCGCAACAAAGCCTTAACGGAAACAAATATGCCTCGAAAATATGTGCCAGAAATATTAAAACAGTTGTCATTTTCTTGGGTCTAGTCACAGGTAATAAAATTTTAGCCTGACGATTAAATTTGTTTGGAAAAACAAAAGTATTTTGGATTGATATAGGTTTCGGATTCGTCATTAGGTGTAAAAAAAATAGAACTTTTTTTAACGGAGACTGTAGTAGTATGTATTGGCGTCATTTTATTACTCGTGACATCGAAAAATTTCAACAAAATAATAAATAATGCGTCAACTTTTTTTTCCAGAATTATATTTTAATAATTATTTTGGAAAGATTTAATTTTTTTGAAACAAAGGTCAGTGGCCCATGTTGTGTTGAAAAAAGTATATTTTTATGTAGAAGTTGTGGAAAAAAAAATGGAAAGAAAAATGGAAAATTAGAAAAAAAAAGTTAAAGTAAATTAGGAAGTTATTACGCTGAATACCGAAATTCATTAATAACCGTATTTTTAGTGTTACGTACGGAACACTTAGAAGACACTTCGGTGTCTGTCTGCTTGTCTGTCACACCCGATTTTCTCCGAAATTATTTGACACAGAAAGTTGAAATTTGGCACTAATATAGGAATTGGTAGCTTCATTAGAGCCGTATGGTTTTCAAAGTTAAATTTCGACTAAAGCGGTTAGTTTTGGGGGATGAAATCGGAAGCGAAAAAAAATTTTTTTTACCAGGTCGTCGAGTGGGGTGGTTTAAAAATATATATAATTTAATGCTTACGGACACTTTTCTTTGTATTATTTCTAAAAAATTGCGAAAAATTGCTTATCTCGAAAAGTACTGATCAAAAAATTTTGAAAAAATCTTCTCCACGGTGTGTAGATTAAACGAAAATTTTCACGAGTACATTACCTTTAATAATTTATCGGATAAATAAAAAAAAATTAAAGTCATCAGTTTTCAGTAAAAATCGGAAAAAAAACTTTATTGAAAATTCATTTGGGATGTTTTGTGAAGTCATTGATCTCCGTAACAAAAGTTTTTATTTTAAAAGCAATCAACATACGGAACACTAATTGCGCAAGTCCAATTTGCACTTGGCCTGTTATTTTTTTATGGGCACAGCGCACGGGCATCAGAGAAATTCCTGAAGCGTTACAGGTGCTACGCGTGTGCGGAAAAAGCCATTCTTATTGGTCTTGAATTGCTGTCAGTTGTAATCGGTGGGAAAGACCAATAGAGAGTTGTGTTTTTCCCTTGAAATCAAGAGTAAAATGTAAAGTAAAGAGTTCAGCTAACATCTGACCATGTAAAAAGTGTATAATTAGAGTTACGAATTAAGTTAGAAAAATTAAAGAGCTAAATTGTGGTGATAAAAATCACCTAATTTAATGGACAGAAACTTTAAACATTTTCTCTGAAGACTCTCGAGGACAAAGACAAGGACTTGATACATGGAGAACCATACTTAAAAATAATACTCCAACTTGGAGCATGCTAGGAACTAAAAAAAAATTGGCAAGTCGGACTTGCACAATTAGTGTTTCGTACGGGTGATTGCTTTTAGAATAAAATAAAATCCTTACCTAGGTTAAGTCAATTAGATCCCTAATATGTATATATCTTAAGATCTAATATACATAGATATCATTACACTTTCACAAAATAATCCTATTAACTAATGGAAAATCAGAACATGTTATGGAATTTAACTAAATTTTTACAAATAAATACCATACTGTTAAACGTGTACAGTCTTGTTCAGGACCTAAATTCAACAGGGAGCAGGTTATACATCCTGAGAGCCAAATAAGGAAAAGCTCTAAGCTTCTTTGATGTGCTATTTATAGGCCTTTCTAAGTGTCTACCGACCATACATCCGATACCATGAGCATGATTCACAAATTGTTTTAAATTGTTAGTTTTATGAATATAGGAGTAAGTTGTGAGACAGTACAAAGTATGCACATCAAAACAGTATAATAGGTCGGTAGGAAAACAATAATTTTTTCGAAATATTATCTTCACAAGACAATTTTACACCACCTTCAAGAAATATATGAAATTCTGGTAAATACTATCCCACACAACTATACGATACCTCAACAGAGACTCCACAAGAGCCCCCTACGCACTGATTAGAAGCTTCTTACTCAGTATCTCCCTCAGGATACAAAACCTATAAATCAACCCCCTTATGTTTCTCACAAGTCTGAGAACATAACAATCCCACTCAAGGTTACTATCTATAATTACTCCTAAATATTTTTTGAGTCTACTTCCAGAATATCATCCTCAAGGTTATTGACATGAATGCTATGGTCGTTATTAGTCAATAATGTGTAATAGTTATAGCACTTGAGCAGCTACCTAATAGTCAATAAATCAATCTAACTCAATCTAGATTCTAGTAATAAAAGTAAAACAAATATTTACTACCTAAATATGTGTTTGATTGTAAACAAATACTGTGTACTGAAAAATATACTAACAAAACTTCCACCATATTATCATGGAACATAGTTTTTTTTCATTACCAGATAAATTAACAAACGTAATGCACTCGTGATAATTTTCCTCAATCTACACTTTATGAAGAATATCCCAGAATTTTTTCAAAATTTTTTTGTCAGTGCTTTTTGAGATAAGGGGGAGGACAGGGATTTTTGGCCATTTTTTAAAATAATACAAAGAAAAGTGTGCGCAAGTATTACATCATATATATCTTTGAACTCTCGTGTTTTCACAAGCTTTCATTTGACACCCCACTCCTCGATTTGGTGATTTTTAGGTCAAAATTTAACTTTCGAAACTAGACGGCTCTGATTGGGTCACTAATTCCTCTATTTGCGCCAAATTTAAATTTTCTGTATTAAATAGTTTCGAAGAAAATTGGTTGTGACACCGAATTGATCCCATAAATGTTCCGTACTAAAAAAAACCCTAGTGAATTACGAGTATCAACTTCGCGTAAAAATACATTTTTAAATAATTATTTAAAAAATTTTATACGAATGTTCTCATTCAAGGTTCAAATATTTATGTCCCATTTTTTTTTATTAATACACTGGGCCCACATAAGTAATTCTAGAGATATGTTTTTATTTATCGGTTTCGGAATTCCACCTGCCAAACAATCAGCTCTCGTCAAAAGTGAACGAGAGAAACATGTGACTTTTCACAGGTAGACAAGCGAAAAATATGTTTGCAAAGATTAAAATAACTAGAAATATTTTTGCAGAAGCAAATTTGAGGAAATTCTATAGGAAAATAAAAAAAGTTTATATTTGTGAGGGTAAGATGAGATAATATTTTAGGATAGTAAATCAAAGGCTTTTTCTTAAGGACTCCCTGTGGTTTTAAAATAAATTTGATTGATCGTCAGCAAGTAATTTCAAGTTATTAATTTTAATATTGTATATTATGCCACCGTAACGTTTGGGATTTTAAAGTAAAAAACTGGCAAGTGCAAGTCCGACTTGCGCAATTAATGTTCAGTACGTTGATTCCTTTTAAAATAAAATTTTTTGTTACGTATAAAATGAACAATGACTTCACAAAACACACCCCAAATTTCAACAAAGTTCTGATCTTTACTGAAAACTGATAACCTGAAAATTTTTATTTTTTAGTGTTCCGTACGCTCCGTAACACTCATAAGATCACTTCGGTGTTTGTCCGTCTGTCACATCCGATTTTCTTCGTAACGGCATAGAAAGTTGAAATGGGAAGTGAAAAAAATTTTGTTTAACAGGTCACGAGTGGGGTGTCAATTGAAAGCTTATAAAAACACGAGTTAAAAAATATATATATATAATTTAATACTTGCGTACGCTTTTCTTTGTATTATTTTTAAAAAATTTCAAAAAATCGCTATCTCCCCTTATCTTGAAAAGTACTGATCAAAAAAATTTTGAATAAATCCTGGAATTTTCTTCACATTTTCTTCACAGGGTGTAGATCGAACGAAAATTAGCACGAGTATATTACCTTTAATAATTTATCTGGTATATACACACACTCTTGTTTGTGTAGAAAAGTAGAAATGTTGAGTTTTGATTTCGCTATCTATATAACTATATATATATATATATATATATATATATATATATATATATATATATATATATATATACATATATATATATATATATATATATATATATATATATATATATATATATATATATATATATATATATGTAGATATATATATATATATATATATATATATATATATATATATATATATATATATATATAAATATATATATATATATATATATATATATATATATATATATATATATATATATATATATATATATATACTATATACAGTGACAGGCAGAAAGTGTACGGCATATGGGATTTTTCTTTTTTTAAGAAATTTAGAAAGAAAATGAATTTATAGGTTGGTTCTCCATCACGTGAAACCCAAAAAATTATTTTGCATTGCCAATTATCATTTGCCGTTTGGAGGGAAATTTGAATTTTGTTAAGTTTAAGTCAAAAAGTCACTTTGTTTGTTAAAATATCCAGTAATGTGCAAAATTTTAGAATGGCTGAACAAAAATGGTATTCTGTCAGTTTTTGACCGACAAAAAGATTATGGCAATGAGTTTTTTATTTCTTTAATTTGAAATACATTAGTTAGATTAATAGAAGAATTTGAAAATTTATTTGTTGATTCCAAGCCATGTTTTACTTCTTTCACATTCAATAATTAAAAAATGATGATTTTCTTACAACCGCAACTGCTGTCCAGACAATTATCCAATATTTTTACACTACAGCATGCAGTTTGAAGTTTTTTTTAAGGATACAGGGCGTCACAATTTTATTGCAAAAAAGAAAAGAAAACCAGTGAATTAATATTTACTAATGGTAACAGATATTGGCTCTACAGCACACAAAAAAGAATAAATTACAGATACTTCCCAAAATAAATAAACAAATAACCAGCCAAGTGCAAGTCAAACTTGCGCAATTAGTGTTCCGTACGTTGATTGCTTTAAAATAAAAAGTTTGTTACGGAGGTATAAAATGATCAGTGACGTCACAAAACGCACCCCAAATGAGTTTTAAACAAAGTTTTTTTCCGATCTTTACTAAAAAACTGATGACCTTGAAATTTTTGTTTCTTTTTACGTACCAGATAAATTATATATAAAGTTTTCTTTCCGATTTTTACTGAAAACTGATGATTTTAATTTTTTTTTTTTATTTACCAGATAAAGTATTAAAGATAATTTTTGTTCAATCTATACCCTCTGCAGAATATTCCAGAATTTTTTTCAAAGTTTTTTGATCAGTACTTTTCGAGATAAGGGGGAAGACAGCGATTTTTCGCAATTTTTTAAAAATAATACAAACAAAAGTGTACGCAACTATTACATTATATATATTTTTGAAATTTTATAAGCTTTCACTTAATAACCTGGTAAAATTTTTTTTATTTAACTTCCGATTTTACCCCCCAAACTAACCCCTTAAGTTAAAATTTAACTTTCAAAACTACACGGCTCCGATGAGGCCATCAATTCCTATATTATTGCCAAATTTCAACGTTCTATGTCAAACAGTTTCGGAGAAAATCGGGTGTGACAGACGGACAGACAGACAGACGGATAGACACATGGGCTGAAAAGTCCCGGGCCTAACAAAGAAAACACGGTTTTTTTGGTTCAAAATTAGCTTTATTCATCAACGTAATCTCCATCAAGAGCAACGCAATCATTCCAGCGCCGCTCTAACAATGGCCAAACACTGCTCAGAATCATCAACACGTTCTTGTTTTTGATAAACAGTGAGCAAACGCGGCACCCACTTTGAACAGAGCTTTCTCATAGTCAAATGCTCATGCAATATAAAGCCAACACGTTCTTTTGATATCTTTACGATGTCAGCTAACTCACGCAACTTCACTTTTCGATCATTCAAAACGATTTTATGGATTTTTTTTGATGTTTTCTGGTGTTACCCCCGCCTCATTTGGACGTCCACTGCGTTCTGCATCATCGGTGTCTCTACGACCACGTTTGAAGTCAGCAAACCAACGTTTTATTGTTGTTTCTGATGGAGCGGAGTCCCCATAACACTTTTCAAGCCATTGCTTCGCTTGAACGGTATTTTTTCCCATCAAGAACCAGTGTAA
This sequence comes from Pachyrhynchus sulphureomaculatus, assembly GCA_019049505.1. NCBI lineage: Eukaryota > Metazoa > Arthropoda > Insecta > Coleoptera > Curculionidae > Pachyrhynchus > Pachyrhynchus sulphureomaculatus. The sequence continues at coordinate 177,352,366 of CM032449.1, forward strand.
AATTAAAACACGAAATTGTTTTTGATCCATTGTTTTGAAAATAACAAAAGTAGCGTCACTCTTAGCACAATAACTCACAAACTAATGAATAGAATATCATGAAATTTTAACAGCTGTCTTTTGAAGGTTAGTATTAACTGAAAAAAAGGTGACTGCAATAAAACTAGCGCCATCTATGTGTTAGGCCCGGGACTTTTCAGCCCATGTGTTATATATATATATATATATATATATATATATATAATATATATATGTATATATATATATATATATATATATATATATATATATATATATATATATATATATATACACACTTTACATTCTTTTATTAGGAAAATAAATTGCATTTTTTTGTCTAAAAATATCTCAAAAATCTATTTATAGAACAGCAAGTGTTAAAATTATTTTTGAACTTTACTACTGTTGGCCTTTTGATGTAATATGGTGTAATAATTTAAAATATGCACAGTAAAGAAAATAAATATTACGACTGGTTAAGGGGGAAATAATACATGGCAATCAAAAGACAGTAGAATAAATTGCAATCCTGTTCTCCGTTAAAAAACTTACCTTATACTATGTCCATACAACGCCCCCAGGAAAAGTGGAATACATTAAAATTCCGGGTTTCAATCCGTTTGTCTAACAATGAATTTGCACGACGTTTCGCCAAAATCTCATTTGGCATTTTCAAGTGCTCTTGCTGCTGTTGTTACTCGATACTGTGATCTTGCTGCTGCTGCCACTCAAAGCTAACTATATATATATATATATATATATATATATATATATATATATATATATATATATATATATACATATATATATATATATATATATATATATATATATATATATATATATATATATATATATATATATATTATATAAGATGTTATGAAATTCACTGCATATATTGAAATGGATGGGGCCATGTTGAAGAATGTTCAAATTCGAAAATTTTTGAAAAATTTAAAAAAAGGGGCCAAACAAATCATTTACAAAATTAACCCATCCATGAATGGCCGTTATTATAGGCGCAAGTATGTGTTGCCAAACATACGATTTTCTCAAATAGTTACAGATTTTTAAATTTTAGATTTTATTAATGTAACAAATCCAATTAATAATAGATAATACACCGCAACAGTAATAAAAATAATAGTTAAGCATAATTCTTTATCTGTTATATGAAAAGAATTTCCTTGATTACAGGCGAAAGGAAGTTAGCATTTGACTTGATCGTTACTTGATGAAAATACATATTATTCAATTCTAGGAGTGGAAGAAAACGAAACATGTCATGTACTATTTACCAATATAATAATAAACGAAGATTTGCAAGTGAAAATCTGAAAAAAAAATTCCACTCTCAAGACTGAAAGCAAGTTCGTTGATTCTTGGGGTCATTGCCCCTTAACAAGTGGCTCTGACCCATAAGTGAAGTCAGCTGTTTTATTTTGATGTACCTTAAATGTGCAATTGTTCTCCACATAAAATATCGTAGGTTGTGAGTGACATAATTACTAAATGAACTAAACACCACTTTATAATGCAATTTTTACACGTTCACAGTTTTTTATTTATAATTTTATAATATAAAATCTCATCTGTCAAGTAATTTTGACGGTGACATTTGATGACAAGCTATTTTTCGTGGATTCTGGTTTAAAGGCGTTTTTAAAATTTCTATTTGATAATAGTTATGATTTAAACTGCAAGCAGCAAATATTTATAAAAATAGTAAAAAAAAATAAGAAACGAATGAAAAATTTGAAGTTCGTTATTCTTATTCCTATTATGGTAGGGTCTGTTTAAAAATTAAACTAGGGAACTATTGGATTTCAGAAATACAATTACGTGAGAGTTGAGAAAACTAATGATAGAACGGAGGATGGTCTCACTCCACACAGTTGCATTTTCTGGAAAAGTATTAGTTGTTATACATCAAGTATATTACACTATTTAAAATAAAATTTAATGTCTATTGCTATTACAGCAAGAAAAGTTTGAAGTCCACTGCAGCTCAGCTAGGTAATTCATACCTATCTAACAAATTACCAAGAAAATGATCTAAACTTGGTTTATCTCAATGCGCTATGTAGAGCTTATAGTAGGTAATGTCTTAGTAGGAATTTACATATTATAGAATAAATGGGTTAAAATTTTTAGTAAGTGATCATCTTTGGATAAAATTTTTTACAAGACGAAAATATTGAATATTTATATATATATATATATATATATATATATATATATATATATATATATATACATATATATATATATATATATATATATATATATATATATATATATATATATATATATATATATATATATATATATATATATATATATCACGTCAACCGTGCCATTCATGAGACAGAAATTTGGCGCAGGGTAGGTAAACGAACGGGGACTTAAAAAACTCATATTGATGTGTACTTTTGAAACCCGATGGGCCTTTTGAGAAATTCAATATGGCGGATGCAAAATGGCGTCGGTAACGTGTAAAAATTCCAGTTGATCAAATTATATGGAGTATAATAATGAAAAAAAGGTTCCTAATTATTGGATTTCGCGGATATAATTTGCCTAGTTGGACTTCGAATTCATAATCAGCGAACCAAAAAACATATTTGTTGGTATATTTTACATAATTAGGAACCTTTTTTTCATTATTATATTCCATATAATTTGATCAACTGGAATTTTTACACGTTACCGACGCCATTTTGCATCCGCCATATTGAATTTCTCAAAAGGCCCATCGGATTTCAAAAATACACATCAATACGAGTTTTTTAAGCCCCCGCTCATTTACGTACCTTGCGTCAAACTTTGGTCTCCTGGGTGGCATGGTTGACGTGGAACGTCACATATATATATATATATATATATATATATATATATATATATATATAAATTATTAAATTTATGTAGATGGAGATGTATGGTTGCCCAGCGGCGGCGTTAAAAAAATATTCATCTTATCTTTAGGTTAGATTTTTTTCCTTTATTATTGAGATTCGCTATTTAAGGTGAATTTTCTGCAATTGGTCTTGCTACAAGGAGCCACCAGTTCAAATATAATTTCCATAACGCCCGATATATATAAATATATATATATATATATATATATATATATATATATATATATATATATATATATATATATATATATACATAAAAAGGGATTAAAATATAATATAAAGAAAATACAAGTAGCAACGCCGCTACGGTATCCTAGGCGGTTCCTACAACAAAATAGGACGTAACCATTCAGATTTCTTTGCGATATTGTATGGATTTAGATTAAAGTAACTTTTTGCATATGACAGGGTTTGAAATTGTAATTAAAAGTTTTCCCTTTGGCTTATCGATGTTCACAAGTTGGTAAACAACGGTAAATAAAGAGGTTCCGGAATGTATGTGCTATTTATGAGTCAAGACCGTAGATTATAGCGGTGATTGATTGACTCTGTTCCCGCAACTATGTTAGCTCAGAGAAAAGGACCTACAACGAAACATAGCTTTCCAATTTTTAGATTTTTAAATTGTATAATACTTGTCTTAATAAGGAACATAAAAACTAACTTTTACAAATTAGAGTGCAGTAATTAATAAAATTCCAGGCTAATCCGTTAATTTAATTAAATACCTGTTGTCCCCTGAAAAACTAATTAATTTTCCCGAGATTTAACCACGACATTTTATCAAGGATCGTTGAAGGTCTTTAAAACTTAATAAATTTCCTTTAAAACCTCAAGAACGGCCAGGCTAGGGGAATGTTTAACCCTTCAACAACCACTTGTCTTGGAAAGTTTGGGTCAAGATTCTCGCCAAAATTTTCCAATAGAATTTGCTGAATTTAAAGAGGAATTTTGGGTTAATTCTAGTAGAAATGTTTAGTATCCGTAAATTAACGTGGAGGCGAATAATTATATTGTTCATTGAAACTTGCTCAATAAGTAGCAGCCAGATCCGAAATTGTAAGATATTAACACGTAGGCTGAAAAGTTTTTGGTCTAGCTACTTAACACACATTTTTTTGTAAAATTCGGCTTTATTCATCAACATAATCTCCTTCAAGAGCGATACAATCAGTCCAACCCTTTTCTAACATTTCTGTACCTTTCTTATAGAAAGATTTGTCTTTGCCTTCAAAATAGGCCTCAGATTCGAAGATAACTTCTTCATTGGAGCCAAATCTCTTTCCCGCTAGCATTTTTTTGAGGTCTGCGAATAGATAATAGTCGCTGGGGGCCAAATCTGAAGAATAAGGTGGATGAGAAAGCAATTCGTGTTTCAACTCATGCAATTTTTCCATCGTAATCATTGACTTGTGACACGGCGCATGTCTTGGTGAAAGAGTGCTTTTTTCTTGTTCATTTGGAGCCGTTTCTCTGCTATTTCTGCCTTCAAACGCACAAATAACTTTATATAATATTCTCAGCATAGTCGATCAAAATTATTCCATGCGCATCCCAAAATACAGAGGCCAAAACCTCCCCAGTCGACTGTTATGTCTTTGGTCGCTTCGGGCGGCTTTCACCGTCTGCTGTCCACTCAACTGACTGCCGATTTGATTCGAGTGTGTAGTAGTGGATCTATGTTTCATACATTGTCACCTATCGCATGAAAAAAAAATCCTTTTTATTGGACTTAAACAGCTTCAAACAGCGCTCAGAATCATCAACACGTTGTTGTTTTTGGTCCACTGTGAGCAAACGAAGTATCCATTTCGAACAAAGCTTTCTCATGCCTAAATGTTCATGCAAATTATGACCAACACGTTCTTTTGATATCTTTAGGGTATCAGCTATCTCACGCAATTTCACTTTACGGTGATCCAAAGCAATTATGTAAATTTTTTTTATTTTCTCCGGTATAACCATCACATTTGGGCGTCCAGAGCGTTCAGCATCATTCGATCTGTACGATCGCGTTTAAATTCAGTATACCAGTAAATGATGAGTCATTTTCCAGGGGCAGAGTCCCCGTAACACTTATCAAGCCATTGCTTTGCTTGAACGTTATTTTTTCCCCATCAAAAAACAGTGTCTAATCAACACACGAAATTCGATTTTTTCCATTGTTTTGAAAATATCAAAAGTAGCATCACTAAAACTACTGTAACTTGTAAACTAATCGTCGAAATGTCATGAAACTTTAAGACGTATCGTTTGAAGGTTGGTAATTCCTAAAAATCATATGGATTTTTTTGGAAAAGGCGACTTCTATGGGTCAGACCAAAAACTTTTTAGCCTACGTGTTAGTAATTAGGAAAAATTAGACTCTAAGTAATTCATCATGGGGTCGGTGATTTCGCAAAAATCAAATAAAGAATCACCTTGCCCTCGTGCTCGTTTCATTCACGCAATAAGTCAAACAAAACTTTAATTTATTTATGGAACACTCCGTATTACGAGATTATCTCTATACATATAAAAGTTATTTCAGTTAGCTGTAAATTTTTATTTATTTGTTTATTTATTAATCTTCGTGTTTCTAGATGGTACTACTTCAACTGGCGGCCTAGTTTTTGGCATTCCCTTAACACAATGTGTGGAGAATGACAGATTAAATAGAACTACAGCGCTGAGAAGTCGACTAGACTTCGTCGGTTCACCAGAGGAAGGTAGCAATATGGCGCGGCATGGATCTAGAGCAAGTTTTAGTTCTTTGATTGATTCACCTAGAAGAGATGAGGTAGGTTCTAAGTTGATTTTCTTAAAAAAAAAAACGTGACGGTCGCCTCTCTCGGGAAGACAATGGCAAATCACCTATTATGCCTAGTAAAGTTCTCTCACTTTGGCAGTTCGGAACCGGCATTAAGCTGTAGCTCACGTTTATCTGTGGAACACTTAAAACGGCACCAAACACAGACAAAGGCGAGATGTTCGTCTACATCCGTACAAGAAGAAGTCAGACTGGACCAAAGCTCATTAAATACACTTTATGCGATAAATAAAGCAATGTGGTTTTAGAGGCAGGGGGTGACGACGGAGGACCAAGATGGAAGGGATGATAGATCCATATACAAATTTCGTTATGTTATATTTTGATTTAGTAATATTCTAAAATATTTAGTTGCTTGTTTCAATATTTACAAATTACCAAATATATGGTAAGTTGTGTTTTTAATCGTCCATTTGTTACTTAATTCAGTTTAACATTTAAGTTAGACTTAAATTTTCATTCATTTTTAATGTTCCGTATGGAACACTTTTCGAATCTCTTCGGTATCCGTCCGTCTGTCTGTCTGTCAGCAGGTCTGCCATACCCGATTGTCTCTGAAATTGAAATGTATCACAAGTATAGGAATTGATATCCTACTTAGAGCTTTGAAAGTAAAATTTTGACTTAAGGGGTAGTTCTGGTAGGTAATATTGGGAGTGAAAAAATTTTTTTAAGGTTATCGAGTAGGGTATCAAATTAAAACTTACGAAACCACGAGTTCAAAAATATATATGACGTAATATTCACACAAACTTTTCTTTAACTTATTTTTAAAAAATTACCAAAAATCACTGTCCCCCCACCCTATCTCTAAGACTACTAAACAGAAAAATTCGAAAAAAAATTCTGGAATATTCTCTATAAGGTGTAGATTCAATGAAAATTATCAAAGATTAGAGCACACTTTGTTGAAAACTTATTTAGGGTGTGTTTCCTGAAGTCGCTTCCATATAAAAAAAACCTTTTAACAAATGAGGCAATGTTGGTTAATTGGTGACGTCAGGGTTGTTCAAAAGCTGATACTTTGTGGAGTTTTCGAAAGGACATATTTAAATTTTGTTCCATGATACAAATAAGAACACACAAGAAACAAATGGTACGTAGACTTAATATTAGGTTAAGGCAAATAACTAATAATTAATAACACTTTAAGTTAATGTTTATATTTATATTGAAAATTAGATTCTTAGAGAAAGTAATAACGCATTTAAAACATAAAAAAAGTTTTCCCAGTCTATTGCCTTACTTAGAGAAGAGACGGGCTATTTAGAATTTTAAAAATTGTCATATTTTGACTTTAGAACCTCATAAAGAATACTATAGATTATTCTAGATCTTGTAAACAATTATTTATTTCGTTCTATTATCAAATTTTTGACCCGCTTCCAAAAGCATGGAAAGAGTTCAGTTGCACCCTTGTTCAGCTCGTATTGTTGCCTTATACTTCATTAAAAAATAATCGGCCAAGTGCAAGGCGATCTTGCGCAATTAGTGTTCCGTACGTTGATTGCTATTAAAATAAAAATAACTACGTTTTCCAAGTCTATTGCATTACTTAGAGAAGAGACGTTTTTCCATATCTGTGTTTTTAATAATATATCAAAATCTATAAAGTCGTGTTACGTTTTCCAGATCTCACCAAGAGATTTTATGACTTGCAAAACGGTTAGAGAACTTAATTTTATAACTCCTTCCTGGTATTTAGCCAACTTTGTAGACGATGAATGTTAAGGCTGATTCCGAATTACTTCATTGAAGATATCATACGGGTGAGAGTGGACTGCTACTTCTGCCAGTCTCTTTCGGGACGTGGTTGTTTCCAGAGGTACCTATTTGACAGATATAGAACCGAAGCAGATATCTGGGTGTACTGTGAAACAAGGCCTATAGAAATTAAATATACATTCTTCTTCACACGGAAATATAAAAATTTGCAGATTTTCCCCTACTCCTGAGTTAAGGGCTACTTAGAATTTTAAAAATTGTCATATTTTAACTTTAGAACCTCATAAAGAATACCATAGATTATTCTAGACCTTGTAAATAATTATTTATTTTGTTCTGTTGCACCCTTGTTTAGCTCGTATTGTTACCTTATACTTCATTAAAAAATAACCGGCCAACAAGTCGGACTTGCGCAATTAGTGTTCTGTACGTTGAAGTTTTATGTGCTGGGGAGCGTGGCTTTATTGGTCGAATGGTTCTGACCGATAGAGGCTTGGCTTTGACTACGCGTTTTCGGTCCTGTAGTTCTGTGTGGAATTTTTGTTGGAGGAGTAACATACGGTTGAATTGTTGTATCTTTTGGTTTTACTTGATATTAAGATAGGATATGTTTTCAAGAATTTGGTAAACGTTGGCTATCATCCCGGTTATTTAAGTCGTTGGGCCTTTTCTCTATTTTTATGGCTTCTTTGATTGTCCTACTAGATAGGTTTTCACTTTTTTGTAGAGTTCTGGTTTTTTCAAAATCGATTTTGTGGCCGGTGTTGAGTGCATGTTGTGCAGGGTAAGCGGCGGTGCATTTTTGTTTTACGGTGTTTATTTACTCTTTTCTTCTAGCGCTAATTTTCGTTTGTTTGGCCTATATATGAGAGGCCGCAGTCCTGATACTGAATTTAGTATACACCTTGGTCTTCTAAGGCTGTAATGTCTTTTGGTGTTAGTAAAATATCTTTAATTTTTTTATTCGTTGTGTAAATAGTCTCGATTTGATGTTTTCCTACAAGTCTTCCTATTTTGTTCGTGATGCCTTTTATATATGGGAAAAATGCTTTTGTAGTGTACGTCTTTCTTTCCGGTTTTTGTTGTTTATTTAGGGCCCGCCGAATCGTATTTTAAATGTATCCATTTGAAAGTAGTATATAGGAAATCGAATAACACACGCATATATCTAAATGATATCTAAATGCCAGCTCACATCACTACCAAGCTCAACTCTTCTCTGTTACCCAATCCTGAGCTTACGTATCACAAACCCTAACTGACAAGGAACATTTGCCACAGGAAACTAACCTCCTTTGAAACATTCTACCTGTAAAATTTAAGAGAAGATACAATGTTGCTGTTTACACTGAAAAATTTCCCTCGTAAAAATGGTGATAAAAGTAACTACGAAACAGAGAATCGAAGGTGGGGTTCGGGAAATCTTTGAATAAGTTAACCTTGAGTGTTGTAACGACTATGAATACGAGTTTAAGATGACCGTTCCTGCTAAAATAGTAAGCAGACAAAAATTAAAAATAATATTTCGGATATTTTTAATTGAAGGTTCTCATTGTTTATTTATTCTTTCTATCGAAAATCGAAAAAACTTCCAACACTAGTCGAAAATAATTCTAATTCTATTATCGGCCGACTTATTTATTTTGTCAAAAAACACGAGTGAAAATTTTAGTGCCACGGTTAAAAATTTAATTAGAATTTTATAGTCGACCAACTGGTTTCTGGCCAAGTCGGCGCTGATTTTGAAATCGTTGAAAAATAGAGAGTTTTGCCGTTGTTGCGTTGTTTTCCGCGCTAATTGTGAAAGTGCGAGTCTACAACTCTCATGAATAGGCGATAGAAACATAAGCAATAACAACGGATTTCGGGGCGCCATAATAAAATTTTTAAATGAGGTATAAGGCAACAATACGAGCTGAGCAAGGGGTGCAAGTGAATTCCTGCCGCGCTTTTTGAAGCGGGTTAAAAATTTGATAATAGAACGAAATAATACAGTGGAGTCCGCTTATTTCGACTTTGGTTAAAACGATCAACCGCTTATAGTTAATAAGTGTGAAGATTTGTTTGGTTCTTTATAGTATTACGATAGATTCGCTTTTAACGACTCCAGATAAAGCACCCAACAGCTTAAAGCGACTTAATTACGCTCTGATTTGTCCGGTCAGAAACAATAATTGTTTTTCTCCGAATTTTGAGCGGTACTGCAGCTGCTCGGTGCACTTGTTGATGGCTCGCGACTTGATCGTTCATCTTTTTGTAATCGTCAAGCGCTATTTGTGATAATTCTGACAATTTACGCTCGCAAAGATGGGAACTCCTAAACGTCAAAAGTGTTTCTCTATTAAAAAAAAAGTGTAGTAATTCAATGTTTGAAAGCCGATGAATCAAATGTAACATTTGCGAAGGAGTTTGGTATATCTCGTTTCACAATTTCGACAAGAAAGGAGAGCCAAAGCACGATTGAAGACTTATTTAATACTGTTGTTTTGAATTCTACATGGATAAAGACATTTACTGAGGAAAAAGGGGAACAACCATTGTTACAGTGGTTTAAAGTGTAACGAAATCGAGGAATACCTGTAAATGGTCCTATTATATAAAAAAATCCCGTTTCTTTATTTCGCAGTTTATTTTTCCGTATTTCACATGTACACCAAATTAGATCCACCGATTTAAAACTAGACACAATATTGTCGCCGGTAAGATACGTAAAGAATTATTATCGGTGAGACAAAATGACGTCAGTGATTGGTGCAAGATTTACAGATAATCAGATTTTTAATGCTTTGAAAATTAAAAGGAGAAACGTGTGCTGGTGGTTGCAGCAAACACAAGTGGCAAGATTAAAAAAAATTTGGCGATCAGTAAATCTTAACGTCCAAGATGTTTCAGAGATGTGTAGTCATTACCAGTAGATTACGAGAAAAATCGGAAAGCTTGGACGACATCTGATATTTTTTATAAAATGAGAACATTCCTAGGATCGTGAGTTGGCAGCGATAACCTTGAAGCAAATATGAATGCCAGTAAGAATGTTACTAAGATTACTTTACTCGACGCCATCCTGATGATTTATGATTAAACTTACATAAAGTATCATAAAAACTTATTTTAGACACGCCGAATTTACAGCAGGAATCAATCAAAGTTCCAACAACTCGTGTGTAGACTTCGACGACGAAGACGACATACCGCTTTCCGTTTGGGCTGCTACCAATAACAAGCCAGGAGCTTGAGCAATATTCGGATTTAGATAATAATATTGTCACATGTGAGCATCCCTCCGTGTGTGCAGAATATTATCGCCGAAGGACACGAAAGTGGCGACTACGCCGATAGTGAGATCGAGAGAGACAGTCGACTCCGAGCATCGTCGAGGCCCTGAAAGCTGCAGAAATTATAAATTTATATTTACGAGGATGATATATAGATATTACAAGGTCTAGTCTTTATAATTTAAAACGTTATTTCTACTATAAGTTGAAAGTAAACCAGAAATAAATCAAAATTACGGACATTTTAAGCCGATAAATGTGCATTACATGTGAAGTTTAAGAACTTTTCTATATGTAACTTTAGATTTGTTAACTTTTGCTATAAATGAATTTATATTTTCTTTTGATTAAACTTGCATGTATACCTAACACATGTGTACATAACACATGTTTCAAAAAATATCTGTTTAATTTGATGTCGGTTGTAACATCATCCGATTAGTACGGCGGAATATAATTGTCCCTTGGCCGTCGTTATAAGCGGACTACACTGTAATTGTTTACATGGTATAGAATAATCTATTGTATTCCTCATGAGATTCTACAGCATTTTAACACATGGGCTGAAAAGTCCCGGGCCTAACAAAGAAAACACGGTTTTTTTGGTTCAAAATTAGCTTTATTCATCAACGTAATCTCCATCAAGAGCAACGCAATCATTCCAGCGCCGCTCTAACATTTCAATACCACTTTTGTAGAACGATTTATCTTTTGCCTCAAAATAGGCCTCAGTTTCAGCGATAACCTCTTCATTCGTGCGAAATTTCTTACCGGCGAGCATTTTTTTCAGGTCTTCGAACAGCCAGTAGTCGCTGGGAGCCAAATCTGGCGAATATGGTGGATGTGGGAGCAATTCGAAGTTCAATTCATGTAGTTTTGCCATTGTTTTGATTGACTTGTGACACGGTGCGTTGTCTTGATGAAACAAATTTTTTTTTTTGCCATATGCAGTCGTTTCTTTGCAATTTCGGCCTTCAAACGCTCCAATAACGCTATATAATATTTACTGTTGATGGTATTTCCTTTCTCAAGATAGTCGATGAATATTACACCACGTACATCCCAAAATACCGAGGCCATAACCTTTCCAGCCGATTGTTGTGCTTTCGGGCGCTTTGGACGAGGTTCACCAGTTGCTGTCCACTCAGATGACGATCGTTTTGATTCCGGAGTGAAGTGATGGATCCATGTTTCATCCATTGTCACATATCGACGCAAAAATTCCGGTTTGTTACGTTTAAACATGGCCAAACACTGCTCAGAATCATCAACACGTTCTTGTTTTTGATCAACAGTGAGCAAACGCGGCACCCACTTTGAACAGAGCTTTCTCATAGTCAAATGCTCATGCAATATAAAGCCAACACGTTCTTTTGATATCTTTACGATGTCAGCTAACTCACGCAACTTCACTTTTCGATCATTCAAAACGATTTTATGGATTTTTTTGATGTTTTCTGGTGTTACCGCCTCATTTGGACGTCCACTGCGTTCTGCATCATCGGTGTCTCTACGACCACGTTTGAAGTCAGCAAACCAACGTTTTATTGTTGTTTCTGATGGAGCGGAGTCCCCATAACACTTTTCAAGCCATTGCTTCGCTTGAACGGTATTTTTTCCCATCAAGAAGCAGTGTAAAATTAAAACACGAAATTGTTTTTGATCCATTGTTTTGAAAATAACAAAAGTAGCGTCACTCTTAGCACAATAACTCACAAACTAATGAATAGAATATCATGACATTTTAACAGCTGTCTTTTGAAGGTTAGTATTAACTGAAAAAAAGGTGACTGCAATAAAACTAGCGCCATCTATGTGTTAGGCCCGGGACTTTTCAGCCCATGTGTTATATGAAAGTTAGTTAAAATATAACAATTTTTAAAATTTCAAATAGCCTTTAACTCAGAAATAAGAGAAAATCAGTACATTTTTGTTATTTTTAAGAACTTCCCGTGTGGAAGAAGAAGGTATATTTAACTTTTATAGACCTTGTTTCATGGTACACTCAAATATCTGCTTCGGTTCTCTATCTGTCAAATAGGTACATCCGGAAACAACCACGTCCCGAGAGAGACTGGCAGAAGTAGCAGTCCACTCCCCCTTACAATATCTTCAATTAAGTAATTCGAAATCAGCCTTAACAGCCATCGTCTACAAAGTTGGCTAAATACCAGGCAGGAGTTACAAAATTAAGTTCTCTAACCATTAGACAAGTTACAAAACCTCTTGGTGAGATCTGGAAAATGTGACACGACTTTATAGATTTTGATCATCAAAAATACAAATATGAAAAAATATGTTTTCTTTAAGTAAGGCAATTGTCGGGGAAAACTTAGTTTTTTTATATATTTTATGTTTCTCTAAGATTCTAATTTTTAATATAATTATAAACATTATCTTGAAGTGTTGTTAATTATTAATTATTTGCCTTAACATAATATTAAGTATACGTACCATTTCGTTTTCTTACTTGTATTAATCATGGAACAAAACTTAAATACGTCCTTTCGAAAACTCCACGAGTATCATCTTTTGAACACCTCTGACGTCACCAATTAACCAACATTGCCTCATTCTGTCTCGGTTTGACGTCATTCTTGACTTGTCAGCTCTCAACTGGATCCGATTTGAAAATTGTTTATTTTTCGTAACTTTTTGGTAACGTGAAAAATACACAACATGTTTTATTTTAGAATGGGTTTGGCAATAGGAAACTGACACAAATTTAAATATCATTCATCATTTTTATACATAGTGTCTGGAGAAATTAGATAATGTGTCCTTGTTTTTGCTTGTTCTTCTTTTAATAACATTGATTCTTCCAGTACATCCCCCAAAAACATGTAGTTTTTAAATAAATATCGAATTTCACTACCTACTAAAAATTTAAAAATGGTGAAAAAATAAAATAATTTTTAAATTTCTCAACTCCAACTACCCGAAAAATGATATATTCGAAGCAATCCTCTCCTTTAGCTTGTTTAAACCATTATGTATTTGATTATAACCAATACGGCTTGAATTTTGCTCATTGCCGAGACCCAAAAACCATCAAAAATTTTCATAATACTATTGAAACTACATATACAAAACTTATGGACCGTACTTCCATGTTGAAATTTGAGAAGCTCGTATTTTAAGCGATTTAATAGTTATTAAGTAGCAAAGTATTTCGCTGACGCCAGAACCATTGCATTTTATTGCTAGGTATTTTACTATTAATTTTCCAAATCCCAAAAATGAGATATTTGAATGAAAGCCAAATTCAAAATTCCTTGCTCAAATACTTTGGTTTAAGAAACAATTATTCTTGTGTTATATTTTCGAATTTTAGTAGTTTTCGAGTGGTTTGATTAGTTTCTTTTGATCTATCTTGCGGAGTTTGATAACAAGATCATAGAAAATAGAGGGTCCTATAAATAACATTCTTATCTCTCATAAGACACACTTTTTTAAGGATGATGGACGCAGAACAAGTGGTAATTTCCAACGATATATGGAGGTACTTGAGAAGTTCTTCACACACGCTTTACAAGCTTATAACCAGAGACCTCACACACTTCAAACACATCTTTGCCAGTCCTTTGAGACCTGTTCCCAAATGAGTTGATTTTCAAAAGAAGTGACATAAGATGGCATCCACATAGTCTTGATTTGATGTCAATGGATTTTTTCTTGTGAAGATATCCCAAAACTAAAGTTTAAAATAATCGTCTGCTCCCGATCGATTAATTAATAGAAGATATCCTACAAGAAACGTCAGCGGTCATGAAAACGATGTAATAAGCAGTAATCAATAATTTCTCCCCTCACTTTGGCAAGTGCTGGGAATGCAATGGTTCTTCACATTTAGATGCCATTATTAACTTCAACCGCTTTAACAAAATTAAACACTAATTTGTTTCACAATTTCCACTTTATCATTTTTTCCGTTACAATTGTTTCAACACGACAGTATCTTCATCAGACGGAAGATATTCTAAACTAATGATAACTTGACATTATTTCTTTATATATGTATTTGGGTTACTTATTTACTCAAATTGAGGAGCATTTAATTTAAATTGTAAACATTTGGACTAATCTATTTACTAAAATTCCAGGTACATTTACTTGGGTTATTCCTGAATGTAAATTAAGGTTCAATAATGGGGAGTTATTAATTTCTAATTGTTGATTTAATAACATATTAGATTTTTCATATTTATTTATCGCCATACTTTCTAGGAAATTTAGTGTTTAGATTTCCTTTCATTAATTGAAAATTGTCATTGAAAACGTGATTTTCTATTATTAAAGGATCAGCACATTGAGACGTATTGTTTTGTTTTATGTAACTTCTTTTATGTTCCGTTATTCTTTTTCGAATGATCTACTTGTTTGGCCAATATAAAATTTAGAACATGACCCACAAATAAGTTGGTATACTCCTGATTTTGTCCTTTTGTTGGTTTTATTTTTGTTATTTTTTAGCACAATAGAAAGTTTGTTATTAGTTCTAAAAGCAATATTTAACTCTCTTTTAGATAACTGTTTAGAAACAAAGTCAGTTCTTTTCCCTCTATAAGTTAAAGTTTCGGTTATTGTTTTTAGAAGTTGGGTATACCAGATTAATTGCTTGCCGGTAGGATTTTCGATTGACAATTCTATCTATGATATTAGAACTAGAGTTGAGTTATTGTGTATTACCGAGTATTCAGTAATATAATGGGTCTTTTTCAGGGTTCTTTGAGTCAAGAGGTCGAAAAAGTATATTATTTTTTCATTGTTTTCCAATATTAATAGGGGAATAGGGTAGTTGGTGGCTGGTTGTTGGTTTGGATATTTTATGAAATTTTAGCTAATTAGTTATAGTCAAAGATATATGAGGTGAAAAGAATGAGAAGGGTGGTTGCGTAATTAATATATTTGTTTACAGAGGGACCTGAAAAAATGTTGAGTTGATCATAGAACAAGTTTTAGAAAAACAGTCAACTTGGCCGATGCTTACTTACCTCGGACACAGTAGGCAAATTATTGTTTTTACTTCCCTTGCTAAAAGAAAGTATCATTTTAATGAAAAAAATAACCTCCCCGAATGGGGTTCTTAGATCAGGAAAAATATATTTTCCCATTTCCGTCGGTGTGTCGAACTGTCTGTCGGCCTGTCCGTCTGTCGATCTGTTGACCCTATAATTCTCATACAAATGTTATTACTTGAAATAGAAATTGAACCTATAATTTTTGAACGATATTGTGTTAGGGGAAGAGGTTGAAAAAGGTGGGTGTTCATATGTTCTATGATTTTAATTTTGTTATGAATATTTACTTTCACACACATACACAGATAATGCACCAGCTTACAGCCCCATAAAGTCGATAGTGAAATTGCCAATTGGGCTATGAATTGCTTCCTCATCCGCCGTATTCACCAGATCAGGCCCCCCTCAGCCATTATTACCTTTTTCCAAATTTAAAAAGGTGACTCCAGAGAAAGAAATCTGGCTCAAATGAAGAAGTCTAATGGGAAACTCAAGCTTATTTTAGAGTGCTCGACACATATTGGATAATTGCAAAAGTTCATGTCCGATTAGAAAAACCAAATTTAATACAAGACATTTCCATGAAAAAGAGTATTTATTAATCAATAATGTACTCTCCATCATTTTTTATAACTGTCTTCCATCATTTTACAAGTTTTTGAATTCCTTCTTTGTAGAAACTGGATGGTTTCTTTTCAAAGAAAGTCATTCAGTTTTTGACTTCTTCTATAGAATCAAATTTTTTGCTATTCAAATCATTTTACAGAGAACGAAACAGATGAAAATCTGAAGGAGCAGCAAGGGAATACTGCGGGTACTGGAAGATTCCCCATTTTAACTCTGAGCGATATGTGGTCTAGCGTTGTCATGGTGAAAGATGATGCGTTTTCGATTGACCAAATTTGGATATTTTGCTTGGATTTCAACATTGAATTGAGTGAGTTGCTCACAGTACTTCTCCGCAGTTATTGTTGGCCACGTGGAAGAAGCTCGTAAAAAATTATTCCTCTGCAATCCCACCAGACCCATAACAACACTTTCAATGGATGCAATTCGGTCATTGCCATAGATTCTGCTCTTTCTCTTCCACGCTTCCAGCTTCTTTTTCTTATTATGTTGTTATACAAATAACAACGATACACCTGTCGAACAAGTCAAGGAATTTAAATATCTAGGAGTACTGATTGACAACAAGAATGGTATAGGTAAAAAGGAAATACAGAATAAAATACAAAAAGCCAGGAGGATCATTGGAGCTCTTAAGTCAACATGGTGGGATCAAAACATAACTACACAAATCAAAAAGAGAATTGGAAGAACAATGGTAGAATCGGTTTTTAAGCTATGGTAGTGAACTGTGGGTGATGAAAGAGGAGGATAAAAGAAAAATAACGACTATAGAGATGGATTACCTGAGAAGAAGCGCCGGAGTGTCCAAATTCCAACATATAACAAACCAAAAAATACGCAACAGAACAGCAGCAACAGAAACAATTATACAAAGAATAGAAAATAGAGGATTAAAATGGTTTGGACACCTACCCAGAATGAACGATACAAGATGGCCCAAAAGGCTCTTGACATGGAAACCACCGGGAAGAAATAAAAAAGGACGACCACGTAAATCCTGGAATGAAGATATGAGACAGGCCATGAGGTCACGAGGAATGGACGAAGAGATGGCGGACGATAAAGAGGTTTGGAGAAGGCGAATGGGAACACAACACTGTATAATTGTTATATATTACTTGTGTATATATACAGTTAAATCCAAATATCTATATATATATATATATATATATATATATATATATATATATATATATATATATATATATATATATATATATATATGTATATATATATATATATATATATATATATATATATATATATATATATATGTATATATATATATATATATATATATATATATATATATATATATATATATATATATATATATATATATGTTGTTATACTCAACCCATTTTTTCCATCTCCTTGATCCAAGAAAGGTTCGTTTTGTTGACGGGCGAGGAGAGAAATGGCTGTTAAAAACACGGTTCAGTTTGTTCCGTTCTGTCAAAACGTGCGGAACCCATATATCGAGTTTCGCAGTATATCCAAGTTGCTTTACATGACGACATTCAGTCGAATTATCAGCATTTAGTCTCTCAGCAATCTCTTCAGTGGTAATCCGTGGGTTATTACTCACTAAGTCACGAATAAAGTTATTATCAATGCCGGGAGATCGCCCAGAGCGAAGTTTATCGTTTAGATTAAAGTCACCATTTCGAAAACGACCAAACCACTTTTTAATTATCCTAAGAGTAGGAGCATGGTCCAAATAAACGTCTTGAATAATTTTTGTTGCAGTTCACATACTCACTTCCTTTTTAAATTTATATAACCTAACATAACGAAAATGTAACTTTTCATTTTCCATTTTGAATATTAACATTGCACACAAATTAATTTAACTAAACGTTTTTTTAAGGTTATGTTAACTTAGACATTTAGATAACTGTCAGTTAATAAATAATATGATTATACCAGGTGTACAAGTATGAAATGCGGATTTCAGACTACAGATGGTACACCAATGCAGTTTGTGCCATAAAGATTTGACACTGCTCTATTTTGTTGTGTCATCAACAATGTCAGACGCGCACGAGTGATAAATTGGAAAAGTGTGTGCATAATGATGTGTTGTTGTGTTCTATATGTCGAAATTTATACCGAACAAAGAGCATTCGCGGACAGCATTAATTTTTTGTTTTCATTTGAAGAGAACTGCTGTTGAATCATACCGATTACTTCGAGAAGCTTGTGGTGAACATGCTCCATCGCAAGATACGTGTGAACGATGATTTCGGCATTTCAAAAGTGCTGACTTCGATGTTGCAGTCAAGGAACGTGGAAAACCGAAAAGCGTTAGTCAAGCTGTTTCCAATCAACTACGAGAGATGCGAAAGATTCAGAAGACTGGTAGATGGGTACCACATGAGTTGAACGACAGGCAAATGGAAAAGCGCAAAAACACGTGTGACATTTTGCTCGCTCGGTACAAAAGGAAGTCGTTTTTGCATCGTATAGTTACAGGGGATGAAAAGTGGTTTTATTTTGAGAATCTCAAGCGTAAAAAATCATGGATAGACCCAGGCGCACCATCCACATCGATCGCAAGACCGAATCGCTTTGGCAGAAAGACGATGCTCTGTGTTTGGTGTGACCAGAGGGGCGTGGTCTATTATGAGCTGTTAAAACCTGGGGAAACGGTTAATATTAAACGTTATCAACAATAATTGACCGATTTGAACCGTTCGCTGCTTGAAAAAAGGCCAGAATATCGAAAGAGGCAACACAAAGTCATTTTTCTTTATGACAATGCTTCATCACATACGGCAAAACCAGATCGCGACACGTTGGAAGCACTCAGCTGGGAAGTTCTACCCCATGCGGCTTACTCACCAGACTTGGCTCCTTCCGATTACCACTTGTTTGCACCGATGAGTCACGCACTTGCTGAGCAGCGCTTTAGTTGGTACGAAGATGTGAAAAAATGGCTCGATGAATGGTTCGCAGCAAAAGGGGAAGATTTTTACTGGCGTGGTATTTACAAATTGCCCGAAAGAAGGGAAAAATGTATAACAAGCGATGGAGCATACTTTGAATAAAGTACTTTTTATCATTCTTCCGAATTTAACATCATGTTTATTTAGAAAAAAAATTCCGATACAAAAATATCAGCACAGTCAGAAGTACATGCTTCTGCCATCTACGAAAATCGTGCACGAACTTTTGTAATCGCCCAGCAGTACTATATGAAAGGTATCCAAATGTTAGGAGATCGCTGAAATAAATGTGTCGCTCTTGAAGGAAACTATGCTGAAGAATAAAATCGAGTTTCGGGAAAAACATTGCTTTTTCTTCAAGAATCTCGTTACTTTTCACCCCATGTATATCTGTAGCATCTCTGTTTCGGCAAATAATTGTTGTTGCTATTTTTCATTTAATATAAATAAGAGACCTTCCTTTCAAGTTGATGCTGTTAAATGATAATTATTTAGATTCGCTTTTTTGAAAGAGGTGGTTTAATATAATTTCAGTTGCCAAGTCCTCCATCATGTTTATATCGGTGACGTTCGAATAAAGAGTTAAACCGAATGATTTGACATAGCCGATAAAAATATTCTCAAGGGAATAGCCTCGGTTATAATTGTTATGTCTTTATTATTTTTAGACACCTTATACTAGACAGACATACCGGTCTCAAAAACCTGTTAAAAGTTAATGTAAAAAAATACGTGGGAGGACTATAAAACTGATTATTGATCTTGAAAATTTAAATGCTATTGAATAACATGAGGTCGTTTTTTTTTTTTGAAAACATATAAAAATTAAAAATTACTATGGTCAAGAGCTTCAGACAGAAGCTATTAAATAGTTAAATACCGAAGGATTTTACAGGTGTAGCATTAATACATGTAAATAAAAGGATTGCTATTAATTAATGATGAACTACAGTCGTTATCTATCAAACACTTCTTCTTTAGATGCCATCTCCGCTGCGGAGTTTGGTAATAGTCATTGCCATTCGTATTTTTGAAGTTGCTGCTCTAAAAAATTGAGTGGATGTACACCCAAACCACTCTCTTTAGCTGCGAAGTCAAAACACACGCCACCGTCTCCCTTGAACCTTCCCTTGCATGATCAGCAGCAACAGGTGGTTTTGTTGCTCTCTCATTACTTGGCCCAGGTATATGATTTTTCGCCGTGCAATAGTAATTAAAATTTCTCGATCTTTGTTCATCCTTTGCACCACTTCAACATTCGTGACTTTATCTACCCAAAGTATTCTAAGTATCCTCCTACACTCAGTCCAAAAAGTCTCCATACACCGCCAGCTTTCTATACTATTTTTCTGTTATGTGTGACTAATTAATTGCAACTATGAGAAAACATGTTTAAATATGTGAAACTTAACCAACAAAGATTAGTATTAAAAACAACTACGGAACATTTTATTTAGAAGTTACATCCTTGTTACAAAATGTAAAAAAAATTATGGTAATGTCAAAAAAGTCTCCATACACTCAAGAACTGCATTGAAAAAAAACACGTTATAATCAGCCGCATTTTATCAAGCTATATATGCTCGCTAAACTGAAAACAAATGAATCATTTTCGGCCATACTGTATAATCTGTCATTTGTTGCTAGTAATTTTGCAGTGGGTTTTCAAAATAGTATTAATAAAAAAAAACCGGTCAAGTGCAAGTTGAACTTGCACAATTAGTGTTCCGTACGTTGATTGTTTTTAAAATAAAAATTTTTGTTAGGGTGGTATAAAATGATTAGTGAGTTCACAAAACACACCCTAAATGAGTTTTCAACAAAGTTTGTTTCCAATTTTTACTGAAAACTGGTGACCTTGAAATTTTGTTTTTTTTTATATACCAAATAAATTATTATAGGTAATGCACTTGTGATAATTTTCGTTCAATCTATACCCCGTGAAGAATATTCCAGAATTTTTTCAAAATTTTTTGATCAGTACTTTTCGAGATAAGGTAGGGGACAGCGATTTTTTAAAAGTAATACGAAGAAAAGTGTGCGCAAGTATTACATTATATATATATTTTTTACTCGTGTTTTCACAAGCTTTCATTTGACACCACACTCGATGACCTAGTAAAAAAAATTTTTTTTTGCTTCCGATTTCACCCCTCGAAACGAACCCCTTAAGTCAAAATTTATGTTACGGTGGTATAAAATGATTAGTGACTTCACGAAACACACCCCAAATGAGTTTTCAACAAAGTTTGTTTCCAATCTTCACTGAAATCTGATGAACTTGAAATTTTTGTTTTTTTTATATACCAAATAAATTATTAAAGGTAATGCACTCGTGATAATTTTCGTTCAATCTACACCCCGTGGAGAATATTCCAGAATTTTTTCGAAATTTTTTGATGAGTACTTTTCGAGATAAGGCCCGGGACAGCGATTTTTCGCGAATTTTTAAAAATAATACAAAGAAAAGTGCGCGCAAGTATAATATTATATATATATTTTTTACTCGTGTTTTCACAAGCTTTCATTTGACACCACACTCGATGACCTAGTAAAAATTTTTTTTTTTCACTTCCGACTTCACCCCCCAAAACTAACCCCTTAAGTCAAAATTTAATTCTCAAAACTACATGGCTCTGATAAGGCCATCAATTCCTATATTATTACCAAATTTCACCTTTCTATGTCAAATAGTTTCGGAGAAAATCGGGTGTGACAGACAGACAGACAGACAGACAGACAGACAGACATACAGACAGACAGACAGACAGACACCGAAGTGATCTTATAAGTGTTCCGTACGGAACACTAAAAATGAGTGAGAGAAATTGTGAAATTCCATTTCAAGTTCGAGAGATCATAATTGATTTGTGGAAAGATAGAAAATCTACAGAAATATAGAAAAAATTGTTAAAAAGTCGCATGCTACTGTTCAGTACATTGTAAACCAGTATAAATCAACGGGTTTCTATAAAATTCGACCACGCTCCGGTCGTCCCAAGAAACTGACTCTACGTGAAGGGGACAGTATTGTTAGACAAATAATTATAGATCCCAAGAAAAGTGCACCGAAATTAAAAGAAGAAGTACGGAATCTATTTTCGAGAAATGTTTGTTCACAAAGAGTGAGAAATTGTTTACACAGGGCAGGCTATAAGGGGTGTGCAACCAGAAAGAAGCCGTTAATTTCGGAAGCTAATCAGAAAAAGCGGTTAGCTTTTGCTAGGGAATACCAAACTAAACCTCCTGAATTTTGGGAATCCGTAATCTTTAGTGATGATACTAAAATTAACCTTTTTGAGTCTGATGGCAAAACTAAAGTTTGGAGAAAGAAGAATACTGGATTCGATATTAAAAATATTTGTTTCACGGTGGGAATAGATGTCCGCTGAATGGGTTGGAAATTTACCTTTTCTTAATGGTACCATGAAAAAAGTGTCCAAAAATTAGCACTCAAAAAAAGATACATTTTCCAACAGGATAATGATCCGAAACATACCGCGAACTTCGTGAGAGAATGGATGATCTATAATGTGCGACAGCAGCTTCATACACGTCCGCAATCACCCGATGTTAACCCCATCCAGCATTTATGGGAGGAACTTAAACGGCGCGTTCGCAAACTTAATGTTTCAAATATAGAAGAATTAAAAAACAGAATATTGAATGAATGGGAGAACATGCCAGCAGAAGTTACTAGAAAGCTGGTTGCAAACATGACAAAATGGTTACAGGAGAGTATCAAGGCCAACGGTGGTCCAACTAAATATTAGTTTAAACGAAGTTGTTATTTTTCGTTAAAGTCCGTCAAACTATTATTGGTAGTTGTTAAATGTATGGGGACTTTTTTGACATTAATTTTGTTTATATTTTTATAACAATAATGTAACTTCTAAATAAAATGTTCCGTAGTTGTTTTTAATACTAATCCTCGTTGGTTAAGTTTCAAATATTAATTTAAACATGTTTTCTGATAGTTCCAATTAATTAGTTAAACATAACAGAAAGATAGTATAGAAAGCAGGTGGTGTATGGAGACTCCAGTTTATTGATGTTATTTTTGTTAAGCGTCCACTCCTCTACCTCGTAGAGCAGAACCGAGAAAACATAGCATCTACGAGGGACATTCAATAAGTAAAGAGACAAGTGGTGTCAACTTAAACTCATTCAACGAAACCGCTCCATACTTCTAGGAGTGCCAGTTGGCAATCTTGTGATGAATTTTAATCAGCTGTTTGATTATGTAATTTAAACATAACCTTAAAATATCAAGTTTACCATGGCGAGTCCATTGGAAGACTGCACTTTAGAAGAGCAGCGTTCGGTCATCAGAATTTAATAGCAGAAAGTGTTAAGCCAAGTGAAATACATTCTAGAATGTTATTACAGTATGGACGTTTATATGTGGATAGACCTGTTTAAAAGTGGTCGAACAAGATTGTGTGACGAGCAGCGAAGTGGGCGTCCAGTTGAAGTTTCCGGTCCCTCGTTGGAATTGAGGGTTGATGGACTTATTCGTGATAACAGAAGAATTACTGTTGAAATGATAGTTCAGGAGGGTGGGGTATGCGTTAGATCTGCTTAAAATATTATTCAGAAATATTTACAATGCCCACCCTCATACGGCCCGGCCCGGCTTACCCAAGGAAAGCTTCAAGAACAAGGTTGGGGATCTTGCCTCATCCTGCATACAGCCCAGACCTGGCTCCGTGTGATTTTTACCTGTTCGGACTTTTCAATCCTGCCCTACGTGGAAAGAGGTTCACCGACAATGAAGAAGTGAAGGTAAAAGTGGAAGAGTGGCTTCGACGTTAACCGAAAGAATTCGTTGCCCCAGGAATCAAGAAGCTGGCAGAAAGATGGGACGAGTGTATTAACATTTCGGGGGACTATGTCGAAAAGTAGGCGAAATTTTGTAGCAATTCAATAGACTGTTCTTGAGCTACAGCTATTTGTCCCTTTATTTATTGAATGGCCCTCGTAACTAATCTAATTTTTAGGTTTAAGTTTATATCGTGACTTTAGAAGAAGTTTTTCATCTTCATAAACGTAACCCGTGCTTTCTCAATTCTTGTTCGAATTTCTCCTGAGATGTCGTTATTATTATTGACACTTCTTCCTAAATAATTATATTTATGTTTCCGTTCAACGGGATGATTATGAATTAGAAGTCTTCCATTTACTTACAAGTTTTTGATATTGCCATAAATTTGGTTTTCTTATCGTGCGGTGGCAATCCTCTTTCTTTAATGACTTCAACTACTCTATCTAAAATACTTTTCAAATTCTCCAGCCATTAGGACAGTGTTATCTGTGTATCTAATATTGTTCACTGGCCTGCTATTAATTCTTATTTCGATCTCTTCCTCGTCTTCATGATCTCCTTGGAATATAGGTTAAACAGCAGGGGCGATAACGCGCATCCTTCTCTTGATAGGATTTCGTCTGTTATGTTATTTTCGACACGCACCACTACTCTCTTGACGTTATTGAGGTTGGTTATTATTCTTGTATTACAAGTATCCAATTATTTTGCTTTTAGTATCTCTGCGAGTTAGTCGTGTTTAATTTTGTCAAAGGCCTTATTGTAATCTACAAAACAGACATAAACATCCTGGTTTACATCGAAAGATTTCTGAGCCAGAATGTTGAAGGGAAACAATATTTCGCGGGTTCCATGGCTATTTCGGAATCCTGGAAGTGTTTCCTCTATTTCTGTTTCTAGTTTCCTATAGATTCTGTTATGCATTAGTTTGAGATATATTTTTAGCGTATGCCACATCAGGCTGATTGTGCAATGTTCATTCCATTGGTTTGTACTTGTTTTTTTGGGGAAGAGGAACAAATGTGGAAATTAGCCAGCTATGAAACACATCATCATTCAATTAGACTTTGACTTGGTACATTCTCCCAACCTTATTTTAATATTGGGCTGGATATCGGCAATGCTTCAACAATCATCAACGTCTCTTGCTGTAGATGACAAGCTTTCTACGTGCCTCCCAAAAATAATCTTTTGTCGGGACCACACAAGTTCTTGGATACCAATCCGTAGATCCTCTAATTAAAGTATTCGAACCATTAAATTTTATTTTCAATAAATCAATTTCTTCACATAATGGGTGGTATGTTGCATCGTTTAATTGATATCAAATCTCCTGCAGATCAAGGTTTTGTAAAGTCGTAAACAAATACGCATTGTGTAACGGTTTTCATTGACTGTAACTTACTCAGCTGCCCTATTTTAGGAAAAAACAAGGTAGACGCTACTACCAGTATTCAATTCTCACTATACTGTAACTGTTTGGAATGTAATAGGCTATGGTGAATCATTTTTGAATTTCTGTTGCTCGAAATCCTTCAGTTTCGTTTGTTGTTCAACCAAAAGTGAGTGAGTATAACATCTACCATGCTTCAAAACTTTCCACTTGGTGTACTATCAACGAACTTATGACTAACCATCCAAAAACGGTACGCTTGTAGACTGGAATAATAGGAGGATTCGCTTTCTGATCTTGGTATTAAATTTGGTTTCACTACGTAAAACTGCCAATAGTTGTCTCAGGTGAAATTGGCAGTTCTTCGAAGAGATGATTCCGTTATTTCCTAATCCATTTCTAGAACTTCATTACCAAGGTAACCGCTTTATCGAACATAATTATCAGAAGCCTTTACCACTTTGTCTCTGGTACCAATGGATGGAAACAATCTCAATATTAGGGTGCAGAAGAAAGTATGCGAGACGATAATTATTATTATTATTTTTGTTCTTCTTTCTCACATTTGGGCAATGTGGTTCCATGTTTGGCTGATGAGCCTAAGCCAAGTCAGCACAAACGCTTCTTCTGTTATCGTTATTCCTATTATAATTAAGAAACTGACATTACTAACGTCGTTTGTTTTTTGTTTTTCAGACTGGTTCTTGTGAAAGCCTAATGGGCCGAGAACGAATAGTAGGCAGTGTACCAGGCCTACTCGATGCAATTTCCTGTTCATCAACAGCCGATATTCCATATTCCATGAATGAGGAAGAAGCAGCGGCAGTTCCAAATATCTTAACGGAATGCGTTAGGCATTTGGAGCAAAACGGATTACATACTTTTGGTATATTCAGGGTTAGTGCGTCGAAGAAAAAGGGTACGGCAGGTAAGAATGTCAAAATTTATTTTCTTCTTTTTTTTTTTAGCATGTATTCTATTATTAGCATTTGCATATAAAATAGAATGTCCCTTACAACTACCGTAGAAACCATTGCAACAAAATTTAATAATATTTTTGCTAACATTTCAGTTTTTATGGTATCAAACGTAGATATAACAACTTTGATTCATCTACATATTTCATTTTTCGAAGGACATTTTTTTAGCAAACATAGAGGGCAGGTATGTTTGCTCTTCGACAAGGTTTCGAACGGGTTTTATTGATTTCTAATTTAATTCGGCAATAAAAATTGAGTCAATATGCTTACGACTAAACCAAGACAGGCATTGTTTCAGTTTATTAACCACTGGCGCATACTGTTCTAAATTATATTCCTCTTGGGGTACATGAGGAATATCAATTGCGTTTTGTTCTGTCAAAATCGTATTATCAAAATCATATTTCAGTTTGAACATTGTGCAGTCTTGTAGACT